>VWZO01019281.1:729199-784070 GCA_013396975.1 Bucco capensis
GGAGCTGGGATTGTTCAGCCTGGAGAAGACTTCGGGGGGACCTAATAGTGACTTTCCAGTACTTAAAGGGAACTTACAAGAAGGCTGGAGAGGGCCTGTTTGCAAAGGCCTGGAGTGAAAGGACAAGGGGCAATGGTTTTAAACTGGAGAGGAGGAGATTTAAATTAGACATTAGGAAGAAGTTCCTCACCACAAGGGTGGTGGAACACTGGACCAGGTTGCCCAGGGAGGTGGTTGAGTTCCCATCCCTGGAGGCATTGAAGGTGAGGCTTGCCAGGGCTCTGGGCAAGCTGCTCTAGTTGGGGATGTCCCTGCCCACTGTGGGGGAGTTGGACTAGATGACCTCCAGAGGTCCCTTCCAACCCTAACCATTCTATGATTCTATGTACTAGTTGTTAACTGGGTGCTAATTAGCTAAGTTAAAGCACCTGTTTTGCTTGGGTCTTAGGCCTCATGCAAGACACCCCAAGGCCCAAGCTCATATCAGAGCCCCAAGGACTGAATATGATGTATATGGCATGGAATACCTTATTTTGACTCAAACTAAGACAGCAAGGAATGTAAAGAACATTTCCTATACACACTACCCCTGATTTGTGAATAATTCATAAGATTTGATCTCAAGTATGATATTACAGAAGAGCATAGAGAAAAATAATCACAAGCAACACTTTGGAATGGTTTCTGAAAAATTACATAGAAAAGATTCTTTTGATTAGGAAAGTCTGAGAGAGGATTTATAAGGAATCTATAAAAAATATGCCTTTACATGGAATTTATTTGGAATAAATTGCCATCATTTCTCATCCTACATCAACTAGGGAGCAACCTGTGAAATTACAAAGCAGTAGGTATACATACAAATACCTATTTCTTTACATTATGCCTATTTAATTAAAACAGACTTCCACACTATATTTGGATGTTACAATTGTGTGTGGGTTCAGAAGCTGACTGGAGGAAATTCAGGCAAGAAATGTTCATCAAGGATTATTGAACACAGTGATACAGAGGTAGCAGTTCCTGAACTCCAGACTGCTGGAAATAGTGAGAATGCAATGAGGAAAGCTTCAGTTGGTTGCTCCTTATGCTTTTTTTGTTGTTGTTTTTGTGAACATCTGCAGGAGACAGGATGTAAGATATAATGCTAGATGCTTGCACAGCACACTGCTGTGCTCTGATGGACTGATAGAATGGCACAGCAGCAGCAAAATCAAGAAATGGAACACAAGAGTATTTGTTCTACTCTAATCACCGCTAAGCAGATCACAAAATATTCTGTTCTTGACCACACCAAAGATACTGGCAAATTTCCTTACTGTGGCAAAATTCTTAGCCAGTGAAACTGGGCATTTCTAATACAAGTTCTGGCAATCCCTATGAGGCAATGAGGGTGAGTTAAACCATCAGAAATATGTATTTACACATGGAAATTGTTAGCAATACTGCTCTTCTTTTCCCTAGAGACAGCTCCATTGCAACAGCCTTGGAAAACACATGCACACACACACGCATAGGCAGAGAAACAATCAATAGCTACACTTAGAAAGCCTGTTATACCATGCTGTGCTTCATGGATTTTGATAATATCAATCATAATTGAGTTAGATATAATCCATCTGACTTTCAGTATGCTAGGGTCAGCCGGGGACGCAATGCCTCACTTCACATCAATTACCACATATAGTAAGGTGGTGGTAAGCAATTCCATTTGATAGTTTGCAGCTATAAATAATTATATGGCAATAGCAGTAAAGTTGGCTCTTGGGCACAATACAGAACCATGAATTTTCATTCACTTATATCTTAGAAGCTGTTAGGCCTACTGGTTTGAGATGTGAACACTGATTAGGCATATCAGTCTTTATATTAACACAGTATATGGAGCTGGTAGATGCTTCTGAATCAACATTCTATGCTTTCTCTTATTTCATGAGAATATTTTCATTATAAATATGACCACATGATACATAAGGAGTGATTAGATATTGCTATGACAAAGTAAACTTATGCTCCTTTAATACCATGTTCCATCTTTCATTCAGTTTAGGGTCTGTCCCACCCAAGTCTCTGTGGGAATTCAGTTTTTACATGCTGTATAATAAATTCTCAGCAATTTGAAAACATACAAAGTAAAGCAGGTTTATTAATCAGAACAGCAGTGTAGAAAGGTTGCAAAAAAAAAAAAATTATTTTTTTTTACTTCCTTACTTTGGCTATGTAACTGTTCATTTTTAAATGCAGGTGTTTATGACATATTCTATGTTTTATGAGCATAATTCAACACAGAAAGTGGACATATATATGAAGTCAGATTAGGAATAAGGTAGGAACATGGGAAGACATTTGCAGATTTAAATTTGAAAATCAGGAAAGAACCAGGCTTAGGGACACCTAACTAAGGCTGGGTAAGTACAACAACAGGATGCTGATGAAGAGAACCAGAAGTACAAAAGCCCAATCTTCCTAAAACATATGGAGGTATCTCTATGGTCCATAAAAATGCAATAGAATTCACCTGAAGTTTTAAAAACAGTATGGAAGTTGGGGCTGGAAAGAGTGAAGATTCAAGATAGTCTGAGAATTAGATAACACATTTGTCTTAAAAAACCCCATGCACTTATAGAAATGTTATAATCAAAACTCTTCCTAATGGTGATGAGTGTCTGGGTGTGTTTGTATGTGTTTGTGTGTTTACATGTCCACTCCAGCACGACACGGATAAGAAATTAAATACCCTAAGAAAGTCACAGGTTTTTTATGCTTTTCTAGATTTGAACTGTACAGAAATTTTGAGGAACATCTACTATGTATAATAAGGCTTTTATAGACTAAGAATTTGATTCAAAAGAAGCAAAGAATTACAGCCTCCAGGCACTTGTCCACTGGGAGCAGATATTCCTGACACTTTTAAAAATTAAGCTTTACTCTATCTTAGGGAGAGTGTCTTGTTGAAATAATGCTGAAGCTCTCTGCAGAACTATCATGCTGTGATTCATTGATTCTTGTCTTATCAGAGGGTGGAAAAGCCTGTGAAAGTGAAACATATCTGGTCTGTGGTCATTTGTTCATGTACAACATATTTCTGGCAAGCAGAAACCAAACACAGCTAGTAACTCCTGCCATATACTATATTCCATCACTGATCACAGAATGAATACATGAATAATGTCACATTCTCTCCTACAGATTTTTGTGGTGGAGCAGGAGCAAGTCTCAAGTCTCACTAGTAAGCTTACTTTCAGAGGTGAGTATGCCATAAGTAGGTGCTGCAGAGTATTCATACAGAATGTTACTAACACTTTACAAAAATGCCGGGCTGGAGGTGCTTAACAGAAAACAAGACAAGGAAAAATGGTGCTGAGGCAATGACAGGAATCAAATCCAAGAGTGCTGATGTGAAATGGTGTAGACATGGCTATGCAACATGAGAAAGGATTTAACAGTCGAGAAAAAAAGATACCTCATCAGTAAGATGTTGCCATGGATCTAGATTTTAGGAAAGAGTCTTTCTGTTTCTTTCACCCTGACCTGAAGACTGATTATGAAAGCTGTTAGCATTTTGAACAGTAAGAAAAATAAAAAGATGCTCAGTAACCTGAGAAAAAATTAATCTAAGAAAAAGTCTTCTAACCAGGAGTAAGATTAAATGCATGAATGATGTCACAGATATTTGAACAAGAGTTAATGATTTAAAGGCATGGCAAATTACATGTGCCAAAGGAATGCATAGTTGTCACTAATACTAGATGAATCACTAAAAAACATTTGAATAAAAAAGGGAAGGTTTGATGCATGATCAAGTAAGAACTGTATCCTTAATTATGATTTGATAGGATAGATCTAACTTTAGTAATACAACCTATGTAAAAATTATGCATCCATGGCTTTGGGAGGCCTAAGTCACAGCCCGTAGAGCAGCATTTTGCTGATCAAAGAACTAGTACTTAGCACCATGAATTGAACTGCAATCAACAAGGAGCCTGATTTGTGTTCTAAATTGGTGTTTAGCAGCATGATCTGAACTGCAATCAAGGGAGAACTCATAGCATTTTCTAGGGGGAGTAAATGGATAGTTTCCAACCTCATTACACAAAATATTTGTAGCAGTTTAAATTAGATTGGAAAAGATCCCAAATTATTTTAACATGAGGTCTGTAGAATGAGAACTTTTTGAGTGTGTGTCAGAGCAGAAACCTGCACAAATGTTAAGGGTTCTAGTAAAAGATTTACTTTGAGTGGTTTTTATAATTTTTTGCATTGTAAAAGGACATTGAAATATAACAAGCAGATATACTTCGTGTTTTGCAGTTTGGGTTTTTTTGGTTTTATTTTTTTTTTTGGGGGGTGGGGTGTTTTATTCTGTTCTTCCTTTAATTTCTCTGCCCTAAAACATGCTGTAACACCTGCAGGGGTTGTTGGTTTTTTTCCAGCAAATTATAATGCTTTNCGTTCGCGATGCCTAGCCACGACAACGATAAAGCTTCCTAGAAACACTGCAATACATCTTGATAAGAAAGGTACATTGCTTTGTGTCATAGGTCAGGTTCCTCATGTCACTGTTTAGAAGGCTAAAGTGTACATAACAATCTCTAGGCATAAGTATTAGTAAAGAATTTGGTGGCCTTACCATGAACTTGATGCACTGTGCATTATCACATTTGGCACTCTTTCCCCTGTAATTATATCATCAATCTGATATTATACACCAAAGCTGGTATTTCACAATATTCACACAATTGAATATTTTAACAACCACCTCTCTTGCTGGTTTTGTACATTTTGTGTTTGTCTCATGTTTTTCCTCTTCTCCTAACTCAATCACAGCTAACGGTCAATTTGTAGATCTGGCTACCCGGCCTGTTGCCATACCTCTGCATATTCATGAGTAAAATCTTTCCATATCCACATGGCAAACCTTTCAAACTGTCATAAGGAAGAAATAACCACCTTTTCTTTAAAACCTAACAAAGCCCACCAGAGCTGTATTCTTTGTATAATAGTTAACATTGTCACTAGTAATCAATTTATTTTACTGGTAAAGACAGTATTCTCATGACAAGTCAAAGACCTTTGGAAACAGTACATCTGTGCCTGCTATTTAAGCACACACAGACACAAAGAAGCAGAATATATTAGAAACAAAAAATATGTCAGCTTGTATAATGGTCCCATTGTTTGTTCCACCAGAGAGGGATTGTGCCATAACATATGACGCTGAATGTGCTTTTCTTGTTCTCCAGCCTTCATAATAAAGTATTTGATGCAAATACTCTAATCACATGGAGAAGATGCGGATGTTAGTTGTCCTTCCTTTCACTGCTATCCCTGATGCTTCAAGAAATGTATTTTTATGAATATTAAAGAAAAAAACAAAACAACAAAAACCCCCAAGCCAAGCAGTAAATCAATGGAATCCTGCTTTAATGTGTTACTTTTATTAGCAGGTGCTTGATTCACACTTGGCTCAATATGAGCCCCCTCTGCCAGAAGCCAAAGCTAGATTACTGTAATGTTCAGTAAGTGACACCTGCCTTGAAGCTTCTCCATTAGGCTGCTTAATTATTTTGTATAGGATAAAATAGAAGAGGCAAGAAAAGGCAGAAAAACTAGCATACACCCTATGCAAATATATTCAATTGTTCTGTACAGCACTATAATTGTGTGTAGCCCTGGGAAGTATTTCCTATGGGGTAGTGCCCACAACTTACAGAAAAAGTGGGTTTCCAGATGTGTAGGATGAGGTAAAATAGGTCAGTTCACTCATTTATAACACTTTACTTCCTCCTGAGCAGAGGAAGTCTAAGGTACAACTTTGAATACACAAAGTGACCTTAAATAACAAGGAGCACATTGACCTTTAATTATGCTGCATGGACCCTAGAATTACCCAGACTTAAAACAGCACATCCAGTTCAATATTTCTGTTCCTACACATTCATTTATCAATGCTTGATAAAGAATGGGGAACAACTGCCCACAAGAGAAGGAAAAGGGCAGGAATAACTGTGGAGAGGATTACTGCTTGTAACAGGGGCCAGAGGCAGAAAGGAGTCACAGGTTCACCTCAGCTACACTCTAGAAAATACCATTCTCTGTTGACAGGCTTGGCAAGCCTGCCTCTTCCCTGGCTGTGTGCACAGCTCTGCACTGTCACATACTGCTTGAAAGCTGCTAATTTTTCTGTAATCAGAAAAAGGGTCCCTCCATGAAACAAACAGGACAGCGAAGCATTCCTTTATCACAGCATTAATACTCTGTAGTAATACAGCTACACAACACTTCTATCAGAAGCTGCAACCTCAACACAAGTCCTACCTACTGTTGCACATCTTGTGGAGTTTTGCAGCACCCATCTTCTTGGTAACAGGACAGTTTCCAGATGACTTCTACTTTGTGAGACCTAAATGCATTCTTCCTAAGTCATTCAGGAGAAATATAATAGCTCTTTTCTGCCTGTACGGAATTGGAATGAAAGGACAGGGCAGGCAGATACTCCTCTGTTTTCCCTTCCTGGGCACTCATTAATTGGGCTATTACATCCATGTCTACACGACAGCATTGCATGCAGTTAAGAAGCACATGGGACTTAGAAAATCTGTAGCTTCTATGTTATACTATCATGTGTCATACTTTTTTCCTTATGGAAACCAAGGAGACTTCACGTGTGAGTCAACTAGTGCAGTAAACCATAGCGTACCAAAATCAACTTTAAACCAACACTAATTAAATTGAATAGACTAAATAATGCCTGCTGCAGCATGCAGCCACTATGAAACAAGCAGAAGTAAAATCAGAGATGCAATTAAAAAGGTCTGTTAAAAGGACCTGATATTATGCATCTAGGTCCATGTGGCCATTAATGTCTGGCATGAGCAGAAGGGGCCTTATAGTGGTTAGCATAACGGCTGAAGTTCCTCGGGACCCATTAACAACCTCAGCAACCCTTCCCCCTGACACTGGACAATGTAACAGAATTCCTACATCTCAAAAGCCCACTCTATAAACAGAGATGAAATCTGAATATTCAAACCTTTGGCCCTCCTGCTGAGCACAGCTGAGGCTGCTGCAGCTTAACTTCAAAGGCAAGAGAGGCCTGAGAAAGGAAGCCAGGCCTTGCAGAGCACACTTGACTCAGCACTGGTGCCTGGCTTAGCTATAAGACTATTGTGTGTGCACTATTAAACAGTACTGTAATGGACACAGCAGAGCTTCAGCTTTGGAAAAACAGACTCAACATTTGGCTATTCTCACGCAGGGTCAAATGCACATAATTATTACTTAACTGTTAATTTGCATTTCAAAAGACCAAGCCAGATCTGAATATATCACTGCTATAATATAGCTAGATATAGGTTAGATAATAATTTAGGCTATGCAGGAAGCATAGGACACAAACTTTCCTTCTACTACTACAGCAGTTACTTTGTGCTGAGACCAGGTGCTCCAGGCCATGGGGCTTTTGAATCCTGGAGCATGTGGATGGGACTGTGCAGAGGATGGGTACAGCCCTCACACACCTGCTCTGTGCAGTGAAGCCAGAGCTGCAAGGTGCTGCTGATAAAGGATGGAAATTCCGATTCCTGGGGCCCAACAAGCATCAGGCTCATGCTGCAATAACCAAGATCCTGGTGATTTAAAAAACTGTTCAGGGATTTGGATCCGACTGCAGTTCCCTGTATTGCTCAATTCTGAATTTGCATCTTGTGTATGCCAACCATGTACTCAAATCAGTAGCAGTTCAGAAGATAACTATTGGTCCTAGGTCCTTGCAACTTAACATTGCTCTGATCTTCCTACTCCTTATCCCATTCTGCAGTGAAATGAAAGCATCATTCCTCCAGAGTATCTCCTCTTTGAGGGAGTAGGACAAGAACATGCTTTTGTCTCACTGAGGCTTGTGCTGATGCCTAGGAATTATATCCAGCATTTCCATCTAGCATTCCATGCAAGTATGTTTAGAGAGACCTTAACGTGCTCAACCTCCTCCCTACTGCAGAGGCATGAAGGAGCCCAGGGCGTCATGCTTGTAAGAGCACGTTTTCTTTCTGCAGGAGTGACCATACAGCTTCCACTTAAGCAAGATACTTCAAAGGAAAATATTTGTCCACTCTTTTTGTCCACACTTTTACCATCGCAATTGCTATTTTTTTGCTAGGACAGTAAATAATTTGCAGTGTTTGAAATGAACCAAGTAACAATAATGCAGCCAGATGGTAGCTCTGCTGATGTCCCTAGCAGAGCTATTAAAAGTTACATAGCTGAGAGTAAGATTGATTTACCTTTCTTTGTCTTTTAGAAACACCACCTGAACTGTAATCTGTTTGGCATTGGTGGTGGAATTGCTTGTTGCTTCTTTCATCCTCAAGGGGAACACACACATTTGTCCTTGGGTCACTCATAATTTCTGCTCTCTCAGACTGATTCCTGTTATGCCCTATTAGCCAGCACTTTTTAACTATCTCTGCTGAAAGGCCCATTCTAAACAGTAAGATTGTAAGAGAATTTGTGCAATCTATGCCCAAGTATCTCAATATGCCCTTGTCAGGCTGTAATAGCATCATTACCTCTCACTGAGTGTAGTAGCTCTCTGAAGTCAAGATGGTAGCAATGGAAATATGGGCTAGTAACACATTGAGACGTTCAATTTTTCACTGTCAGTGAATGCATTTTTATTAAGCAGATATGTTAGAAGTGAAAGGTTTGCAAGAACATGCAGTAAGGCAAGTTGCAGTTGGAAAAGCCATCTTTACATGGAAAGCAGGCACATAAAGTCTGTCCTCATGGGTATCTTTAAAGAATACAGATCTGTGATTAATCTTACTGGCCATTGTATGTCATATAAATGTCATCAAAACCTCAGCATGTAAAAATAGCTGGTTGTTATTAAATAAAAAGTGAGGTGATGATGATAGTTTTCCATAGTTTAGTGCATTGCTTATTTCATGGATCACTGGTTTGGGGTTGGGAAGAGCAAGGCAGAAATGTTCCTTTCAGGCTGTGATTCTGGAAACTTTTAAATCTTAATCTTAGTTAACATAAGGACTTGTATGTTTGAATTAGACGTGCACAGCTACATATGAACTCAGGCACTAAATATTTACTCAGTAAACTGTCTAGCTGGCATACAGTTTTGACTCAGTATAGAACATTTACAACTGGTAAACTGAACTGAAAATTCATATAACCAAGAAAGATTCCTTAGCAGAGATTATTTTATACAAAGCAACAGGCCAAACCTTCAAGATCTCACACAAACATACATCTATAACAGGAAATCTATGCCTTAGTACAAGTGAAAGCATACTTGCAAGTAAAGATCCTGGGTTGTGCCAAGGAAGACATAAGACACACATAAGGTTTTGTGGTGTTCTTTGGGTGCTGTTGGTTTTTGTTTGTTTTTTAGGGTGTTTTTTTTATTGCTGTCCACCTTGTTTGTTTTTCCATCTTACCAAGACTGAACACCACAAACTGAGTAACCATCAAGCAACTCTGCTCCTTTAACAGCTCCAACAATTGCTTTCTCTAATGGAACTCTGGAAGCAGCAAATTAAAAAAAAATTTCACCTATATCTGCTCTCATCAGTATCCTGAAGAGACTCTCATTGTGTCCACAATATTTACTAGAACAGTAAGGAGGGGAGAGAGTGTCTGGGAAGATGTTAGTGAGATTGCTACTACATAATTGATAAAGAAGATAAAGGAGCTTTATTTTTAACTGTTTAGTAACTTACACCCTGATTTTGAGATGATTAATACAGTTATATTATGTTCAGCCAGCCACTATTTGTGCAATGACAGATTAAACATTTATTTTAATTACTACCTACAAACCAAATTTGTTCTGAAGGTGCTGTTTATATATTTATTAAACATGTTTGATGTTAGCTCAGTTGATTATAAATTGTAATTAATTATATGAACAATTTATCACAGTTTTTACTGATTAAAGACATTCTTGGTTAATCCTAGCAGATAAGGAAAAGGTTGAATTCATATGGAGAAAAGACACTCTGATCTGGGCCTTGAAGGAGTCCCATCACATTAGGGGTGGGATCTATGCTGATAAGAAAACTGTCCTGCTAATGACCAGGCACCATGGTGTATGCAGATGTGGAGGCTATCAGTGTAACATATCGCTATCCAGATTTTCCAGTCTATTATGACATAAAAAAGCATTGCAGAATGAAGATGTGAAGTTCAACTCTGTTCACTCATTCCTTACAGCAATGTGAGGTTATATCGGTTTTATTTTCTCCAACCTGCTTGTTATAAAGCAGTAATCATCTTTCAGTAAGATACTCCAAAAGTTAAGTGTTCCATGAGGGGAAAGAGAAAGGGGAAAAAAAATTAAAAAAATCACTTTTTTGAATCTGCACAAATTACTTTGAAATTTTTCATGAGATGAAGACATCAGAAAAGCTATTGATTGCAGATGAGCAATGTCTAGACACCTCACATGATATTAGGATATTTCAAATACCTATTTTAAAAGCCTGTTTTATTGGAATTACAACTATAAACATTTCCTTGTCAAAAGAGATAGAAAAGATTGGATTATAAGGAATAAATTTAATTATGTTTTCCTTTTGTTCTCTTCTGCCTCTAAAGCTGGAAAAAATGGTAATCAAAATTCATCAAAAGCTCTAAGAGCTCTAAAAGTTACATGAGAAACCAGTCAAAGATGTTATCTTTTATAGATTTATTCAGAAACTTTCTCTTAGTCATGACAGATTACAGGATAAATCCAAGCACATCTACAACCTGAAGGAAACCCATGAGTACTAATGCAAATGCAGAATATGCCTGATTGATTTCTGCAGAGGGTTCTATTTTCCAAGTACATAAAAAGATGTTGTGAAATAGTTTAAAATGCTGTGAGATGTCCTCTCCTATGATGTTAAAAGGTGCCTCTATAGCCTCATCTAGCTGTTTTTTTGAGAGAAAATATTGCTTATTATTATTTCTCTTGTTACTAGGAGTCAATTCTAAATACAACTGTCATTTTAGCTTAGCTGAAACTAATATTCACTTTTAGACACAAGTTAACTGTAGATTTAATGACCAATTCCTTCCATATCATAGACTGTGAGATTTGATGAGAAGTACAAGTTACATTACAAATATAGGATAATTCCTCTTAGCATTATTTCCCATTTAAAAGGCAAAAAAGGAAACTGGCAACCAAAGCAAGTCTGCTATATTTCCTTCGCTCTAATAAATTAAACTATTCTGATACTAAAAGATGAATTAGTAACTCCTGTGTATCAGCATCAGAGACTGTCTATGGAAAAAAATAACCTTTTTTCATTCGGATTGTGCTGATAACATTTATTTTTCTCTTTCCATCTGGAAACCCTGTGGGTATCATGAGAATTGTAGCAAAGCTGATTGGGGTCATGTGTGAGGGCACTGGGATCAGAGCCAATGTCACGTCCAGCCTCCTGCAGCTCCAACAGCTCCCAGAGAGAGTGTAAGTACAAATCTGTGGCATATTGGGAAATGAGGGTGGTAACAACTGAGGTCAGTGGCCAAAGTGTTTCAAATAGTCTTGGGAACAGGAATCAGTTCTTAACCTGCAGCAGATATATTGAATGGGGCTTCAATAAGGAATGATGCTGCGTCCTGCAGGAATGATGTTCTAATCCTGTTAGGTTTATGAAATTTGGGTACAATCATAGACATACATGAAGCTTACAAATTCCATCTTCACCTGGCACAGAATTCAGAAAAGCAGATCTCATGCCTCTCATTTATTTACTTGTTTAATAGCATTGCCAAGAAGAAAATAAAAGACAACAAAATCAGTATTTTAAGTACAGTAAGACTGAGTTTTCCAGTCCCTCAAAGAAAGGCAACAGTGACAAAAATCTATAAAAGTAGGCGCAACTGTGGGCTTCCACACGCTGCTCTTGCTATGTCTTCCTGAGACTGAAAATTATGTGGAAAATATGCTGTCTGTGCTGTATTTCGTATCATAAAATGTGAGTTGATTTGTTTCTTATGAAATTGGATTTTGTACAGGAACTGTGGAACATGATGTCAATTTGGCAATGACAGCGAACCACAGAGTTTAAGTGTGCCCCTCAAGGCCACACAGAAAATCAGTGAGAGCTGGGACCCCCAGCCCCACTCTCTGCTCTAGCTGGGCACCACTACCTTGTTAAAAAAGCTACTACATGATCACTGGCACAGTAACTGTGCTGACAGCCCTACTTCTTGCCTGCAGGCTGCAATACATCTCTACTGAAGTTAGCAGAGAATTTGGAGAAGCATCCTTTCCTATAAAGGCATCCAGAAGCACCATAAAAAAAAAAAATCTATGAGGAAAAGGTGTTGCTGAGTAGATGTCTTTTCAAAGTGCTCCAAGAGCCTGACTGCTTCGCCACACTTCACTGCTTTAACACAGCGCACTAAGTGCCCCAAGCTATGGGCCACCAAACCACTTGGTGACATGCTGAAAACAAGACATGCCTTCTGAGCATGACCTATGGGTGCCAGGTCCATAAATCCTACCAAGTCTAGGTATGGCATACATTAGATCACACAGACCAACCAAGATGGTAGCTGTTGTAGGCCTGTGAAACTGTCTCGTGTTCCATTAGCAGCAATTAAGTATATAGTTAATACACCAAACTTAGCAACAGTATTGGCTATGGAAATCCAGAGATTCTTTTATTGAGGTAGAAATGAATGGGTGCATTATCCTGCTAAAAGAGGCATTTTCCTAAGGAAAGTTAGATAACCTCAATTGACTTTATGACTTCTTAGGCAGCAAAAGCAAATTCCCTGAGTTAAGGAGACTGCTATCACCTCCAAAATCACCCCAAATCACCTTGCCACTATGCAAAAAAACCCCAAAGATTCAATTACTCATCTTTCTAAAGAGATTAATGTTTTCATCAGGTGTGTGTAGGTGTGGAATGCATTTAGGTCATCTGCTTTGTCTCAGACACAACCACAAAATGAGTCAGTGCTCTTAATATGTTCTTTCAAAGAAAAAAATCTGTTATTTGACTATTTGGCACTTTACAGTTTCATACATATGTCTATAAACACATGTATATACAGACATGTATATGTCTGTATATGTGAGAGAAGGGAACAGAAATCAGCACCTGTGCTTTAGTCCACCACCTATACTTTTCACCTCCCTGAAAATACAAGTTGCTGAAGGGGCAGATCACTCTTGGATCTCTCCCCAGATCAGCTGCAACATTGCACCATTACACATCAGTGCTTCAAGAGTAGATGAACATATCTTCTAGTGAGAAGTCCAGTGCCCTATTATTCAAAGCCAGAGTGTAGTTAATCACATGCTCTCAGACTGTAAATTACAGCAAAATCAGTAGACAGCCTTCAGAAAAAGATTCTCTGATGTTAGCCTATTAAACTTTTTGTGCTTAGACTGTAAAACTACATATACATTTTAAAGTTTGCAATGTTTCAAAATTTATTTTTAATAAATTAGATTCCAATTCAAGTATTTACTTAGCCACTGTTTTTGCATATAAGGTTAAGACTGCTGGCAAAGAGAATATGCAACGTAGAGTTTTTGCCTGATTCCTAGCATGTAAAAGTGGATTCTAATGGGAGTATTACAGATGTGAAAATGAGCATGGGTACTTACACATGAGCATTTGAGTGAAACTTCTCAGTAACAACGTTTTAGTTCTCTGCTATTAGAACCAACAAATGACTCCAGTAAGGCACTGCTGCCCACAGCAACAAGGCACACTGGGGCTGCTTTAGGCAAGCTCTGCAGTGCTTACTGGTGGCCAGCTACAACACAGGTGTGCACTGGTGTTCCTGCACTTGCCAGGCACATCCAGGACAGCCAAGCTTTTGGGTGCCGGATGCAGGGAAGGAAAGTCAGTACCAATATCATTTTAAACAGTCTGTTTTCATACAAGAAACCTCCAAAATCCATTTAAATCCAGGAGCTGAAGACATCCTCTGCCATCACTGTGTTCTCTTGGACCTTAAAGCTGCCCTTTTCCATTCCAAGTTCTCCCCTCCCTCCAATTAATATGTTGCATCTTATTTCATGCTGTGACACCATTACTGGAACCTAATCTGCTCTCTAACGTAGACTATTACTGTTGGTTAGGGCCACTTATGAGGTCATACACTCACACAGCACTTATCTGAAGTAAAAGCCTTGTAGCTAATCAGGAAAAGGTAACACACCATCACCCTGCCCACAGCTTCCCAGCACCCAAATCCCACTCATAATGAGAGAAAGCCTAAGCAGCCCAAGCCTTGGGTTTTTTTCTTTTACATGACAGAAGCCATATCCCTTAAGTGACTTGGATGGAATGAGAAGGGAATAAACAATTAGAGCTGCTGGAACAAATCCTCCTGTTTCATTTTTCTTCTTCACTTGTCTCAGCAGGAGTAGTTTTACCTCCTATTGACACCCATTGTGCTCTTGGCTGCTCGCTATGATGCAGCTGTTTCCTTAATGCCTATCAACCTTCTGCCTTTTTATGATACAAAGGTGACTTGTTAATACAAATGTTGTTGAAACCTTAATAACAATGAGCCCCAGTTGTGATCAATGATATTGCACCTTGGCAGGGAATGTATCAATGCTTATGGATTCATTTAAAAGTCATCTGCACAAAGCTGCTGATTTTTTTCATGTAAGAAATACTCCTGCTCTATTAGACTGACATTTTGAACTCTACTGGGTGCAGTAATACAATATTATAGTTCTACTGTTTCCCATGATACCTACTTAGTCTCATATCTACCATTTTCAATCTGCTCCAGAGACTACATTTAAACAGAAGCTCAGTCCTCTCTCAAATCCCAGTTATGCTCAGCCCACTTAAAAAGGTATTCTGATGCACCTGTTCTCCAAAGGTACTTCCAAGGCAGAATAATCAGCCATATGATTCTCAATATCCTTTTTATTTCATTATCAAAACCTCAGCCCAAACACCAGCTGAATTGTCTCTAGACTTACGAAGTAGTGTGATAATGTTATTTCAAAGAGGACATTAACCATCAAAGCTCTGTATATGAATGGCCACACTTCAAATCCTATTGTGTTCAAAAGTAAATACAACATTTTGAAAGATGACAGACTGGTTCCTCTTTCTGTTATGGCATCATTAAATGGATGTTGGTCTAGTCACATCAACAGAGTTATGCTAGTGCAAAGTGATATTTGAATAGAAGAAGATCAGGAATAATTAAATTTAATAAAAATATTCCTACATGTAACTGACATTAGCGTGTATAAAACAGAGAAGTACTATTTTCAGAGGAGAAATGAGCCCAAATAAACTTCATTCCTCAAATATTCTCAGTTCTTGATCAGGGTATTCTAAGTCATTTCCTACTGAATCCACTCAACCAGAGACATGATCATTGGACTATGCAGGGATCAGTTTGCCCTAGAGAATGAAAGCTTTCGGTGTTCAAAACTTGAAAGTGGAATCATTCAGAAAGTGAGCTACACTGCTATTGTAATTCTAAGAACTATGTAACACAGCTGCTAAATGCTTTGAAATCTGTTCCTGAAGTTCCAGTATCATATATTCCTCCACTCCAGATCATTACACTCTTGCATGAAACTAATCAACATTACAAATTGAAATTCATCTAACAAACAGACTGTTTGTCATTATAAATTATTAGGTTCCATTACACTGTTTTAAAAATCCACACAGGGATAGCTGGAATTTTGACAAGTGACAATCACAAAAGCAGGAATAGTTTCTAATGCCTGATTTAGAAGTCTTCAAATTTTGTACCTTCTGTATTGTGAACAATAGAGCCTTTTATGGACCTTTGGTTTGTGCTAGGACTCTGAGTCACTGAATATTTTATGGTATTCAATGAACTACAGTATGAGTCATTCATCAGCTTTCAAGTATTTTTGGAATTGTGTTATTTTGCTTAAAAATGCAGAAAAATCAACTATCAGAAGTGATAAAAAAATTAGCACTGTAGATTTAATAAGATCATGTGATAGAATCAGAGTATATACATATCTGCATAGAAAATTAATTTAAGCAAAAATTAGATCTACAAAGGAAATGAGGGATTCAACAACGAATTGTTAGAGAGTTATTGTATTCTGAACAGGACTCATTTTACTGGAGCTAGTTACAGTTGCCAAAAAGTTCTTGCCTCAGATGCTGTCCGTGCTTACAATACTTATTTCCATATTCTGCTGCAGTTTAAAATTTCTACAGCATTCAGCAGACATACTAGATTTTTATGAACACTAATTCAAGAGCTTGATTGTAGGAACATCAGATACCATAAAAAGTGCATGATCCAAAGCTGACTTCAGGTGGTGAAGCCAGTGAAGAAAATAATTCCATTGAAAAGAGTCAATCCTACTACAGTCTGGGATACAGAGAACTATTCCTAGTGTTGCAGAGTGATTATTCTTAGATTTACATAGGGCTTTTGTTCTTTTTCTTTTTACTTTAAATAGTGCCTAAAGCCACTGCATATCATAAGCAACAACTTCAGCATAAAGACCTGAATCATCAACATCACTTGAAGATAAGGAAAATAAAACTTTACACAGAGCACATTAAGAGCAGTGGCAGAGCTCACAACCTTGTATTTATGATGACCATCCAACACTCTTTTCACAAAAGTTTAAACTAAAAGACATTTAGTCATGGTTCTCATGAGCAGAGATCAATTTTGGCTTTCTAGAAAGGCTGAACTAAGGCCATTTGGATTGGAGAAATAATGGGAAGGATTGTTTCAAAACCTGGAATTTTTTCCTCTATTGAGAGCCAAAGTTCTTGTGTCACAAGGCTTCGCCTGAAAGAGAAAGTTTTCTTAGATGCATGGCTGTGTTGACACTCTTATTCTTGCTTGAGAGTGGCTTTTCATGGTTGTTTTTGAAACTCCTTACTAAGCAGTATAAACTAAGTCAAATAAGAATGGGCTCACGGGGCTTCTTTGGATGGAACTAACAAATTCAAACTTTAGTGAATTCTGAAAAAGCCTTCCCTGAACACACAAGATTTTAGTCAGTGAGAAGTTCACCATTTCTCAAACTAAAGCTTGGACATTTGGACATAAAATGGATAGACATCCCATCTTGCTCCCTGCAATTGGAGTAAGAGATAATTATTAAGCTGGTTCCAAATTAAAAAGACAGTAACTTATGTACAGCACATTACGTACAGCTTTAATACCCCTTCCTACTGCATATCCCCAAATCTGCTGCTGCTGGGGAGTGTCATGCAAATGATGGACTTCTCCTTCCATACAGCTAGTAGTCTGCTGCATACAGGCTGAAGTAGTGGAGAGTCCAGAGCTCATGAGACTGGTCATTCAGCTTTTAGTGCACAACTCTCTAATGAAGCCAGGTATTATTAGCACTAGCAAGGTATCTTTTATAAAATATTTTGTCAGAATACTATGATTTGTCAATTTCAAAGAAAGTTATACACTGAATGTTTAGAATAGGTCCTCTGTTCAGAAGAGGGGAAGAGGTTTAGGGATAACATCTCAGCTGGTGACAGAAAGTGTTCAATGCACTGAACCATTCAAAGTAGAATGTATCATCGTTGGTCTGATATGATGGCATAACACAGAGTGTAAGTGAGGCACATCACAGAATCGCAGAATATTCATGGCTGGAAATNAACATCCTTCCTATAATGAGGGGCCCAGAATTGAACACAGTACTCCAGTTGAGGCCTCACAAGTGCCGAGTACAAGGGCATGATAACCTCCCTTCTCCTGCTCACCACACTATTCCTGATCCAAGCCAGGATCCTGTTGGCCACCTTGGCCACCTGAGCACACTGCTGGCTCATATTCAGCCAGCTGCCCACCAGCACCCCTAGGTCCTTCTCTGCTGGGCAGCTTTCCAGCCACTCATCCCCAAGCCTGTAGCATTGCCTGGGGTTGTTGTGCCCAAAGTGCAGGCAGGACACAGTACTTGGCCTTATTGAACCTCATACCATTGGCCTCAGCCCATCGATCCAACCTGTGCAAGTTAAATGGTAACTAAGTAAATGGTAACATGGCAATCATTCTACAAAGCTAGCAGTGGTTGGTTGGTTTTGTTTTTTTTTCAGGATGTTGTAAGAACTCTTACTTGTCTTAAAACAGAAAAATTATCTTTGGGGAAAAAAGTTCCTTCCCCCCACACCCTCAAGTGTTATTGCACTTAACTGATGAAAGCCTGAGGGAAAGAGTTTCTCTATCACCAAAAAATCTGTAAAAGATTGTTTCTTGGGCTTCAAACTCCTTCCCGTCACGCATGAATGACAGGTGCCAGTTGCAGTAGTTTTCTATTCTCCTTTCTGGAAAATCTGAATTGCGCTCCTGCAAAGAAAGAGCTGGCTGCCCACCCACATTCACAGCTACAATAAGGAGGACTTCTACAAACTTCCTTACCTACCACAGTTTTTGTTTGGAGGTAAATTCTCCTATTTCAAGTTTTAGAAAAATGGCTATTTAAAAACCAAAAGGCTAACAATAAAGGAGTGTGTGTGTGTGGGGGTACTACTGCTCAAGCTACCCTATCAAAGGATAGCATGAGTTAAATAGTTTTTCATCAAAAGGTTAAAAAAAATAGGTGTTGTGTATTACTTAAAAGCAAAGGATAAATCTTTTGTTAACATTTTGGAAGAAAGGTTGCCTGTATTTTTGCTGACGTTTTTGTCTGATCAAATCTAACAGAATTCTCTGTATTGTAAAAGCATTTGTCTCAGTCTTGTACATCATGTAATTCGTATCTTTCAAGCTTGTTTCAGGTATGGGTTACTTTTCCATTAATTATATTCCAAGCACATGTATACATATCAGAGCTGTTGGGATGTCTATTTCTATTAGTTTAACAAGCCCTGGTATTAATGAGATTGCTCTATAATTGAACCTTTTCATGGGTCCCTTGGTGATGAAATTATGCTAATCTGAATCTGCAACCACAAGGCATCCATCATACTTGATCAAATAATAAACATCAACAGTGATATGCTAGGAGTCTAAATGTGCCGTTAATTATTACATAAATGAACAAGCCCCATTATTTCATCTTTATTTGTGCAGCTTAATAAAATGGGTGAAGAGAGTGTATCAGACTTCCACTATGTGGCAGCATGGTCCACTTAACAAGAGTATGAGCTTGTAAATATTGTGGCATCTTGAGGCCTGATACACTCTGCATGTATGAGAGGAAAGAAGGTGGATATATTTCATCTGCTCTGAGTCACTGCTGTGGGAAACAATGATACTGATCAGTTACATACCTTTAAAAGAAAAAGCATACAGTTTCTCAGCTGCTGTAATTGTTCACTTCTAAAGAATATGTAGTTTGTGGATCACCAAGGGTTTTAAGTGAGGGATATATATCTCAGAATGTCTGCTGTGCAATGATTTATATCAACTTTAAAAAATGGTTGCAATCTTAAGCACATAAGATCTTTTAGAGATGTACACTTGCAAAAAGAGATGGATTTGCAGAATGCCTATGCTCCTGCAGCCATCACTTCCCACCCATGGACACACTACACTAAAGAAAAGATGTAAAAATATCAGGCCATTTCTAATGAATAAGATGATCAGGAATGCAATTGTCACAGTGCAGACAAAAAAAATTAGTATGTTTTTTGCCCATGTTTTTTATTAGGTGCAATGTACCTTATAACTATGTGAGCAAGTATTAAATTTCAGTGCAAGTTGCTTCTATTTTTGCTTTAACATATACAGAGGTGAACAGAAAATAAAAGAAGCTAAGACTTTTATTTTGTTAGCATTTCAGTCTGACAAATCACAACCTCAATATTTATCTAGTGACCAGTGTATTCTTCCACAATTATTCTGCTGAAGAAAAAATATCTTAGAGACCTTCTGAATATTGTGAGCAAGATATGTACTTCACTGATGTAAAGTACATCAGTGCCAGGTGTCAGGGACCAATTTCTAACAAACAACATAAATTTCCCTTTTTGTATGTACTTCACTACTTTCTACATAATGGAGTATGGCTGATATTAATTCTAGTTTTTAACCCAGTTTGACACATGCCTTGTCTCTGCAGTTTTAATGTTTAGGAGAACTAATTTAACTGCATTTGTGGAGAAAGATTCTGTAAGCCATCAAGCTACACATTCAATCAATACAAAAATATAGGGATATTTATTCTGCCTTTTCACTACCCATTCCATAGAAGGAGCATTCAAAAATGTATTCAACAGTTTTCAGATACAGTTCAAAGTAAATTCCCTGGATTGATGCAACCCTGGGGCAATGCAACATACAGGACTATCTGTAGTTTGCTCCAAGCTGATTCTATTGCTGCAAAAAATTCAAGATAAAGGTCCTTGTAACGGGGCCTGTTCCAGAATTGTTGTTACCTCTATAAGCAAGTGAACTACAAAATCTTATGTTGATTTAACAAATGATCATAAAAAAAAATTTGTTAGGACAGTTTAGTAGAATTCTAAAAACATTCTCATGGGGTTTCTACTCTAAGCATACTTATTTAAAAACATTCCTATTTAAAAACATAAGTCCTGACTCTTACATAGATAAAGACACGGAAACAAAATGAAAGAGCACTGCCTCTCTAAACTCCCAGGCTTATTTACATCCTGTTAATGACATTTGGCATTCCTGAGACAGTTTGCCTCAACTTTCCTTTACTAAAATTGAATTATTTTGAGTTATATACCAGTCATGGGCAGAGTTTCATAATACAGAAACAGCATATCACAAAGTACAAAAACATAATCAGTCTTGCAATTTCCTCCCTCTCCACATTTGTCAGTGAAGCACACAGGACTGCTGTGCAGCACTCCTCTTCAGAAAGTGGCACGTTGTGTTGCCACTTAAGCTAAGCGGCACAATATCGAACAAATCTGCCATGCAGCTGCAGATCAGGAAGCAGCACTCCTTCTGCACAGAGCAACATATAGTAGGGACTTACCCAGACATTCTTTGCACTAAGAATTGTCACTGAATGTAGTCACAGAAAATCCACCTTAACTTACACTGGTTGCGAAAGAGTAAGAACTCTCATGGGTCTCACTGACACCTTACAAGTTAAGATACTGGACCCAATTCTGACCTTATTTACACTACCATCACTGCTCATTTCAGCAGCCTGACTTACTCCAGTTTTAAGCAAGACTAGTGTCAAGCACTTTTTTAAGAGATTGCTTCTATCCTTCCTTTTTCTTGTTTTTGACAGCATTGCTTAATGCTGTGGTTTCCCTCAGAAGTGTCTATATGACTGTCTCCTGCTGAATCAGCAGCCTCTCATACTGACTGTAGCCATGCCAGCTAGATTAGGTTCACTCTGTTCTGTGAAACCATCTGTGAGTCTTAAACTACATACAGAGAAGTTCTGTGATTCAAAAAGATAAGAGATCAGAGTGTCAATGGACCTTGAAAATTAGAGGGAGGTGAGAGAAGACGGTATCCACGTCCAGAAAACACCTCAACAGTAAATACAATATAAAACCATTTCAGGTTTGTGTGCATGGATTTGACCATACAAAAGCTTTAAATTCCCTTTGTAGGACTGCTGAGTGCAGAACACTGGCATCTGCAGTGGCAGGCACTATTCCTAGATGTTTCCAGGGGCCTCCCTGAGTGTGTATAGGCTTATACTGAATTCACTGAACCTTTACAAAAACGGTTCCTTCCCTCTATTAAGGCAATGGCACAATTACCCTATCGAAAGTGGTACTGAAGCACTCAGTAAATCTGTCCTGTAGCTGTGAATCTCCACAGAACAAGGCTCTGCTTTCAGATCCCTTCTCAACTCCTGTTGGAAACAAACGAACAGTCTCAAACTTGCAACCTTCAGAAAACATTCTGATCACCTGCACAACACAGGCCAGATGCTGTATAAGAAAGCCCTTAGGCATGAACTGAGACATTTTTAAATAGTCACATTCTGCTCTCTATGCTTTCAGTGCTCATTATTTCCTTTTTGGAAACCTGCGCTTTGTGTCACCTGAGTTTGTCTAATTTCAGATTCCAGTTACTGAAATGGATTTTTATCTATTTCTACATTGAAGATTCCTTTATCAGTACAGATACATAAAATAATTTTCTAGATTTCCATTAGATAAACTATAGTAACAATTTGTCATAGGTATCATGGGATACAAAAGCATTGAGCTGCTTTTCCCAAAGACAGAAGTTTATTGAACATTTGTACCATTTTTTAGAATTATACCCAATTTTATTATATCCAGAGAGCACAGCAAAATCACTCACTGAGGTTTCATTTGCTCTTGGCACTTTAAAAATAAAAATTTCAAACTGTTCTCACAATTTCTAGTTTGTAGTCATTAACAGAAATCTACCCTTTCTTCAGTTACATTTCTGTATATAATGCCTTTGTTACATAACTATCTTCTAGTAATTATTCTCATTTTCCTTCTAAACAACAAAACACATCTAAAACTCTACTACTGTCCTGCACAATTTCTTGCTATTTAACAGGAATTTCTGCCGTCTCAAACTATAAATGTTTCTATTAAAACCAGAAAATCTTACCTAATTTACATCTTTATTGATACATTATTATTATTTATGGATACCTTCTAAGTTTCAAATCTTAATAATACATTTACTTTGACTACATATTCTACCCCAGTGTTTGATTAGCTGCTTGGTTCTTCTGTTTATAGAAGCCATCTATCACAAGATTTGTCTGCAATAACACTGATCCTTCTATACACGAGACCATAAATTTTCAATCGTGAATGACACTGAACAAGTAAACCTACTGAAGCAGGCTGCAATCCTCTTCATTTCATCCATTTAGACTTTCTTAAATAAGTTATTATCTAGCATTCTAATTCCCTAGTCATGCAAGTCTTCCCACTAGGGTTCAGTAGCAACTTTGGTCAAATTTACTATTAGCAGGCAATTACAATCTTTAATTGTATATGAGAATTGTTTATCTATGAATTCAATAGTGCATAATAATGTATATAAAATACTAAATCAGTTTCCCTGCTGGCAAGTATATTCATTTGAAAGTAAATTAATAATGACCATATAATATAATGCTGTTTCAAGTGTATTTCTATCTAAATCATTTCCCTTGTGTCAAGGATATCCCTTCTACATTTTTAAAATCAATATATTCCTGATCCTTTCTTGACTAGGAGTTCCCAAACCAAGCAAACAAATAAGGAGTCACAACATGCAACCAGAAAAGGCCAGCACTGAAGTTGAAAGCCAGCTAACATTAAGTAAGTAGTGCAGATTTTCCAAAGTTCTGATAATTCAGAAACTCTAATTCTGGTTCTAATTTATCTCTTAAAATTCAAGATGAATGCTAGAATAATTATACGCAGATCTGACGTTCTCAAGTCAATTTATAGGAGTTAAACCTATGCAAAACAATAAACATTACTTTCCAGACAATCAGAGGGTCATAGGAGCATTAGTTGGAAGGGAGCGTGTCAAGAGGATGGAGCTCTTCTTGATGGTATCAAGCAATAGGACATGAGGCAATGGGCACAAACTGGAACATAGGAAGTTCCATCTAAACATGAGGAAGAACTTCTTTACTATGAGAGTGACTGAGCACTGACACAGGCTGCCCACAAAGACTGTGAAGTCTCCTTCTCTTGGAGATATTAAAAAACCATCCAGATATAATCCTGAGTAACGTGTTCCAGGGAACCCTGCTAGAACACAGAGGTTGGACTAGATGACCCCTGGTGGCCTCTTCCAACACTAACTATTCTGTGATTCCTGATGCCACAGGAACAAAGGTATTAATGCACAATAAGCTGAACTTCCAAGAAATTCAAAGTCTATTGGGTAGCTATTCCAAAACTCCTGAAGCCAATTTACTTTTGCATCCTTCCTAATATCTTGTGCCTGTCAATACCTGTCACACATCTTTTTCTGAATAAGTCTCAATCAGTACAACCAAGACAAATGAAATGCCTGTGGATATACCCATGCATTAAATAGATATGCATGCTCAGAATCACTAAGAAATAAGAAAACTAGAATAAAGCACAGAATTGGAAATCTTACATGAAGAGTTGATGCCATTGTTCCAGTGATACTCCAAGAGAAAGATTCTAAAATTCTGGCTGAAAACTTTGGAAGGCAATCTCTCAGAGGACATATAGATACATGGGTATATGTGGGTTTACACATGCTCATATGGCTCTTTGTTTCCATTGTAGCTACAGAAAAAACTCTCTTTTAGATAAGCTATACTAACCTTGCTACCACTGCAGTACAATTCCTATCACGAATCAAACAATGTAGTTTTAAGCCAGACCTGGTATCATTACGGTAGATGACAATAGTTACAGAGAAAACACAGACTGAAATGGTTTCCTGGGCATCTTGTGCTCAAAACTGCCCACAGACAGACCAACTGCAAACTATTTAGCATCTCTCTTCAAAGGGGTAAGGAAGGATAGGTTATTACCCCCAGATAAGGGCAGTATAGATATTACAGCCTAGAACTAATGCATACAAGCTAGAATTAAACTAGTAGCAGTCTACCTGTTATGACACAGAGGCCAACACCGCATCAGGCAACTAAGGAAACCATGGGCCTAAACATGGGCCCTTTACAGCAGTGGAAAACAACTTTCCTCTTCAAGGCAGCATACAAATCCCCTGAATTTCTACAACAACTATTCTGGTTTGTTTTTTGGTTTTGGTTTGTTTTTTTCCCCACGAAATGTTCACTGTTTTCTAACTTTCACCTGACAGACCACGGAGATAATAGTTTCTCAGGCTAACTGAATTAATCTTTGCTGGACAGATTTCACAGCTATACAGTAGATATAGATTATGTGTGAAAGGGGGTGAAGGGAAATCTAATTAGATTTCATTTAAAGTCTAGCTGCTGCAATTATGACTTCTGAATAAAAGTGGTTGTTATTTAGCAGGGTAGCCTAAGCAATGCACATAATTATTATAATTATTATGTACCTAATGATATTTAATAGGAGTCAGGATTGTAAATAAATGCTGTAGACTGATCAGCAGGGTGGGCTACACTTTGCAGAAAACTAAATAACAAAGGTTAATAAATATGTTTGTTTTACAGGAACCCTGGGCAGCACTATCTGTTGGAGATTAGCTACATTAGGACTCAACAGACCAGAAAACATCCAGAATAATAGTCTTGGTACTAGCTTATAGATGCAGTGTATTAAAATAGCTAAGTCAAATTCCTTCCTTCCCGAGTTCCCAATTCTCCTCAAGTACAAGCTATACTCTTGATTTTTTATATAAGTGGACACTATACAGCTTCTTTATTTATTGAATAAATTAGACAGCATGAAATGAACCAGACAATCAGTTCTTCTGTTCCAAACTCCTATTTAATTCTCAGAATTTAAGAATATAAAACAGCTACTGCTGTTTGAAGTATGGATTACAATAGCTGCAGATGCTGCCTAACCCCCATTTGCACTGTATTAGCAGAAGAATTGTATTTATGTGATGAAGACAATGTCCACTGCTGATATAGATGACACATTATAGATTTAAAATTGCATGTGTTTGCAAAGTGCATTTCAGAATCTTCAATTTCCAAAGTCCATTGTGTTTTCAATTATCTTCCCACCCAGCAAACTAGGGAGAGACTAATCAAGCATAATGTCCTCACATACTTCCCACCATGCCTGCCTTAGAGAGGTCAAAGGCCGCTGTCAGATCACGACTGCAGCTTGCTCTGCCATGGGAAACACTGGTATGATTTACAGTTGATAGTCTCCATCACTAAATGTAGCTATTAGTAACAGTATGGCTAGGTACTAAATAATTAAGCATTTATTTATTTAAAGTTTTTCCACATGACCTTTGAGATAATTTTAAAATGCTAAAATAGTTTTGGGAGTGGTCAGTTAGGTTCCAGAAGACAAAAGATACCAGCCTGTAAGATAATACTTTCTCAGGCTAACTGAATCTTTGCTGGACAAATTTCATAGCTATACAGTAGATATAGTCCAATAATGTATTTAAGGCTCATGCATCAATTTGAGTGTAAATATTTGGTTTTGAATAACACATGTAATATAAGTTGCAAATGAGGAGAAAGGGCATGTATCTCTTGCATGCTAGAAGAGCATTCCCTAGAATGAAAGGACATAATCCAGATAGTCACCTAATTGCCTCCTGAACTGAAGGTTCGTTGGTTCTCACATAAAAGCTATCCCCAAGTGAACCTTCCAGCAGACATGAGAATTGGCCACTCACTCATTCACCTCTGTGTTGAGACTGCTCATGTTAAGCTATCATTGCTGTGAGAATAAGCACGCTGTTACACTTCTCTGTTACATACAACAGGTACTGGCATTATCAGGTCATCTGGGGAGAAGAAATTCATCTAAGATTCTGCAAATGACTTCATTTTGTACACTCAAAAGGACAGTTGAACAGAAGGATAACAGTAAAAATCATCCCTCCTACTGATGTGTTCTTTCCTCTAGTCACTGTTAGTGGAAGGTGGCACAGTCTGAAAATCACTTGGGGTCNTAGTGGAAGGCAGTGCAATTTAGAAGCTTTCTCCCACCATATAGCTACCACACAAAAGCCATAAATGCATAAATAGAAACAGTACCTAACAACATGTGCCTCAGAATATGGTCCTTTAAATATGTAGCATATACCAACAGTGATAATGAAATACTGCCTTTAACCTACGTGGGGTTTATTAGAATCTATACTAAAGGTGCAGCTGTCACAGTGAAAGCAATTGGTCATTTGAACATTATTTTACAATATTAAAAAAAGGCAGAAAAGCTTGTGGAACAAACAAAATGGCTCATTTCTGGTTCAGCTTTCAATACAGGAATAATGTAAAATTATGAAGTTGATTCATCTCAGAAACAGCATAATTTTTTAATCACAATATTTTTTAAGCCACAAATAGAATTCATTTTAACAATTCATGAATTAAAGATATGCTTTGAAATTGAGTCCAGCTTCCTAAAAGCACATATATCTATACAGCAAATTTAGGCACTAATGTAAACCAAGTTCTATTTACATTTTGATTGCTACCTCATATCTATTAATTAAAGTACTGTACTCATAAAACATAACCTTCAACACACAGCTGACATTAAGAACTTTCATATTCATTTCAGACTCAGTCTCTATAGACTACAATTGTTGGCAAAGTGAAGTTAAGTACTGTACTTGTGTTTTTATCTATCTAAATGTGTGACCTCGTCTCGGTGATCCTGCTCTGGCAGGGGGATTGGACTAGATGATCTTTCTAGGTCCCTTCCAATTCTATGATTCAATAAAACTTATTTATCCAATATTCTATTGACCAATTTTCCTTAGGTGAATTCTATGACTCAAAAAATAGTCTAACAGAAGTACTGCATCCAGTTCTGGGCTCCTCAGCNAGCAACAAAAAGCAGCCTATTGCATACTTGTTAACAGAGCTTTAACAAACTGAACATGAAGTCACAACTCATTCTTTCACTGGTATCAGTAATAGCCTCGATTCAGAGAGCTAACATTTTTATCATTTAAAAAAAAAAAAAGGCCCTCCTTAACTTTCCATTGGCTTTAACAGGAGTTTTTGGTATGCACAGGCAATAGGGTAGGTCTACTGTTAGACTCTGGTAACAGGAATATGTAGGAGGTCAATGGACTTAAAGAGTGACCCTTTTTTCAGTGAATAAGAACAGCCTTAAAAAGCAGCCCAAACCCACTTCTTTTTATGTACATGTGATTTCAATAGTAATATGCAGGTGAACAAGGGAAGCTGAACTGGTGTTAATGTTCTTGTTTATATGACTGACCTGTGAAACAAGCCAAAATATGCCCAAAATGATGGATTTGATTGGACCGATAGCAAGTTGACTACTCAGATTCAAAGTACCACTAAAAATTGCAAAGCTTAAAGTTTATAAATACAAAATTCACAAACAAGCTACGAATGCTATGGAACTAAATCCACTTCTCTCTCTCTTTCTCTCACCCACTTAAATCAGCACTTTCAGCAATCTGGATCCAGTTTATTGATTACTATAGCTCCTAGGAAGGAGATGGTTGCTTACACTGAAAGAAACAACTCAGCATGTCAGAGAAAGGCCTTTCAGAACAGGCCACAGCTCTGTGCTTCAAACTTCTTTAAAGCAAGAAAGATTATTTATTTAAAGCAGGTTGACTGTTGTGTTTTGTTCTGTGTTCAAAATCCCTTGATAGCCACCATGTGTCTTTCCCCTGAAGCTGGTGCTGTGAATACAAATGGTTTGTTAGTCATGGCTACATTGGGCTATTTAAGCAGATCAGAGGCTATGCAGAAGAACATCAGTGTGAAGTGAGGAAAAGCAAGCGGTTTGCTTTGAGAGAGAGGGAGGGTACAAGGAACTTAGCATGCTAGAACAGGCATGGGGCACGCATGTAGGCAGTACAGCTGGTGGAGTTAGCGATCACTTGTATGCAAATAGGTTGGTGAAAAGCTTTTTGCCATCGCAGTGGGTCAATGCCCACCAGGGTGGATTTCATGGCACTGACTACCGAGCTTTTGAAAGATCAGGTTGCAGCATCTCAGCTGAAAAGATCACTTGCAGAGATCTTTGCTAGTTCATTTTAAAATCTGGCTCCAGTAGTATTAGTTATACTGGATGAGACTACAGATTTGTTCTGGTAACTAGAGCTTGTTCGTATTTATTGCACATCTCCTCAAGAGCCTCCTCCTCAAGAAAGTCTGGTGCACAGTACTGAGAAGTTAAATTTGGGAGCTGTTGTCACAAAGCTTTCTATATGTTTGGCACACTTATGGAGGTGCTACCTAGGTGAGTAAGTCTCCTCAGTGCCTCAGTTCTGCACAACACACAAAAATTGAAATTCTGTTATTATGCCTAGAAAGAGATCTTTCCCCGAGAAGGAAGGTCTGTCATTTCATGAAGTGTCAAAATTAACAATGTTTACTCTAGTAGAAATAATTAGTAGAGTAGAGCTTGAACTGCATGGAACACCTCAAATGAGAAAGTGGTGATCATGGTGGACTGTACACCATATTCAGCAGATCAGCTTGACAGACAACTGAATCTCACTCCTGATAGAGATAGGTGTTTGTTGACTGCATAATGGAACTTTCTACTCATTCTCAGCGAGTAATTACCACAGTAATTTTACTTGAAGCACACAGCTTCTAAAAAACCCAGAAGTGAACCTAAGTAGCAAAGTCATTTAAGAAGGGCTTCTCATCACCAGCATGTTGCATAGTTATTGTAATCAGCTATCAAAAAATATATTATTTCTATAGTACTACAGCAGGCTGAGCAGCAACTTAGGTTATCCACATCACTGTGCCTCTCGTGGTGCATCAGATTAGAAATTTACACCAGAGAACTATGTATGCATCATCATAATTGTCAGCAAAATTGAGTTCTCACTGTTCAGTTTAGCATAATAATAGCAATCTTGGAATTAATTCAGATTAGGTATACTCAGTTTATAAACAGCATCCAATTAAACTCTTCAGAATATGTCACCTAACAGTTTCTGAGAAACGGATTAATGTAGACTTAATTTTTTTTTTGCTTAATTCTTTCACGAATTATACCATAATGTTTATATATAATGCTTTAATGATGTCTCCTGTAGCATAAAAGTGACCACTAGGCCTAAAATCCTGCAAGAAATCAATCGCCCTATTGAAATTCACATTTTAGTTTGGATGTGTAACAAGGTGCATCAGATTCCACGGGTTCAGCTAACGTTAAGCAATACTCAGAAAAGAAGTCTTTACCAGAAACTAGCACAGATGATGTGATACATTGAGTTTCTCCCTCAGGTTTCAAACAGAAGGATTTTCACTATGTAGTATGAGGTTATTTTTCTGTTAAAGTGAATGCATTCAGATAAGATATAAGATTAGGGGTTTGAGTTTCTGTAGCTGTTACTGGCCCAGTTGACCACAGTCTATTTATCAAGCTATTAACCCTAGAGACTTAATCAAATACAAGACTCAGATAATTGCATTCTATTTGACTACATTATTTCCATTGTGTTTTAAGCTGCAGTATCAAGTATCTGTGTGATGTTCAGATTTTGAAAGGATATAGAAAAAGTCACTGTTCCTGGAAGAGGATAGCCTAAGCCTTTCTACTGGATTTGTATACAAGTTGGACAGTGACCTACTTTACCACCAAACTCTGTGTACCTTTGAAGAACAAACCGTAAACTTTTAGAATGAAGTAGCCGAAATGAAGATAAACTCAAGGGATGTTTCTCTGTCCTTCCTTATAAGGGAGCTTTTAGTCAACTAAAGTCAGTCTGAACAGATTTCATCACATAATTCTTTGTCTGAGGGGTACAATGGGGTCCTCAAGTCATTTGAACACACAAAATTCTGGGAAATGTAGTTTATCATAAACAAGAGGAAGATACTGTGAGAATTACTGGTTAAAATAATGACAGCACACTGCTGATGCACAAAAATTATAAGTGTGGAAGAAGATGGAAGTTTGTTTAATTTAGCATGTCGCACATGATTCCAAGCCTTATCAGGCTGGAAAGTAAAAGAAAACTTAAGTAATGGGTGACAATTTTACTAGCTTTAGTGGCTTGTTCACTTCAGCATAGTGAGAGGTAAAACAGCACGTGCAAAAATTTATCTTTAAGGAGACAAGATATTACTGCTAAGAGAGTCTATTTTGGGCAAAAGTTACAGTTATTATTTCCACACAAAAGCACAGGAAAAGTCACAGCTAAGTAGTCTGCATGCAAGATGGCAAAATTGCATACCTGTGTCTAAATGGTTATTCGGGCAAATGCTGTGGTTGCGCAGGTTAGTGAAGTGAATGTGTGGTATTTGACATAATCTATGTGCTTCAGAGTAGATCAAAGTTGTTGTTTGAACTATATAATGGGGGGAGAAAAAAAAACCAAAATAAAAGAGTGAATAAAGCAAAGAATTTGGTTCTGGGCATGCAGGAAATTAACCATTAGTGATAAAGAATCAAATCTGTCCATCTCTAATCATGATATGCTTGCAGAGATGAAAAAAAATCTCAATATACTATTGGAAAGCCTGCATAATGTCTAATGCAGAGATGACTGAGGAAGTTTCCCTATATACCAGATAAAGAGACTAATCATTGACTTCTAAGCAACACCTTCAGAAAGCACTTTCTTGAACAGAACTCCAAGGGCATTACCAAACCAGTCCTTATAGTTCCAGTTTTCCTGCTATTTTAATCTCCAAATTAGATCTTCAGAAGTATCCTGTGGTTACTTCACTGACTTACTACAACTTCAGATATACCAGAGACACATGGTACTCACCAAAGCTGCCTTTCTTAAAGAGTCAGGCTTTGGAAAGAAGTGATTATGGTAGGCACAGGCAGAAATAAGGAACAGATACATAACTACAACATCTGAAATGTTACTTCTAAGCCATGCAAATAAGAGTATATCCTTATTTCCAGACTAGTTACTGTGAGATCCTATTATCTGCTACTAGTCCTGGCACAGGCTGCTATACAAAGGTTATTAGGTAGATATAAGCATGCTTAGTCATAGTATTATTGAGTGAAGTAAGGGGGAAAAAAAGTGACTACAAACCATCAGCAGCGGCAATCTGGGCAACAGGCACCTATTTGTTTCTTGCAACTCCATCAAGTTGAAAGTCTCCCGTTTCTCTCCCATCAGGAAATTCTTAAGGAATAACAAAAAAGAGCTATCATATAGAAGCAAATAGTTTTGTTTCCTTGGAACCTCATTGCCAGTATCTCCCAAAGACTATCACATAAACCATCTGGATCTGATATTTGGTTACAGTTATAATGGACAAGGGAGATGAGGCGAGGTTTATGGCTCTGGTGAGGTTTCATGCTTTATGCTTTTCTTGATGTTCTGAGAACTCTGATACAGCAGAGCAAGTGGAAGAATTGCCCAAGAGGATGAGTGCAGTATTGTTTTGCATTTATCCCTAGAGAATGAGGAGTTGTTCAGCACATCACCTCAGCAAAATGCAGTTTGGGTCAGAATGGTACCATTGCTGCCTTTCCATTTACAACCTCAGTTTCTTTGCTGCTGCTGCACAGCAAGAGTTACCCTCTGAAAAAACCCCAATAATACTCTGATCAAGGCTCAGCGTGGTTCTCAATTTGTTCCAAAGAAATATGCAATAGGGAAAGGAAAAGACAAACCTGAGAAGTATAACATTGTATTGCATGCAGTTCATCACCAAAGGCAAACTGCAGTTTTAGTTAGGTCGACTAGATGGATGGATGCACTGTTTCATGAAGGTTTAAAATAGATTCAGCACACAGATGGCTGGAACACGGTGTATGAAATGCTTTTCAAACTAGCATCCACCAGTGTTAGTGGATGCAACTTTTGGTGTTAGTCATTTCACCTGCAGGAAGACAAGGACAGTTTCACTGCCTGTAGAGGTGATGGATTTGAACACCCAAAAAAGTTATCAATATGCAGGAAGTAATAGTATGGGCACATACACAAGTGGATAGAAATTCTTGAAGCTATTAATACTTTCCCCTCCCTCCTACATTGTCAGGGCAAGCATATTGCCCACCTGCACACCATGTGGGTGTGAACAGTGGGCCATGCTTCTCTCCACCAACTTCCTTTTATTGTCGCACATTTACATAGCAGCAACATGGGACAGAAGACAGACTGAAATCAAGTCAGAAGAGGAAGATAACAGCAGGGTTTGCCTGTTCACACAGCTGCTGACCACCTTTTACTTTCCCAGAAATTTGCCCCTACAGCACTATAGCACAAATAGTAAGCAATACAGCACTGCCACAGTCTGCAGCCCCCACTGCCTGCTACAAAACCAGTCACTTACACAACACAAAACCTGTCCAAGCAACTACTTTATTATGCCCTTCAGGTTTCACTTTCAGGTGGGTTTTTTCCATCCTTTTTTTTTTTCCCCCTGCAGCACAACCTTTTGTCTTTCTCTCTACTCATGCTCCTCCTCACTCAATTGACAAGATCTGTAAGTTTGAAATTAATCCCACAAATAATTTAATAATTGCAGCTGGTTTTGTTTTGTTGGGTGTTTTTTGGACCAGGCAATATTTTCAGGGGGTGGGGGGGAATATAATTTGATCTTTTCAATTTTAAATAATGTTTTGCTTAAAACCTTAGTTATGTTCCACTATAATTAAAAAGCCCTATTATTAAAAAATTCAACTAAGTGAAACCAATGATTCACAGGCAGGTTAAACCACAGATCTGATAAGGTTGATTACTCTGATGTATTGCCATAGCATATAAATACTTGTGGTAACCCTTAATGAGCAGCCACCTCTAGACTGCAGGTGTGTATACAGAAACACTAGCCTGAGCACAAGCAAGCTCCTCAAAGTGAATATAATAAAAGTGCACTATCATCTTCACAGAATCACAGAATCACCAAGACTGGAAAAGACCCCCAGAATCATCAAGTCCAGCCTATGACCCTATACACCCAACTTCTAAACCATGCCACTCAGTGCCACATCCAATCATCTTGCCACATTAGCTCAGAGATCACCATGCTCTGCAGTGCAGCACACTCTTGTATGCTTTGCTGAAGACTGTTCTTAAAGTCCTAAGACATTAAACCCCAAGTCATTCAAGAGAGAATAGGGGCTTTTCAATTAACACCTATTTTTTAAGGTCAGCTTTCCCTTAGAGCATAACCCACTATGCTAGAACTCACTGTATACCTTTAAGTATGCTTCTATTGAAGTAGTATTTTACATCTTGAGCACTTCTGTTAGAATACCTAATGGTATCTGCAGACTAAGACACTCACTACAACAACCTTTTGTTTTGCTAAATATCAAACCCGATACTGTTACCTTTCCTAGCCTTGCAGCCAAAGACCAAAAATTAATGAGGATGTTCATGAAGAGTCAGAAAGGAGAAATAGGCAGTAGTCTTGATCTGTTCTCTCCACACTTTTAACTTATGAAATACCTTTATCTTAAAAACTGCATTGCTTTCAATTTCTCCTAGGACAAGACAAGTGATGGTAAGGACTTACATGGGCATTTTTTTTTGCACTTTACCTTTCCTACTCTTCCTTTTCTTTCAATCTCTCCTCCCCACTAGATTCCTGCATACTTGAATCACAAGAAAACAAAGAAAAGAACAAAACCTGCCATTGAGATCGTGAACAAAGAAATCCAATCTGAAGGATCTGAGCACACATCCACAACAATTCTATAATTGTAGTCTGATATTGCAGATATTAAGTTTCTATTAAAAGAGACTATAAAGCTGAGCTACTTCACATCTTTTTTTTATTCTGGCAGAAGTTCAGATAGATATTGATACCAGTCTTATGAATGCAATACAAAAGGAACCACATTCAGAAATGAAATGCTAATATGAGTTCTAAGAAAAAGATTTGCTAAATGTACAGCATTTGCCTGAATATGGATAATTTCCATATGATTTTAGTAGCAAATAAAGAAATAGCTTTGTTAAAACAAGATCAATTAATCACTTTTATGACTAAAATAGGGATAGTTCCATAACACGCTGTGCAGATTTATTCCATCTTATAATATAACCTCCAAATAGTACATAGTGTTACATTTATGCCATGCTGAAAAAGTTTTCTAACAATTAAGCAGTGGAGGAGAAAAGAAAAATACATAAAAAAAATGTTTCCCACTTTGAAAGTTTTCTGTTGAATTTGATTGTATTTAAATCAGGTCTGCAACTAAACCCTACTGTAATTTCTCAAATCTCAGAATTCTTTGGTTAACTTGTCAGCAAGTCATTGTGTTCTACTGCCTAGAACACCAGTATCTTCAGAAATACTCCACAAACAAATACCCAGATGAGACTTCAGCAGACTGCAATCCCGTAATTTCTTACGTAGTTTTTCTTTGTCTCCAAATGCTGTCCAATAATTATTTGCTACTCTCTTATAAGCAATTTTGATTAACTTCACTAAGTGACTAATTCCTCAAATGTCTATTTCTGAGTGGTTCCATTGATGCATGCCAATTACACCAGCTGACAAACAGCCACTGCATTACAAAAAAAAAAGAAAAAAATCCATATTTTTAATGACTCCCTTTGCTGTCTTCTATACATGTCTGTATGTCATGGAATACAGCTTTCTATCATCTGTGCCTCTTCCTTTATATATATATGCATCTTGTATTATAAATTGCTTGGCTGAGAGGTATCTTGACATTTGACATAACAGCAGGGCTAGCAGGGAGTGTAAATGCTGATCATTAGATTATTGCTGAACTATTCTCTCCTTTCCTCCCCTCCTCCCTGTGTTCCCTGGAGACACAGGTGTTAATAAAATCAAACAAAATGAAAATGGGTAAATTATTGCAAGCTATGAACACCTACATTGTGCCATGCCTCACTAGTTTCCAATACCTTCTCATTCTTGAGACAACCAAAGAAAGATGCAATTTCATCCTATAGACTGGGTGGTATAAGGAAAGGACAAAAGAGACAAGATATTGCAATCCAAAGGTCAGTGACCCACTCCCTTGTATAATTACAGCATTTCATTTATATCCTACCAATCTGTCTTTGGACGGCTGAAAGTAAATTAGTAGCTAAGAGAGAGCTATTTTAAAAATTCTTTAATAAGTAGTAACTGAGTTCTAAAGCTGGATCATCATATAAGGAGATGAGCACAAGTACTAGCTTGTAATTTATTTTCTAAATATAATTTTTAAAATACTCAGAGTCAGATCAGACCTAGAGATCTAGATTTGTGTCTCGTTGCTGTACTTCAGGAACCCTGAAAACAGATGTAATCCTTATTCTAAACATCAAACAGATTTTGAAGAGCTCCAAGGGTTTCAACCATTCTTAAATGCAACACACACCCAACCGAATCTTCCACAATGGATAAATTTTATACCTCTTTAAAATGCAAGCAGTATATTTTTGTGCTGCATTCCTCATTTGCCTTAATAAAACACATGCTAAACTGTGCTATTCCACTGCATTCTCCCAAGGAGGTTTCATGCAGTAACAAAAACCATGCAGGAACATTAATGCTGAACTTTTTGCTAATATACATATTAGTAGTTTATACCTGAATTTGATGCTTGCATTTGATCCCTCTCTAGGTACTGAGGTAAAGCTTGGTCTAGTGAACCCTGTAGTGCCTTAATACTTCTTTACAGTCACAACTGAATTAAAAAAAAAATAGATCAACCATAATAAGGAGAGAGAGTTCTAGTCTTGGCTTATCACATATGGCACTAAACAATATGGCCCACCTTTATTCATGAGTGGAAGCCAACAGTCTGCTAGTTATTGTAATTACAGCAGTATTGTACAGTTCTTCACGTTATCACCTACTGAACATGCAGATAAGCACAACAGGAAAAAATTCTAGATCTGTAGAAATGATCAAAGAATCACTCAGTCTGTATCCATCCAGTATATTGTGAAATGCCAGTGACTTACCTGGCCCATCTCTCCAGCACAGCAATGTTTCACACTTTGATGAAAGATACTATAATGCTATGTATTATACAATTTTACAAGAAACCAAAAGGGAAATAAATCTTTCTGAAGGGCTAGTGAAACAGCAGAAATCAAGGGCTACCTGTTAAGAATACTGAAAACTTAACTGTTAAGGCCAGACACTTCAGAGAGCTCCAATCCCTACAATTGCTGGCAGCCAGTCACAGGTCACCCCTATGTTTCATTTACATTCTAAATATTGACTGGAACTTTAAATTCAAGACTAGAGCTTCACAGAAAAAAACTGATAACTTTCCACTTGCAAAGCTGTCTATCTATATTTATTTCAACCAGACCACAGTAATTTTTATGAGGAAGAGTGAAAGAAGGATGCTCATAGCAAAAGAGGATTATGAAAGTACAGAAACATGTGAAGATGCCGATGGGACTGAACAAATGGCACCCGAGACATACATGCAGCAGGCACATGGAAGTGAGAAAAGGACAGGACACATATAGGCACAGAAATCTCTTTTTGTGCTTTGTTCCACATGCAGTCTGGGAGAAGTCTCAGTACTTGTATCAAATACCTTTACCATCACTTATTTAATGAGTTTGACTGCTACAGACACCAGCATATAAGGCATCTCTGATTTCAGGCTAATCAAAGTAACAGGGGCTGGCACATGTTAACTTTTTCAGTGGTAAGTACTAGATCTGTTATGGGTTTCAAATGTGCATGTGTTGTATATTTCTAGGTTTATATATTACATGAATATGACTAACAAAAAGCAGACAGAAGAAGAGAGCTCCAGAAAGAGCTTGTCAACAGTGTTTTCAGGTGGAAAATAAATGAAAAATAGGTAGTTTTTATCTGCAGAATATGAAGTATATAAAGCACAGCAATTAAAACAGAAGGGTAGATACTCTGAACTCATTAAAATGTCTTTTGAAGATTAAAGTCATTAGATTTCAAAGAGAACTTGGAGCAGAAGCTCACATTGACATGAGAATATTTAACCTGCAGTCTACAGTGCTTCAAGCAATTGATAGTATGATAAATAATTGCTTGGCTGTAGTAGCCACACAGAAGGAAAAAATGGATTAGCCTAATCAAATACAGTCAGTGTGGTGTTGCCTGTCTCTCTGCTTCACATTTCATTCCAAATTGTTTAGAAATTGTCAGTTAAAAAAAGGAAATCCTTAGTTCTTAAAGAGGAAATTGTAAAGGATTTCTTTCCCTGTAACCTCCAAGAAAACGGATAATATTCAGGGCCAGTTCTTTAGCTGGCATGATCAGCATAGCTTTGTTGAAGCCAGTAGATCATTGCCAATTTATAACAGCTGAACATCTGGTCAACAACAACCTTATTTTAGAACTTTTTCCTCCATGCCCCTACCTTTATTTATTAATAGCCAAATATAGTACTTCTTGTCAGGAATACCTGTTCTTATCCTTTTTAAGGTACAAGGCTCATATCTTCATGTTAAGAGTTGTAATAGTGATTAATTCTTACTCATATTTCAGTATCACCACAAAGCACAAGCCAGGACTGTAGAGTGCTTTACCATACAGGTATTTCTCATTCTATATATGGTAGATAAAGGGGAGCTTGCACAGCTCAGAGTTGAAAAAAGTCAAATAATTATGTTAACAGAGCCCTAAAGCAGAGATAATAGATTTACCTGAAAAGGCAGAGTAAGCTTGTGTTAAACAGCAATATGCACTTTAAACAGTGCTTTACAGTTAGTTCACTGTAAAGACATGAGAAGGGTCAGAAAAGGGATGACACAGAAGGAAAGGCTCCATGCCGCATGGCAGTGGCAAAACCAGGATTGCTCTTACAGATTGTCCCACTGGATGTACAATGCCCATGCAGTCAGGGGTGAAACCGCGGTGCATTCTTTCTCACAAGAGAAGGTAACATTTATAGTAGGCAACAAATAAAGACAATGTGGAAAAAACCCCAACCCCTCAGAGCACTTTGTGTTCAATCTCTTTGTACTTTCCTAAACACTCAGATCCTGAATACACAGTGCTCAGCAATGTTCTACCAAGCCCTCTTTTCACCCTGGACAGCATGTTCCCTACATAAAAATATTCCTATAGAAGAAGAATCTGACTTCTTAGCATATAGGTACTTTCTGCATTAATTAGGAGGATAAAATTATGGCAACACTGTACTATCCTAAGAGAATCCCCCTGAAGGGCTGCGTAGCCAGAAGTTTAAATTTCATTAAGAACACAACACAAATTTCACATCTTTCTATTCCTAGACAATGATTCCTTTAACCCATAATTCTTTAACAGAAAGATCTTTATGCTTTAATCTTAAGTTTGAGAACGCACCTGGGGCCAGCAAGCAGTGGCCTTTGTGGCCCACTCTACAGTGCAAGGTGCATGCGTCCCCCCCACACCCCGCAGCCTCTCTCATTCACAGCCAGCTGAGCTCCTCAGGCACATTGCTCCATATCTCCACTGCTCTTGGACCCTGAGCTGCATTCAGTCAACAACCTTTTCTTTCTGACCAGCCTCAGAAATGGCACCTTCTTTGAGTCAAATTACTGTTGTCTTACTTCCCAGCTACCCCAGGTATTCCTGGAGCACACAGCTACCAGGCTGTCTTTACTGCTTTCCTGAGAGTACTGGTAGGGAATAAATTTCACTGTAGTTGTGTAAACACACACACAAAATTCTGAGAAGTCAGCTAGGAAATAAAAAATGAAAACAGTTTATCCTGCATATATTGGGAAAAAAGCAGTTACCTTCTTCCATTTCTCCCCTATAAAGAAAATGCTTTAGGGAAAGCAACTGAGTTTGTGAAGCCTTTTGATTTTGGCAATAATCTTCTTTACTTTCTTTAACAAACATGGGTTTGGGCAATATATTTCTGACTGACTTGAGTTGCATAAAAAGGCTTTTGTAGGTCCACAGGACAGCTAGGAAACCTGACAAAGTGATCACTAGTGTGATGCTAGACCAGTATCCATTCACTTCTAAAAAGACAGATAAAGAACAAATAAAAACTATACTAATCTACAACAAAATATATAAATAAAATCCAGCTACTTTTGCCTAAATTAGCCCTAAAAACAATTACCCAAGAGATTATGACTCCAGGGCTGGACATGAAGGGGAACAGAAGAGTCACTGTACAAAGATGGGGCAGGGTAGGGCTGCTGTCAAGAAAGCAAACAAGTCAGAAAGTAGAACACCTGTGGGAACCTGGCAGTGAGGTGATACAGATGAGCTAATGCCATCACTGAGTAAGAGGAAATGTGGGTGATCTCCTCCAGTCAACTTTTGTAATCTTCCAGAAAGATTTGGTATAATTTAAGGAATGAAGTTGTAGCTGGTTTATTTCTTTTCTTGATAAGAACTACTAAATTTCAAATTTATCTTTGACAGAAAAACATAAATGATAAAAAAGATCAATCTAGCTCTTTAAACAACAGCCCCTTCTAGAAATATATCTTCCCAAATCCTGATATCAGTAAGGTTTGCTGTAAGGGAACAATTTAAAAGTCACATTGTGGTATTTGCAAATAAATTTGACATTTACCCTTTAGTGGTTGTTTCACCATTAGTGAAACAGAGAAAAGCTTGATAGGAGTCTATATCAATGGAAGGTTCACTATCTGCTCCTCTGTGAGTGGCTGCTTTGCACAGAAACAGAAAGTTATATCATTACATGGAACTACTGAAAAAAGTTTGGTGTACAAGATCTTGTGTGGCAATTGCTTCTGTGATTTTTCTATAGTAAAAGTAGTAAAGACAAGGCCATGACAGTGGGCCACTATCATAAAGCTTTCTAATCACTGGCAAAATTTCCAGCTGAACAATGTGCTCTGCGCTTGTAAACACTTAAAAATGTTTCATTAACACCAATAAAACCACCTCAGAATTCAGCAGAAAGCTAACTTGTGTTTTTATGTGGAATTTAAAACTCCTATTACTACTTTAAATAATCCAAACAACTCAAACACTTTCCTGAATATACTCTGAAATAAAAACCTTTTCAAGTATTTGAGCAGAAGAAAAGGGGGGTTGGACTAGATGACCTCCAGAGGTCCCTTCAACCCAAACCATTCTATGATTCTATAACTTACATAAAACTCTCCCAGTACTCTAAACACTGAACATTTGAGATCACTACAACAAAACAAAGATATTCCTTTGCTGTTCTGTTACTGTATAGCCCCTGCAATCAGACTATCTAGGACTAAATCTGAAAGTGGAATTCAGGCACACTGTATCATTTCATGTTTAGAAAATCCTTTGCCCTTGTAGTATTCATAATCCTATTATGTTAAATCAAGCTGGTCAAATTCTGTTCTTACTTGAACTTCACATCTGTCAACACAGAGTGTACAACGCATATACCAAGGCAGCATTTAGCTCAGCATAGGGAGAGATTTGATATTTGAAATACGTTTTATCTTTCGAAAGTCATACTTTTTCCAATAATAAATGTTGAAACAAGGTTCCCCAGGGTCATGCAATCTGTATTCTTTCCCACTCAGCTAAAGATGGTATTAAGGAGCTAAAATAAATAGAAATATTGTCATATGGTTACATAATGTAATATGCTTGATATCATTCTTTTGACATTTTGGACATTTTGTTTAACAAGGAAATCCACATGAGCACCCTAGCTGCTGAAGTAGTTCCAGTCTGAGAATTAGTGACAAAACTGGATTGTCAGCTAGCAGGCTGTGTGCATGCCACCAAGCTGATAAAGACACTCTCTGTGGCAAGAACTGGCTGCCTGGTGAAGGGGAGACCTTGAGCAGCTGATAAAACAGCAGCACTGCAGGCAGCTGCTGGCCTTATTTGGCAGACAACAGCTGCAGACATCAAAGAGAATAAAAGAGTAAGACGGAAAGACTGAGGTATAAAAGGAATTCAATCTACACGGTTTTTATGAAGTGGAAGAGCTACTTTTTTAATGATACAAACATACCCTAATAACACTTCGCCTAACTTTTAAAAAAGAAGTATTAAAAATACTTACAAACATACATGGAACACTAATTCCCCAAGCACTGGGGCTCCTATTGGAGTCCCAGAAGGTTAGTCTGATAAAAATATACTGGGTTATTTTGAAAAAGATGTTCCAAAAATCTCAGGTAAAATGTTAAAGTTATTTTCTTCATGTGAGTAGAAATCATCAGAAGTTACTATGAGCAGTATTTACTGCCATTACAATGTCTTAGTCGTCTTATACTGGGTATATGGAAATAGAAATCACATCTGCTCAGAGTGCTCAAGATGAGAGAAGTCACCTATGAACATGACTTTATTTTCTCAGATTTTACTTGAATATTCAATGATGTAGTTGCTGTCAAAATTGCTGTTACGGGTTACGCACGGTGATATTGCTCAAGCACTTGATCATGTGTTATCCAAGGTCACAGGTGGTTAAACCAACCCCCGTCAGTAGCCTACTGAGAGAAATCTCCCATTTCCAGAGGGAAATTCATCTTACCTTAGTTAGGGACTTATTTTAGGATGAAATGCAGTCTGCTCTGGAGGTATACCTCTTTCTCTCCACTGTCAATACCAGAAGTGAGGGAGGATTCACTTGTGTGTTGCCAGTTAGTTGTGGAACTTAAGGACAGAGGCACCCTACACTCACCCTCTGCATCAAGGGCTAGGACTGGGCTGAGCACTCATACAGTGGCAGATGTTCTCTATTCTGCCCTTTTCCCCCACTCTAGGAAGGAAAAAGGAACTAACAGAAAGAGACTTGTGGATTGTAAATGAAAACTTAAAACTACTTGAATTAAAATAATAACATTAGAATGAAATATATATACAAATATATACAAAGCCAATACCAAACCAAAACAACCCTTGATAGCAGCTACCTCACCATCACCACTGATCCTGTAGCAGAAGGACTCACCAGCAGATGGGAATCAGACTCAGGGGCTGGATCCTGGAAATCTTAGATTGAGATGGAAGGCAGAACAGAGTCCTGCAACAGCAGAGTTGGGCTGCTGATCCTCACCAGGAGAGTTCCCAGTCCACCATCCCAGATGGCTCAGGTGCTCAACCTTCAGGGAGAGTAGAAGCCTAAACCTCTCCTTTTTTTGTACTTGCTGTTAATTAGGTGCTAAATAGCTTAATTATGCAACTGCCTTGCTTGAGACTTAGGAAGAGACCTCAAGGGCCAAGCTTGGGATGAAAGTTTCAGGGACTGACCCTCAGTTTTATACTCACTATGATGTCTATGGAATGGAATAGCTTGTTCTGACTCAAACTAGGACATTCTGGAACATAAAAAATTGGAGGAAGAAGTGGGAATAAACTGAAGATTTGTCCATCAAGAGACTAAGCAAACACATCAGCTCAAATACTTAAGGACGGTTAGGCAGAAGCTATTTCATGTGTTATTACTGATAGTGAATTAGGGACATGATTTAGTGGCACGGTAGTGATAGACAGATGGTTGGACTTGAGGATCTTAGAGGTCTCTTCCAACCTTGATTTTGTGATTGGTGTGCTTCCTGTTCTGTGAAATGTAATTCAACCAACAGTCTCCTTGTTTTTTTCTTATTGGCAAATGATTAATTATTTCATTTCTGTAGTCTTGCTGGTTCAGGCTTCCCAACTCTCAAATCACAACTGAATAAACCTTGCTGCAAAGCTTAACTTCAGCCAGTCCTCATTTTCTGTCAGCAACAGCACTTTCTGTCTATGTTTACATTAAATGGCATGTAAGTACTATGGCATGCCTTGATGTCACCAGCCGTGTCTGGATGGAGCTACGACTCTCTGGGCCACGTACCATGATCCTTGAGATTAGACCTCTAGCTCTGACTTCGTATTAAACTCAACTCCTAAGATACTAAGCCTTCCTAATTATTCCAGTCTTTTCTCTTGCTCCCTACAGGCTTCTATCTCTAGAGCATGCTATTACTGAGCAACCTCTGCTCCTTTACTCTGTAAGCTACAATCATGGCTCAGAAGCTCTTTTCTCCCTGACAGCCTTAACCGAATCACTTTTCCAAGCTGGCCATTCCTCAGAATGCAGCCCAGTTTTGCTATCACCAACCCAGCACTTCCAGAATGCAGTTAAGTGCTTATCACTTAAAACTTTAAGCGCTAATTGCTTAGTAATGAAAGCTTTAATTGCTGGGAGATGAAACCTTTAACTGCTAAGTGTCTGGCAGAAGTTCCAGTCCATAACAACCAAAATTCACTAATATAACATTTTTAAATGCCCTTTGTATGAAAACTATCCTATACCCCAGTGTGTGAAGGCCTAGATGCAAGATGGTTGTTTTAAGCATTTCCAGGATTGAAAAAAAAATCTGGTTGAAGTAGCAATGGCTAATTTGAGATTAAATAAAATCTCAGTGTTCATCTTAGAAATGTCTAAATTATTTAAAAACTTTTCCCCTCTTCCTTTATTTCATCTGCTTGTGTTCTCAGGTAAATCGATCCCTCTTGAAAATGTATGCCTCAAAAGAAATATACTCAGTTTTGTCCTGACCTAGTCTTCAGGATGGAGATTCTATTTTGTTCTCACATGGTAACACTTACTACTGATTGCCAAAGCTACCCTGTAACCTGAGGAACTTTTCTCAACTTCTAAAACAGTATTCTGATCTTGGTTTTAAAAACTCCAGAGGAAATACTGCGAAAAATGGAGTAGCCAATTCCCTGCAGATGCTATATTCCACTCTTTTGCTGTGGGTGCTAAGGGTGGTGAGTAGAGATGTTTAATGCAATGTTACTTGTGAGACACAAAGGGGCTTACACTGGATAATGAAAAGGAGATACAGGCAAACTGAATTCCTAATGTACCATTAACTACTCAGTCAGAAATTGGATTGGACTGAATTCTTCAGCCCGCTTTCTAGCTTCTAGAAATTGCAGAAGAGACATCATGAAATTATGTAAGAGAAAACATCGCTTATATTCCTTAGCATATTTTCATTGTATTTAGTCCACATTCAAAATTCCAGCCCATTTCTTAAAGATCTCTTTCATGTTACAAGAGATTTGCAGAAGGCTTGGACAGTATTCCCAAACACAGAACAAGCATAGTGTCTCTTGCCTTTACCTTCAGAGCCATCGTGTGAGGAGCCTCTGGCACTCTGATGCTCTGTCACTTTTTAATGCAAACCTCTGGAAGTTCACGGACACGATGCTGTGCAATCTGAAGAAGATAAATCACAGTTACTTCAAGCCAGCTGACAGCAGTTTAAGCAGCTGCAATCATCAACCACCAAGGGAGTTTCTTCTTTTATCTTACTAAATGCAAAAGTATACCAGAAACTGGTAATATGACTGGACTATCAGGAGTCCTGCTTTTACATAAATATCAGCAAGCGGTAAGTAAATTCTGTTGGCAAAATGTAATAAAACAAAGACGGTTTCAAATATGACCATTCCCTGATGCATTCTGCAGCCCCGTCTTACTCACTTATTGCATGCTGCTGAGATTATAAGGTTTGCTTTTATCTGTCAGAAATCAATATTTCAAACATCGGATAAAAGAGGAAATTGAACTGGGAATAGGCTGAAGTGCTGTAAAAACTACAAAGTACAATTATCAAAAAGCACTTAAAGTACTTAATAGGACACACATATAAAAATGCTCAAATTAATGTCAGGGAACTATAATGAGAACTTTTTCTATGCTTTTTGATCCAAATGCAATGTAATTCGAGTGCAGCCTGGTCAGTCAATACAGTTTTCAATTTATATGAAACCCCAAGGATTTCTAGCAATCATTTTGCTAGAACTGAACCATTACATATGATTGGTTAATATTTCAATTTATTGAAAATACATTATTTTGTGTAAAGTGTTTAAGTTGTTGAGGTTTAACCATTATAAACAGTTATGATAAAAATAGATCTTTGGGTAAACAAAGACCTTACAGTCAAGCTTTTAATAAACACTAGTATAACTAGAAAATTGGATTTTAAGGGGAATAGACATAATAAGGAAAAACTGCAGATATGGGGTAGTGAAATGAGAGGGAAATGTTGTATATAACGGATCTTTATCAGCACATACTAAGCTGAGAAGGGACCTCTTTGTGTAATGTTGGAAACCATGGGTATTTTATGCAAAAAAGTTCACTATTAAGTTATGTACTTTCCTCTTAGATTTATATATTCATATATCATCTTTAATGCCATTGAGCTGGAGGTCTTTACAAACTATGCTAGATCAGAAATCACTGCAAATCAGTGTGAACATGTCTGTAGGTGCATACTAGCATCTATAGAAAATAGATTGTGTGGCGTTAGATAATTTGGTATGAAATATGAAGAGCTGCACGCATAGTGGAGTTGTAGGTATGATTTCAGCAACGAAGAGTCACATTAATTAAACAGCTGTATCAAACTATCACTCTCTTTTCTAACCTACTCTCCATGTTTTTTAATAAGGAACAACAACAGATTCTTGGGAAATCTTTGTTTGTGGAAAGTTGTTTTTAACACTTGCTTCACTTCTGTACTTTAACTATGACGCTTTTTCATGAGGGAATCTTAGCTCAATCACAATTAAAATGTGACTCTTGCTGGAACTACATGAAACTCTGTGAACTTTGGATCAGACTGTGGTTTCCACTAACAAACAAACTGTTTCATTAGTCAAATATCTTCCCACCACACTCCTCGTTACAGTTTTGAGCCTAATCCAGTACAACTTCTTGGTTAACATACTTACCTTCTCTGTCACCCAGACTAAGTCCAAATTTTGTTACTTCTTTAATTTTCAACATGCAAAATGGAATTTTAGTCCCTAGAATTCTGATTCGGGTCATAATTCCCTGATCTAAATTCATCCCCCCTGTCCTTTACAGTTCTTCATATGTCTTCCATTTTTCTGATTATCTCCTTTTCAGTCTCCTCCACTCCCCATTATAAACTTTATTCAGCAAACAATGCCACCCCAGCATGCCATTCTGTTCTCCTTGCTTTGTATATGCCATTTCTGGTTTTCCCCTTATTTGATATGGCTTGACCTTCCTAAGTCAGTTTGAAAGCTCGATACCTTTTCAGATTTCACAGCTTTTCTGAACGCTTGTTTTTACTTTAATGCTTGTTAGAAATTCTATGAGCTACAGGGATTAAATGGGGATGTCAATGTTAAAAAAAAAAGGTAACATTTCACCCAAAATACTATTTCTATCTTTTGTTTAGCAGCATTTTAAACATAGAACCAAAGAATAAATTATGCACACATCACACAAAGATATTGTACTTGCACGTACGAAAAGGATACTGAACAAAAAGCCAGAAATGCATCCATGAGTATATGATTTGAAATAGGACATATAGTTTACTATATTCCAGTATGCCCTTTATATTCTCACAGCGTTAACATTATATAAATCCTGTAACTGCTGACTACTAGTGAAGCTCATGAACAACATGGGCCAGACCCTAGAATCCAAACTCTGATTGGCAACACAAAAGTTTTGTTTGGATAATAGAAAAGGAAATTGGAAGTTGAGACAAATGTATCTGTATAATTCCAGACAGCTATTGTTTAATCTGTTCCTGAAGTTCTCCAAAGACAGAAACTTCAAAATTTCTCAGGCAATACATTTCAGTGCTTTATTATCTTATATAAAAGTTAGGTTGTTTTTTGTGTTTTTTTTTTTTAAAGTCTAATCTGAATCTTTGTTACCATAATTTAAGTCCTATTTCTTGGCCTATTTTATGTAATGGAGAACAAGTTATAGTATTCTCTTTTGCAACAAATTTGACTATGTAAACACATTCACCACAATTCCATTCCAACCCCACTCTTTCTGCCTGTCCTCCTACATCTTTTTTCACCCAAATGTATTCCCAGATCTGAAACAGCATTACAGAGAAGATGAATAATGGCCTAGGGTATTCACACTCATGAAGATTCCTGTCACTGTCCAAAGCGTCCTGCAACTGATGAAATCAAACCTCATTCTGTCAAATGGGTATAAAGTTACTGTTGCTTCAAGTTGTGCAGTTTGAGGTCTTTACATCATACAGCTTCTTTCCAGCATACAGGTTGTGTGAATAATACTGTCATGCTCTGATCTACACAGTTCATGACTTACGCAGTTCACCAGATAAGAAAGGCTTATAGAATCATAGAATGGCCAGGTTGGAAGGGACCCTAAAGATCATCTAGTTCCAATCCCCCTGCCATGGGCAGGGATGTCACACACTAGACCAGGTTGCCCAGGGCCACATCCAGCCTGGCCTTGAACACTGCCAGGGATGGGGCATCCACAACCTCTGTGGGTAGCCTTTTACAGTGCCTAACCACCCTCCAGGTAAAGAACTTCCTCTTAATCTCCAATCTAAATTTCCCCTCCTTCAGCTTATAACCATTCCTCCTTGTCCTATTACAATCCGACCATCTAAAAAAGTTTCTCCCCTTCTATCTTCTAACTCCCCTTTAGGTACTGGAAAGCTGCTATAAGATCCCTTCGAAGCCTTCTCTTTTCCAGGCTGAACAACCCCAACTCTCCTCCTCTGGACCTGCTCCAACAGGTCCATATCTTTTCTATGCTGAGGACCCCAGAACTGGATGCAGTACTCCAGGTGGGGTCTCACAAGGCTTCAAGAATATCTTTAAAGTTAAGCTGCACAATACATAGCCAAAACCTGTTTTCTAATAATTCTGATCTTCTGTACATTAAGCAAAACGTAACTAGCAAACTAGGAAAGAAATCCCCTAAAACCAAAGTTTTCATTTGTAAAAACAATGTTGACAAGACTAAAAATATGTAACTCTTTTCACCTGGGTACTATTCACTTGAATGGTGTCTTGAGTTTTCAGATTCCCAGAATCAACACACAGAGCACACAAACATTTCCGAATAACAAAGTAATAAAGAAATATTTTGTTTTAAAAGACAGTTCAAGTGGAAAACATAATATGATCTGGTAAGGCAACTGTAGTTATTGCAGTCCTAATTTCATAATGCATTTCACAGAAGCCTCTTCTATTGCACCTTATTGTATTTTTTCTTTCAATTATTAAATTCAGACGCTTAACCTCAAAAGCAAATGCACTTGTCTTTACATGCACTTGAATTGTTACTGCCATTTAAAACTAATCAATGTTTTCTTTAGTACCATAATAGCTTATTTGCAAAGCACCTCTTTCAGAAATATTTACACAGCATGCTGAAAGGAAACATACTTCACATTTTAAGAACAACTCCTACTAAAGAGAAAGAGGGCTTGATTCTCATCTCAAAGTTTAGTGCAACTAAATTGACTTCAAGAGCTTAAAAATTTGTGCGCAAAGAGAGGAGCTACTAGTTTATACTAGTGTGTTCACAGATGATACAAGGAAAAACTATGCACTGTACACTATCCTCATGTCCCTGGAGAAGCCCAGGAAATTAATTTGAAAGGGCTCGGCACATAAATACATGCTTTCATTAAGGCTAACTGAAAAACAAATGGTTAAAATCTTACTATCAACCAGTGTTTAAGTACACATTCCTTGGAAATAATACACCACTCCTGACTTGGATGTTCAACTGCATGAAACTCATAGGATATCAAGGTCTCACTGAGTGGTGGAAAGCCCAAGCTACTCCACTGAGATCAATATATATGCACTCAGAGTGCAGTTTGACACAAACAGGTATGTTCACACCACTCTCCTCTAGGAATGTTAGGGAGGTTTCTAAATTAGCCTCCGTAGACTCCTCCAGGAGAAGATCACAGAAACAAAGTTAAGCAATATGAGTACCTCTAATAGCTCAAATTCTGCAGCTATTCTACCAACAGAAATCTTCATGAAAGAAAAAGTTTGCATAAAACTCACAAGCAAGCTTTTCTCATTTCCATATGTAAATACCTACTGCTTTAATAAGCAGGTCTACTCCAGTTCAAGCCATACCTATACTGAAATACATGGAAACCCATTCACTCCAGTAGGGTAGCAAGTCTATCACTAGGATGAATGCTATAAAAACAAGTTAATAGGGGTTATAACTACTGAACATTTGTAAATATAAAAGCTATTACAATGCCTATGATCAAAGCTGAGAATTTGACACCATTTGTCTGATGCATCTTGTTTAGCTTCACCACGGTACCTGTCTGCTGTAGCTCTGCAAAATATTTGGTTCATTCTACCTGGAAAATAGCATTTTCCAGAGTAAGAGTTCTGTCCTATGTGGCACCTTCTGCTTACACTTCCAAAGTCTCTACCCTTACCTTAATCTATGCATTGTTCTCAGATGAATATTACTAATACTAACAGAGATAGCGGGTAAGCTACTTTCCAATATTAGACACACAGAAGATACAGTGTGGGCCTGCCCTCCCAAGCTTTGTAGCTTTGCAAGTATGTGCTAAAATCAAACAAGGGTCCCTTAACTAGCATAACTGCAGTGTAAAATGGGTAACTGCATGCACAGAGAAGTAAAATTAGCATATGCAGAAGTTATATATCAAGTAGAGTGATTTTGTACTCCCTCCTCCCTCTACATCAATTGTATTTTTAAAAATATTACACTATTATAAATATAAAAGCAAAATTGACCAATTTAAAAGCAAGGATGCAGACTTTGAACAAGAACAAGAAGTTAAGCCACCTGACCAGACGATTCAGGGACAAAACTGATTATCTATGAAAAGTGTGGGGTTCAAAAATACATCTATTTCAAGATAAGCATAGAAACAAGAATAGACACAAAAATTAATGAAAGCCCCCCAAAGTTTCAATTAATAAAAAAAGGTTGGGTTGAGGAATACAGAGTGTCAAGCTTTACAAAAAGGAAGAAACAGAATCACAATTCAAAGCATTAGACAGAGTGACTGTCCACAAAGTAATGCAACAACCCATGCCAAAGCATTTGCCACCTATTTATTTGCTGCTGAAGACTGAATAGACTGAAGTCTTGCTCATTTGCTAAATTACATGTTTCAGAATTAATTCTGTAGCCTGCAGCAGGTAGGAGAAGCTTTATAGGGTGACTAAGAGCAGACAGTCACCTATTACTACTCATTATTTAATAGCACTGCTTTAACTCTATTGTGATTGCCTTCACTGTTGGACAGATTCTCTTACAGGTTCATGTTTTCACAATTCTTTTCCAGGGTTTCACACCTGCTTCCAGAGAATTAAATTGACTTTAGTTGTCCCAGTGTATAACAAGTGGCGGCTGGGAAAAATCGCCTGTACATTTTGTCCTAGATGGGCCAAAATCATGAATTTCTTTTCTTCCCAACGAGTTATCACAAGATTTCAACTAACATATTTGTGTATATGTTTTCAATATTATTTGCTGTCAGTTCTTTGCAGTACAAAAGAAAAATACACAAAAAAGCTGCCATAAATAATAAACATGATATTATTATATGATGGATAATTATAATTCTTTTTGCAGAGTTAAAAAACCAGAAAGTTGCAATGTAGAGCAAAGCTTAACGGTGGCTAGCAGAAAGGGGAGAGATGACAAATTTTCTGTGTACTTGCTTATTTAGAAATTGCAGAGGAATTACCATACCAGTGATTCCACAAATCTGAAGCAAAGACTTATGCAATTAGATTTTACCTAATTTTTGCTGAGCTTAATTTCTTCTTCAATAAGATGAGAATGCTTTTCTTCTTCAGTTATTCTCTATTTCTGTGAACATGATTTTCATGTGGTTCATATCTGTGTATTTAGAGGAATATGCAGAAAATGGCAATGGGAAAGCTTCAAAAATCTGCTAAGGTAACAGCTGTCACGTTATACATAGTATTATTTCCTGCACAAGTTTAAAATAATATTCTTTAGTACCCTTATATCCATGAACTGGGAAATCTACTATTTTTATAATCTAAAATGCACAGGCAATATTTTGCATTTGAAATCTTGAAAACAATATAATGGGGGCAGCAGAATAGTTTTTACATTTTATCAGTTTATTGTATTTAAGTGCTGATGATATGTAGCATCTATCACATACTGCATGTACTCTTACATTATAGACATTGTTTCCTTCTCTGATTTCATTTTACTAATCAAGATTATCTTTCTAGCTGGTCTTTAATTAAATAGTTTATTATGGATCATTAAGGAATTATATATAAATTCCTCATAGTTCTCACTGTTAATCATAAATACTTCATTCACAAGCAGCTATAAATCTGAATTTTGCCTTCCAATTAAAAACCACAAAAAAGAAACCTTCATATCCAAAGGAGAATTTTTCAGCTAAATTCATTGAAAATAATGAAAGAATTTACTTAGAGAGTTTAAATAACATAATTGAAAAATGAATCCCAGAATTTTTCCCTTCTTCTTCATTCTGGATAAAATAAAGGCAGCTCAAAATTATAGATTATTTCCTCTCTTTAACTGCAGTAGAAGACAGTAAGACATTGCTGGGTAGATGTACAGTAGTAATGGATTATGCAGATTTTTCTCTCCTGGGTCACTGTTATGAATCTGATCCAAGATAGCTGTGACGAAATGTCAATGTCATTTTATGGCTTTTATCATAAAATGGTGACCCTGTAGGTCAATGGCCAAACATCAGCAGTGCCAGGATTTTCACCTTTTGAGTCTCTAGCGTGCAAAAAGAATTAAAGTCTGACTCAGCATCCATTGACTTTAATGGCAGTTATACTAAGTTCAAGGCCCAGATTTTTAAAAGGCCTTAGGTGCTGCTTTGCTCACACTTTGAGTGCAAGAGCTGGATCCTTCAGATGATTCAAACGCTTAAAACTGTAGTATTAAAACTATAAACTTTTATCCTTAAAGTGAAATGTTCTGATGGGCAAGATAATATAGTGATGCTAAACATACACGGTATAAAAATAGCATCCACATGCTGGTTGCGTGTCTTGCCATCACTCCTGCGGCCCATCCCCAAGCTTAGCACATCAGCACTTCTAACCCACACCCCACTTACAACCATTTCTCTTTCCTCTTCTAAGATCTGAGAGAAGATCTAAGTCCTGAAGCCTTCTTTGCAAGAGCTATGCAGGGATCAACACCCACATGCTTTCCTCTCCGGACAGGAAAATGCCAAGCAAGCATTCTCAGAGGGCTGCAATTGGGAAGCATTCCTATAGTGAGGTGTTAAATGGTGTTGCCCACCCAGAGTGTAAGTCATACAAAGTCCAGCCTGGTCTCCCTTTTCAGTGCAGAGGGAGAGCTGAGCACCCTCAAGGTGATTCAGAGCCACTGCCTGCTGACCCAGCCAGTGTCAGCAAAGTCCAAACATTGCTGCCTAAAGCATACCAGCCAGGAAACACTGAAGAAAGAAAAAAGCCTTTAAATCAAGTTCTTTTCAGCAGTGAAATAGACTCAAACACATGGTAGCAATAGTATGAGATATTCTCATGAACAGAGGCCTGTACCTTTTCCATAACTGAGCAGAGCTCAATTTTTTAAGCTCAAGAATTTATGGGCAAGTAGTCTGCCAAACAAAATGGGAAGCTATCTTTGTATCTTGTGATTATATTGGCCAGATGAAGTATGAGACTTGACTCTCTTGTCCTTCTTTATCAGATGACACATACTCCCTTGCTCCTCTGTCCTGATTGCTCTCCTCCACTATGCTGAGCACTGGATGAAGGCTGCTTTTGCCTTAGTAAACCACTTCTCTTCCTTTTCTCTGAATCCTTATTCCAGATGACAGGAGGTTCAAAATCTCTTGGACTATCATGTTTGTGGCCCTCAAGAAATTTAGTATAGATTGTGGCTTCTACTCTTCATTCTGTCTAGTCTGACCTGGGGTCAGTTCTCTGAAAGTTCACTACTACAGAATGTGAGGTTTCTGCAGCACGGGATTAGTAATCCTTTGTGTAAAAATGATTACATTTAAGAGAAGTCAACAAACACTTCTTCTGGAGTGATGAATTCAAACAAAATCCTTGTCAACACAGCAGGCAGAGGTGGCGTGTTATTTTATGTTGTTTGGTAGCAGTTGTTTTGTAGAAAGAACACTAAAACCCATTTTAACTAGTAGCTGCAGAAGCCTAACAAGTCTTGCAATTTTGCAGGCTTAAAAAAGTTTGATTTTGAAAAGGAAAGAGGAATATAATCCAAATGAGCTGTCAAATTTTGAGTGTTTATCCAAAATGGAAACGAATTCCCAATATTAAATGATTTGATCATGCCCTCCAAAAATACTAAAGGTACACAAATATAAACATTATGTCTTGCTGTAACATGTGCTTTCCAGACATATTTCACTTGTACAAATGCACAGTTCAGGCATGTGCTCCTGAAAGTATTTAGCTATGCTGAAAACCACCCAGGAATTAAACTGGATGAAAGCATGCTGAAGAAGTTGGAGGTTTAATTACCTTTTCCTTTTTTCTCTTTAGTAGGAGTTCTGAATTCTGGAGGAGTAAAATTCCAGTCTCTACTGTATTGAAATGATATTTTTTTAGCACTTTAATCATTGTCTCTACTTGACTAAGACATTTCTGTGCTAAAGCAGGTGCATTTACTTTTCAAGTATTATTTTACTAATCAATTGAAAAATTACCTCCATGAATGACAGAAGTGCAGACATTTGGAGTATTTCATTAAAAGGAGCAAACATTAATTACAAATCCAGCCCAACCTCTGCAGACATAAATTATGGGTTGGATCTATTTTCTCCATGCTTAATTGCAACCAGTGACTAGCTCTTTAAATTATTATCTCCAAGGCATGAATGAAATTAGAATGGATTTGATGATATTCTCAAGGCTTATTTCTATCTAAATAACTTGGCCATGCACTACCTTGTGACATAAAGAAAATTAGGAAAAACACCTTTGAGGCTCTAAACAGTGGCTAGATTACCATGAGAAAACTGGGAATTGCAAAATGGGTTTGGAACCTTGAAGTCCTTGCAGATGGAGAAGACTAGTTGCAGTTTTAACAACAGGATAGTTATTATTGTCCAAGTACTTTTCTTCTAATCTAAATTCTAAAAATTTTAGTTGTTTGTAACTTTCTGAAGCATTCATATTTCAGGCAGAATTTTCCAGGCAGCATCTTCCCTGAAAGATGATATTTACATTTCAAGAAAAATAACTATTTTTCCAGTGAATTCTTACAGAATTAAGAAGGCTGAAAAATTTGATTTCTTAATAGCTACATTGCTGACACACTTGTGATCAAACTGAAATCTGGCAGGAAAATAGATGAGTAAAAGGCCTTTGATTGGTCCGTTGAAAAATGATTTTGAATTAGCCATGTGTGCTGATACAAAGTAGAATTTCAAAGATATTCAACAATGGCCAAATTTTCAAGTGATTTTTTTTCTTCCAACAAATACGTGTTTCTAGAGTACCTTCTCTACTTGCCTTTTTGTCTTTTTTAAATATCAAGAATCAGCATTTTTTTTTCTTTGTGTTAGTATAGTTCTAAAACTCAAATGAATCATAGAACAGTTACAGCTGGAAGAGACCTTGAAGATCGAGTCCAGCCTTTTTCCTAGCCCTATCACCCCACTAAATGATGCTCCCCAACACAACATCCAGCCGTCTCTTAAACACCTCCAGGGA
>VWZO01019281.1:784213-801098 GCA_013396975.1 Bucco capensis
TTGGTGTCATCTGCAAACTTACTAAGAGTGCACTCAATCCCCTGGTCCAAATCATTGATGATGTTAAACAGGAGTGGCCCCAGTACTGAGCCTTGTGGGACCCCACTCGTGACTGGCTGCCACCTGGATTGAACTCCGTTGATCACAACTCTTTGGACTCGGCCATCTATTTTATCAGTTTTTAACCCAACAAAGCGTATGCCCATCCAAGCCAAGAGCAGTTAATTTCTTTAGGAGAATGCTGTGGGCAACTGTGTCAAATGCTTTGCTAAAACCAAGATAAATAACGTCCACAGAGTTAGGCTGTTTTTTTCCAAGGCCTTTGTCAGTAGTTTAAGTCAGAAATGCCAAAAACAAATCTCCCAAATTTAAAAATGAGCTTTACTTAACATCTCTCTACTTTACCTACACCAGGTTTATAACTCCATCTGTTTTCCAAGGGAGAAGTATTCAGTAGTTACTATTTACGATGGAATGACTTTAATTACTGTCATATAATAAAACTCCCTTTCCATTTCTAAAAAAGTGTTTGTTCAATACATGACAAAGAGACACAGCAGAACAAAGTTAAAAACTGAACATGCATAAAACTCAAACACAAAGCTATCTGATAAGACTTAGCAAGAAAGAAAACTGATACTGCAATTTCTGAGCATTTAAGATATTGAGAACTTCCAGTCCTGCTATGTGTAAAATAATTTTAGAATTAATTCCCAGAAGAAACAAACAGCGTTGTATAGAGGTAGATAACAGAAGATGAAGCTTACTATGATGAGTGAGGAATCAACATAGCATGCAAAATTATTTTTTCTTAATGATGAAAACAGATATATAATTTTGGTAAAATGTATGTAATGACTTGTATTTTGCATTGGAAACAGACAGCCTTCTTCTGTAAGAACTGTGCCTTTATATACCACCCAGTATGGACAAAGGAGTCTGAACAAAGACTTTCGATGGGTACTGCCTGCCCCATATTTTTACCACCAAAAAAGTTAATCATTTGGCATTGTATAGTTAAAAAAAAAAAAAAAGATAATGACTTGCTTGGATTGGAATTTAGTTGTCTCATGATACAGTAAATACCAAGCTGAGTTCTCACAGTATTAATCATTAACCCAGGAGAGGGCATTAGTTTTAAAATGCATTCCTTCAACTTTGATATGTTTCATGAATACATTTGCAGATATTTTAACAGCAAGTTCAAATATGCTAAAGACATAAACAAGTCCTAGTCATCCCAAAACCCAAATTGTTTTTCACCTTTTAACTTTTGGAGATAAACATGCCTCTCTGCTGCCAGAAGAGCCTCTGAAAGCAGAACAGAAACTCTGCAAAGTTGGATTCTGGGAGGTACAGAGGAAGCCCAGCTCAGACGCAGAGAGCTTATTTGTGCAAGATACTGTGAAAAGAGCAGGGCAGAGATACCTACAAAAGGTAAAACACTCTGATATGATACTGTGACAGACTTCTCAGGCCCACAGCAGAATGTTTCTGGTACAGAGTTGAAGGCTCTGTAACAACATTAGACCACCTGGAAAAAAATACATTCTGCTGGAAGGTTAGACATTAGTTTAAAAAATTGTAGAAATCATTGTTCCAGCACAGAGAAGACATCTTGGGCTTCATAACTATAAGTGTCTGATTTAGGAGACAGAATCTAAGAAATTATATTTGCTTGGAATGTGAAAATATTTATGCTCCTTTTCTTCTCCACAGTATTTCATCCTATTTTAAAAGTGAAGGGTTAAAGATTGATCTGGAGCTTGGGAAAAGCAGTCAAGCAGAGGACCACTGGGAACAGGGTGTACCCTTTAAACATAGTGCCTGAAAAAGGCAGTGCTTCGCAATCCATTCCTGGGAATGATAATATCATAGGTAACTTATTTGCTCTGGCATCTTAATCAGAGCACCACATTTAAACCATCTGCATCTAAAATGAAGGCAAATGTATTATGAGGATCTCCCCATTTAGAGAGACCTGAGTAGAATGTATGATTTTTAAGAGACTTGGACAAACTCCTCAGTCTTAATAATATACCATTCAAGTCCTAACAAAATTTGGTGACTTTTTTTTCTCCTTAAACCCATCCAATCCTAAAATATCACCAGTCCACTTTATCTTCCTCCAATATAGTTTCTCTTGTCTTTTTAGTTGGAAACTGACATGAGGGAATAAATTATATCCATTTACGCTATCCCAACCATTCAAATACTCACATCACCTGTAAATTGTGAACAACAACCTTGCTGTGCATTGTGTAACCACTGTTGATTGAACTCTGAAGGATAAAGGCCCAGAAGGTGTCAAATAATAGTTATTGGTCAATCATTCTCTGAGAGCTGAGTATGAATTACAATTTATTTTGATCAAAGCAACCAATTCCAGGTGAATTTATGTCCTTAATGGGAGATCTGCCATGACAAACAAGAATGGGGTGTAGCTATAAAATTCAGTACACTCTAGTCAAAAGCAGAATATCTTGAACCCAAAGTTTCAGTAGGCCTAAAGGTCCCTGCAAAGACCCTCTATTTAATCTTCACAATAACGTGACAAGCTACAATTCATGTCTTCTACTTTATTAAAAATGGGACAACCACTAGGATAAAATAATATTGAGAAATTTACTTTGGATTAGTTTCATGTAAACATAAAGCCCCAACTTCTCAGAACTCACATGAAAAACATAATGTAGTTAATATTAAATACAATGATTATGCAACCTATTACTCTTACAGTTTGTGCTCCTGTGTCCTTGATTTTGGCCCTGTTTTGCTTATGATTAATGAATGACTCACCTTCAGCACTCATTTCTTTCATACCTCATTATGAATTTGAAAAGGTCAATTTGTTAACTGAAAACAGCAAAACATGCATGGAAGCTGAACAATGTTCACAAATGAAAATGACATTTTTATAGATAAATTGCTATTGCCCAGTATTATATACCATTTCAGTAGTTTATATTTTGTAACTGCTTTTGATATAATTTTCAAGAGTGTACATAACTTATTCCCATGGAATAACAGGTGAAATTTCTCTGTGTGTTTTATATGAACATCAGGAGTGTCTGTGTACAGTCACTCCCACACACAAATCCTAGAATGGCACTTGGTGTACTTAACTGTTGCTATTTCAACTTGTCAAGATACTATGCTATAATTTCCCACAGCTTCTTATTTGTTTTGGTTGGAATTATTTTACTGGGGTTTGATAATTTATGATTTTATCTGATTAGCATTGAGGTAGTGACAAAATCTAGGCTAGAAAAATTGATGGAAGTTTTATGCATATTAAGCTCATAATTTTTAAAGCAAAACCACTAACTTGTTTATACCAAAATTCAAGTTGCATACTAACAGTTCACAGTACTACTATTTTCATAGAATCATCTGGGTTGGAAGGGACCTCTAGAGGTCACCTAGTCCAACCCCCCCGCAGCGGACAGGGACATCTCCAAATAGATCAGGCTGCCCAGAGCCCTGGCCCTGGCAAGCCTCACCTTGAATGCCTCCCGGGATGGGGCCTCAACCACCTCCCTGGGCAACCTGTTCCTGTTGTTTTATCCTTTTTGTTTCGATAATTACTTTCATCTACAGAATATGGTAGGTGCAAAATACTCTCTTGTGCAGAAAAACATTGGCTTGGGTGATACCGATGCTAAATCACATTCTCTGGAACACTCAAAGGCATAAACCAAAAATCCCATCTTTCCTCTCAGTTTACTTAAGGTAAATTCTTAAATCACTTGGGCATGAATTGTCAGGAGATAGAGTTACCTACTACAAGAAAACACCTGCAATAAACTGATAGCTTGATGAGTAGATGATGGTATCTAGAGAAGCTCAGGCTAACTGCATTCAACAGAGTCACTGTCACAGCTGGCACGCTGCCCTGGCAAACTTGGTAGTAGCATAGAAATCTCCTTTTGGACATAGGGCAATTAGTGCTGTTCACAGTGCTCACCTCTATGACCATGCAAAATCAGGGTCTGTGCTGCCTAGAGGAATGGCCTCTGAGGCTGTTCATGGATTGGACTACACTCCAGATTGTATAGACATGTCTAGGCTAACTATAAGTGGACAGTTTGGAGATTATCTGGCACTGGAGCTGGTGCTGCACATACTTCAATGTGGGATAACCCAGCCCCTCTAAAAGACTACAGTTTGCTCTTGTCTCATCACTTTGGTAACCTCGTCTACAGGAACAAATGGAGTTTAAAATTCTGCAACAGAGAGTTCACTGTGTAAAGGCATTACCTCTAATTCGGTTTCTGGCTCATAATGTGTAAGTAGCAGCATTTGCACCTACTCTTTTTACCCTGTCTTATTTGCAGTTGGATTATGGATGTGAGGTTTATTCAGGTGAGGTTTATTCAGGTTGGATGCTGAGACTACCTTTGACAGAGAGTAGACCAGAGCCCACGGACTTTATAAACAGAAACGTAAAAATCAACCTCAACCAAATGCATACCTCTTCAGTCTGTACAATATGCCTGGCTGTTTATGGTGCCAAGTTCAATAGCTTAAATGTTGTGTCATCGCTAAAAGTAACATTTCTGAGCATGATTAGCAACGGAAGGCTGACCATCAGCCTTGGCTTTGCTTAATACTGTAGTTTTATGCTTTCCCCCAATTTGTTCAGAACTCTTTGTACCATGGATTATTAATCTGTAACTAAACATTGTCCTTAGTGTTCATCTAGATGATGATATTCGGAACCAATCTAAATCTATCACCTTCTTTGAATTTTGTGAGCACGTTCCTTACAGGCCTTTATTCTTCCTACAATTTCAGTGAAAAATGTACAAGGAAAAAAGTAATTTTTTATTTAGGATCATTGTTTTAAATCACATCCCACCTATGATGCACTTTAAGAGCAGTGAACAAATTGCCCTTAAAATTAAAAAAAATCAAATATCCTTATTCCTGCCAAGGTCTATATTAATATTCAGTGTGGCAAATGTAAGAAGACAAAGTCTGAAACTTCACAGTTGTTACTTTCACTGTCTGAAGTGCAACTATTTAAAAATATTATTCATTCTTTTTTATTATGAAAATATCAAGAAATATCTTCAGGAACTACCCAGGCTTCATTTTGATTCTGAACAATCTATATGGCTTAACTGGGTGTTTATGTAAGAACCTATGGTCATGCATTAGGATAGTTTAGCAGGTCTACACAGAATTTTGAGTTAGCCATTCTCCCACATACCCATGGAAAGCAAACAGAAGCAGGTCATTTCTTTTGTTTGCAGATCCCAATAGAATGAAAACAAGTCTCCTCAGACTATCAAGAGCACTACATGTTTTTGTCTTAATGTTAACAAAACAAATATGATTTTCCCAAAACATTCTAAAAAAAATTAAAATCTTTCCATCCTATATTCCCTACGTAGAAAAAAATTTGTATAAAGCTAATGAGAAGAGATAATCTTTTTCAAGTGATAAAATCACACAGTAGCAATATGACATTGAGTTATTGGGATACTTCTTCCAAACTGCACTTACTGTGGTCTCACAAAAAAGATAGCAAAAAGAAAGCAGCATTTAAAAAAAAAAGATTATCCACTTATCAGCATCTGGAAACATGAATCATAAAACAAAGTCTGAAAGAATCCTAACTCCCACCTTGCCTTTATCTCTGCCATGGACTGTGACTCACATGTGCAGATACCATGCAGAAAGCCTCTATCACTTACAGTCCCTGTTTGGAGCGCTAGGAAAACACACATCAACTCTTTTAACACAAACTCCTGAATTTATGAGATCCTCAAGGGAGGTGTGTGGCAATATTCTCACACCTGTATTTTCTCATGGTTGCTAAACACATTAGTTTTCATGCCTGCACCCTACACAAGCCGAGCACCACTCAGAAATTGACATTTAGGAAACACACTTCTATGTTTTTTATACCCAGGTAGCTGACATAGCAAGTTACACAACAAATATCCAAAAACATGACTTTAAAGAGGGAGGGGTAGAAGCGAACCACAGTTCACAGAAGCACAATAGTCAGAAATCTCAAGTGAGGTTTTACCTTTGGATTGATGTTTAGACAACCAAGCCTGCATCTCTCTCAGCCCTACCGTGTCGTTAACTCTGAATATAGTAGCATAAGTGATGCTTGTCTTCAGGACAGAATGACTTTAGCTAGCTCTTCTACCATGTACACATTTACATTACACACTCTTACTGACACCTACCAGGCACCCATGGTATGAGGGCAGCCCAAGGAGAACATGCGTTATGCACACTCAGAGTGTGAAAACATCAATGTCATAAACACCATAGCTGCAAACCACAAGAAATGATAAAAGGACAGATTCTGCCCTAAAGCTCTACTGAGGCAAATTCACCAGCAGTGTGACTTCAGGCTCAATCTTAAATCTGAATGTGTAAATTATATCTTTGGCACTCTCATCTAACAGATACCTGCAAAAATGTGGGAGCTTAAGCTACTGTTCAGGTGACTGGATTCACTTTCAATGCTTTTGAAGATTGACTTACAAGTAGTGAGGATTCAGAATACATAAGGCATTCAAGAAGAGGTCTTGGGGGAAGGCAAAGTATGTGCATGTTTAGCGCATTTTATACATAGGTCTGGAATATAAGATGTGGATGTTGCAAGAGGCACACAATGAGGTGACCAGCAGCAGAGAATGAGCTGGAGCAAATGTGAAGGTAAAGCAGAATTGAAACAGTGAACCATCTGTTTTCTAATGAAAACAGCTCTACTTGTCAGCAGCATCCAGAAAAAATGATTTCTTAGTTGGAGTGTATAACCGAGGGAAGAAGCCTTTTTGCTATATGAGGTAATACACTCAAATGATGTATGACTTGGAGAATAGTGTGGGTTAATGATCTTCAGCTGGATCAGGGAGTAAAACAAAGTAATTTCATAATACAGAACATGATGGATTAAATCATGTTAATACTGGGTATATACATTAAAGAAAATGATCTTTCTGGCATACTAAATGGCAAAATAAAAAGCACTTTTAGTAAGTTATATGATTAATTAGTCTGCCCTTTTATTTATGTACCATGATAAAGTAAAATGTACTTCTTCTGGTTACCTCCCAGGCAATTATTCTAAAAGTTATATTGAATACATCAGCTTCATTGTATTGCACCAGTCCATCAGGAACTGCAAAGTAAGTCCCTGTCTTTAAGTAAGGGGTTTTCTTTTTTTTTCTCTCCTTTTCCTGTCCTCCTTGCTACAGGTCATTGGGCTTTTGTTTTGTATACTTCTGACTCACAGAAACATGAGTGTGAACACAGTATGTTGATATACTGAAGTAGTGTAAACATTGCTTTGTCCTGAGCACCGTTAATTAGAGAGAATGAAAAAAATTACGAGTGAAAAGCTATTTCAAATATTTCAGGCAAATATTACAGTATGAGAATGCAAATGCTCCACAGTCCATCCAAATTGTGAGCTTTTTCATTTCCTGCTTTCATGACTTAGCTGTGTATATTGCAAACTTTCACCAAAGATTCAGTCATATCCAGAATCTTTTAGAAAGAAGCCAGAAATGGACTTTTAGAGGAGATTTCAGATTAAAGTAAAAATCTCAAATTTCAGAGATAATGGTACCTACAGAGGGAGGAATATTATGTTTGAGAACTATATCTCTTCCCGTCTCAGTTTACATTCTTTTCAGCAATTATACCAATGATGTAAGACACGAAAGTTTCCCTTAGTACCAACTTTACCTGGAAGGAAGGAAAACTATTTTTAGCATTGAATTTACTTCTTTCTAAACATCTTATGAGCCTCTAGAAATTGATAAAATATAGGAGTTAATGAAAAGTTGATTTCAATGATCTTTAAAACAAAGAAAAAAAGAGAGATATTTAGCAAGCTGGGGGTGTTTTTCTATTCTAGTAGAGATTCACACAGTTCATCTTGAAGCTGGTTTGCCTTAGAAGTACTGGACAACACAGAAAATCTGAATGACCAGACCTGGACAGTTTGCTAATGCTAAATTCAAAATTCAGGTTGGAAGTGTCTTTGACAGAGAGAAACATGTTTCTACAAAGAGCCCAGCACTTACGTGGACTTATTCTGTTCCATTAGACTTGCGTGGAAAGGTGAGTCTTGATTATAAACCACTAGGCTGAAGGAAATTACTTTAAAAAAGAACCAGCTAAGAACATCTACCCCCACCCCCTTTTATTTTTTAAGCTATTGCCAGACATTTGTCTACTACAGCAAGTGTTTTGAACTCCTGCATGAAATCCTCTTGAGTGTTCTAATTCTGGATCCTCTCACACAGAGTCCACCTGCTGATATAGAGTCAGTAGCTGCTGACTAATCTTTTGTTTGTAACATTACTAATGTTTTCTTCTGACTCTGGGGTTTTTGCCTTCTCTGCTGCAATGTGAAATCTGTCTTTACTGGGAAATAATGAAATCAGGGTAAATACAAATCCATGTATTTTCAGTATTTATTCTATCTGTGTAGTTTTCGTTTATGTGCTAGCTCTGTCATCAAGCTCCACAGAGGCACTTTATCTATTACTGTATTTTAGTGTCTGAGGGCAGTAAGAGTGTTCTTTCCTCCTGTAGTGCTGTCCTACATTAAATTCTCACCACCATTCCAGGTGCGCTGTGCAGTTTGCAGGCCTCTCCAGTTTCTCTGTAGTGTGAGAAAAGGCACATGAATTTTCCTTTTGTCAAAAGTATCTTGTTAATATCCTTTTCTATGATCAACATTCCAAAAATTATTCTTTACACCTTTTCTAAATGTTCCTCTTTTTTCTCAGGAGGATTATAAAGGCATTAATGAAGAAAACTTTTTTGCATGCTATTCAGCAGTATCACATCTGTACTACTTCTTGAAAGGAGCAGAGTTACAATAAATATTTACTCTATTTTACCAATTTATTAAAAAAAAAGCAAATAGCTTATAATGGTTGTTTATCTATTTCTAAGCAGCTTTTCACCCTAGAAATAGTAGGCAGATAGTACCTAGAAATTCCAAGTAGATACTGAAGTTTATTTATAAACTTCAAACCAGAGTTTTTTAAAGCAATGTGAATTATTATTGCTGGCAAAAGTGTTCTGAGACTACGGAAAATGAGTGAAACATATCACAGAAAAACAGCCTATAAGCACAGCTTCTTCACAGTGCTGGTTAAAACAACATTCAATTATTGCTACATTTTAAACTTTGTAGGATATAACACCATGTAAAAGTGTGAATTCAGTGTTTGCAAGTGCCTGTGATGTAGGTGAGGTGTTTTAGCAAGTAGCAGGTTTTAAAACTAAAATTACATTAATTTATTTCCTGCAATAAATTTAGGTAGATTAGTTGTTGTTCAAAATTATTTGTTACACAAAAGAACAGCCTTTATATTACAAAAGAAAGGGAAGAAAAAAGAAAATCTGAGTGAAGTGTTCAGCTCTGGTACTCAATTACTGTTGGCAAAACTGAACTAGAAATGCAAGATATGTATATAAAGAGTAATTTTGCCTCATTAAATGACAACACTAGTGGTTCCTCTTCATCTCCTTAATTCATTTCTTATAGTTTTTCTTGTCACATCCACTTGTTTTATTGCTTACTAACTTGCAAGTTATGGTCATAATTTATGGTCAAAATTGAGTAGTAGCAAATCACAGAATATTTTCATTGATTACTCTAAATTGTCTAATCTCCTGTATGTTTTTAGGACTTGATTGGGTGGTATTTACTGATTGCCTTCATCTAATTTAAAAATCAATCAATAGCAACAATGAGTGGTGCTGGATAAATCGAGTCTAATGCAGCATAACTGCAGCAAATATCCATCAAAGGCTCATTCTCAATCAAATTTGTGGTAAGTTTTAATACATAAACTAAAATGTCTAAAAGCCTTACTTCTATAGCACATCATTTTAAAACTGTGCTCTGCAATGTGACATCTTATTGCTGTTACATTGTCTATTTAGAGCAGTTTTCCACTGCTAAAACGAACATATTTCACTACAATAAAACCGTAGCAAACAAGGAAAAAAATGTCATCAGCTTTGGTTTAAAGGCACTTTGTTCCATCTTCCTCAATATTACCTGAATATAATAATGGGAACAAACATATCATCAGCTTTTCTTATAAACTGTGTGCATTTTTTCTAAGAGAAACATTCTAATGAGTGTCTTGATGGGAAATGTGTTCTCTGCATTGAGAAATCAATTCATTAAAGTTGTTCCTTACATTGTTCTTTTTATAAAGCATTACTTATTTCCTGAAGTTTGGGATAGGGAATATGAAAGAAACTGTCTGCAAGGCAGTATTCTAATTTCTTGACACTGTCAGGGCAAAGACACCTCATGAAGCAAGAGAGTAAACGTAAACCTTTTCTTTTCCAAGTGATGGCAGTAGAAATGTAAGAAGCTGCTTTCTAGTTTGCCGTGAGAAAGCATGACACAAAAAAACCCATTTGATTTATAAACTAGACGTGGACCTCCAGTTTACATTAAGTCAAAATAAGCCTTCTATAGGCACAGAGAGGTAAACAGGTATATAAATTGAGGTCAGAATTATGCAGTCATTTACAGAATAAGGAGGTAGTTCAATAGCCTGGAGAAACATGTTAAAACTGGGTTCTATTATTGAAGAAATTTTAATCCATTAACAGATATTTAGTGTAAGAATTTACTCACTAAATATTCAATGTAGATAGCTACGGAGATTCAGCTTTTATTTCTTGACAATATGGAACATATATTTCTATATGTTGCTTGGGCAATAGGAGGTTCTATATTGTGCCTTCAGGTGTTCATACATGGCCAGTGAAGGACAGAAATGTGGAGGTTTTGCAGTTATTTGCTTTTGAGTCAAGGATGTTTATTACTAGATAGACATTCTTCTATACTGTATTTTACTTCAAGCATATAAGATAATCATTACATCTAGGGAACAAACTCTAAAGCAGTACATAAGACAGAACTGAATTTGACCAAATATATCCATTAAGCAGAGTTTTGAAAGAGAAAGCACATATCATTTCCTAAATACTAGTAAAGGACAAGGGTTCTCAACTGACCAGAACCCAAACACTGAAGCTGCACACATCAAGACCTAGGACTTCTTTGCTTTGTGTTTACTTTACAGCTGACCACTCTCTGAGACAGGTATCAACACCTGTGATTCTTATTTTTTTGCATAATCCAACTGAAAAACAGAGACAACCTTTATCATCTGCTACCACAGTCATATTTTCTTTCAAGTCTTAAACGTGTCTCATATTTGGTTTTTTTTATGTTAGTTTCAATCCTTTCTACAATTTTTATTTTACCTGAGAGCAGAATAAGAATAGGTCAGTGTTCAGGTATTAAAGCAAGGTCTTTCAAGTCTGTTGTACTTTCTAACTAAAAGGAAGAGTAAGGCATCTTATGAAATGTTATTTTTCTCTTGCAAAAACAAGGTCCAAGAGCTTTGGATGGTTCTGAATTCACTCTGAATGAAAATTCCATATTTTGGTACTTACCTAAAGATAGTACAAATTACATGGCTACAACCCATTCCTATTACAAGAAAAAAAACCTATGGACATGTACCAGATAAGGCAAATACCACCACTCTTAAAAATTATTCTTGTTCTAATCCTTTGTTGCTAAACACTCTTGAAAAATCTCTGGCCCAAGCAACAGATCACAGCACACATTACAAATACAAAAGACAACCACCAAAGAGAACCCTACCCGCAGTCCGCTGTTTATTAAAATTCTGACATTCTGAGATATCTTCTTGCCAAGGGCCCTCTTACAATGACATCTGTACACTTGTCATTACATCGCAGTTCACATTACTTACATAAACATGCCACAGGGAAACCATGACTGATATAATTTTTATAAGATTGAAAGGTAGCCATTGTGATCATTAAAACAAACCTGAGAGAGCCTTCCTGATGATGGAATAGATTCAGTTACTTCTTCCTTCTTTGTGGGTCATTAGTTAAAGAGGGAAAGGTGGGGGAGGAGGGAGAGAAGGCCATATACTGCAGGTGTTTTATCCTTTGTAAGGAGACTGCACTGAGACAAATGATTCTAGCTGGCATTTTGTACACACCGGAGATTGCTTATCGATCCAGATCAGAATATTCAGGCTGGCCCGAGGGAAAAGGCAGAGTATTTTCTGAGGGAGTTAATAACCTGGCAGCTGAGCTGTCTTGTCCAATTCACTGAACCTAGGGCTCTAATCAGGCCCGAGTTTTTATTTTGAGAAATCTTGCCATATGTGTCTGCTAGCTGCCTTCCACTCTATTGGACCAGTGACAGTGATTGAAATGACAGCCTATAGATAGAGCCTAATCAAATTGTTTATTATCAGCCTAAATCAATATGTATAGATTGTTGAAACATCATTGTCATGCCATGGAAAAGTCATACTAATACTACATGCTGCAGGTGTAATTCTAAAATGTATTTTTCCACCCTAAATTACATCTGAATTCAACAGAGTAAAAGAAATTATAACGGTGCAAGAGACAGTGAAAAATATACATGTTTACGCATTTCAATAAAATAACATTAAGGATTAATGCTCAAATGTCACATTGTACACTGCTTAAATACATTATCATGTTCTGTGTGCAGAAGGGAGGCAACAGAGCTGTGGGAAAGGAAAAAGGAATTGAAAGGAGAAGTGGATTTTGCCTTTTGCATAGAAAGAGAAAAAAAAATCTCACAAAGGTCTGTGTAAGCATGTTCTGCAGCATGAATCAAATACCAACACACCTAAAAAGTAAGCTTTGAGGCATCCACACGACAGAGATGAAACATATAGTAATGCAGATGCCTTTGGTACTACACAAATATTCCTCCCAAAAGCCTTCCAAGAAGCTTGGATCATGAAGTCTAATGATTTGATAGAAAAGCTAACAGGACAAACAACTTGCATTCAGAATTTAGAAAAGAGAGAATAACTGCAAGCATCTAAAATTTAACCCACGAGTTGGTTCGTAAAAAACCCTCTATCTTCAGAAGACTCTTGGGTGCTCTTTTTGCACAGAAAAGACATGCAGTGAATCAGATTCTACAGGCTTAATTAACATCTCAAGCAGAATTGTTCAAGCACCAAAATGAGATGAAGAAGGTGTATTCCTGAGGGCATGAAACTGGATGGAAATCTCTCAGACTGGGGAGAGCACTAGTACCCTTTTTGGCCCTGTGAAGCTCATCTCAGAAGTATACATGTGAAATTCTTCTTAAGGTAACTGACCTGAAATGGATAATCACTGGAGTGCTTGTGGCCCAACAAGAGTCAACTGTGTAGTTTTTAACTTTTGAAGTAGGTTTCCTGGCAGAATTTTGCACTGCCTAGTATGTCCTGTGGAATAATTTATTGCCTTTCTCCATAAAAAAGAATATTCAAAACTACTTTTAAGTGCTCTGGCAATGTAAAGGGGCCATAAACTTAGAGTAAATAATATTTTTCTTCCCTGAAGAATGGTGTAAAGTAACCTTCAGGTTAATTAATCTTTGCAATGCAATACACTCCTGTTTGAATATCTTTTAGGTTGTGTGATTACTGGGTTGAGTCAAACATATAACAACGTTAGCATTACAGCATATGCGTTAATAATATTGCCTTGTAGGTTGATTGCCTGTAAGTTCTGATTTAAACTGGTATGTTTTTCTTTGGATAAAATGTTCTTTTCTCACTGCATGCACTCAAAGCTCTCCAAATAGCAATTATCTTTGGCTGACTGATTCTAGGAATTTTCCTATTACATTCAAAATAATAATTTCTTCATTGCCATTTTAAGAAATAAAGGTACTTATTATATGCTAAAACGAAACCCTTCTAGGTTTATGCTTAAGTCTCCCCAGAGTCAGGAAAGAGCTTAAGCAGATGCATCTCCTTAAGTTCTAAATGATTTCAGAGAGACTTTCTCTGGTCTTAAGTTTTGCAAATACTTGGGGCATTCTTGTGGCTAAGCAAACAATAGGTGTACAGGTGGCACAAACCTAAAATTTAACATTACTTTTCGAATGTTTTACCTTAAATCCAGTAAAGTACTTAAGTCTACATGTAGTGCTGATTTGACTATCTCAGTTTATAGTTACACTGGTGCAATTTCCTAGCATGGTTACAGTTCTGCTAGTGTTTGTCTTGGCATAATTTAGCAAGACACTTTATGGAAATGAATGCTACTATAACTCATGGAAGGATATGACAAACCTCCAAGAGAGAATACCAAAACTGAATAAAATGAAAATGTAACAGCTGAAAGGGCATAAGAAATGGAAAATATCTACTAAATGGAAATATTCTGGCAGCATTCCTCAAATGCGCAAAGATGCATTCTGGAACTTTAAAGTCACATATTCTCTCCCCCAAGGGTCTACCTTGTTCCCTAAAGACGAAACACCTCCCTGGAAGCGCATTTCAGTTACACAATAGGAACAGTACCACTTGGTTCTCAGCCCTCTTTGACATGGAAGTTAGAAATCTTATAGAGAACGAAGCCAGAAAATCCCATCATTTTCAGCATGGTGGTTCAGTTGTAGTTGAACAATAATTTTTGAAAACTGCATTTTCCTCCTCAGCAAAAATCTTTATATAAAGATAAAAGATCATTATTCCTTTTTTCCCTTCCTGTATCAGCAATGGACAGATGGAAACCTGCCAAACACAATGATTTAAATAGAATGCTAAATCACCTGCAAAGTCAGAACTTTTGGGGATTTTTATGAACTGAGAATTTCCTGTGAAATGTGTAATATATTTTTGACTGGTACTCTTTTCAAGTTGAAGGCCTTATTTTACACATGCAGTTTTGTGCATGAGACATACCCTTGCATCTAACACCATGGAAACAAATTCACTGCTCATCATGAAACACAACACCTACTTGACTGCGAAACTTCTAATCTACTCCAAAAATATTTGATAAGCACGTACCAAAATATTTTTATTATTTTATATGACTGCTGAAATGATTGTCTTAGCTTTTGCACTTTGAAGTAATTTGTTACTTGCTTGTAGTATTTGAAACTATTTGTCAATCCTTTAAAACCTTCAACAGGCCACTGGTAGCATTTCTGATGACACTTTTGTCAACATGTCTACTCATACGTGAATTCCTTTCACAAATAATAGTTCTTTCCAGAGAGTATGGATGGAATGTCTAGATTATACCTTGTATACTGTTATACCCATTGAGCTGGACATGCTCTAATGGTTGGGTTGAAACCCAGAAATTTGTTTTAGCTTCTGTATGGCACGCAATGAAATCCTTGTTACAGTCTTCTGACTGCTGAGAATACATTAATTTTGTATGCTTCTTTTCCTTTTTGTTAAATGTGAATGCAGCCAAATGACTCAAGAGAGCAGAATGCACTATTTTTTTTCCTTTTCAAAGGATCTTCAAGGGAAGAGCTTGAACACAAAGAAGGGTGATAAAACTGAAGAAAAAATAATGACCTTAATATATATCATTTACAATGAACAATAGTGGTCAACAGTGTCACCCTTATCCAACTCTTGACTACTTGTTTCTCAGTTATAGGTACCATGTACTAACAGGAAATATACCTAATAGCCTAGTACTGTTTTGGAAAAGACTGTGTCTAGGACCCTCCTATAAAAATAGTAAAATTCTTACCTACACTTAAGTCCTTCAGCTATTCCACTGCTCCAAGTTAATTTGTTTTCTTTTTGGTTATTTCTGTTATGGACTGATTTGCTTTGTCTTTGTGCTAAATAGGATGTAAAACTAAGTACTACCGATACAAATCCTGCAGGTTTATTTACAGCTTTTTCCACCTTGCTTTGCACAAGCAGCAAATGTGTTAAGATGAACAGTGCACTAGATTCTCATCCCATTCAAAGAGCATAAGATGCAAAAAAATGACACTATTAAAGTCAGCAGTGCAAACCTTATCCTGTCCCCCTCCTCATAAACATTCCAACTGTCAGACTGTTCCATCTTGCATTAAACATATCACTATCAGCATAAAGAAATATTAAATGACTGAACGTTAACCCCTAAATATTTGTTTTGTAAGTGTATTGGAAATATAAAATAGAAACTATTTTAGTATTTATCTATTTAGTATTTTCATTGATTTCTACTGTCTTAAGTAACTGCTGTAATTTTCTATACAAAACAATACTGCCAAAATTAAGAATAGAATTGCCTTTAGCAATCCACTTTCAGTTTTCATGGATATCATAAAGAATTTAACAACTTCCCTTTTCGTCATATGAACCATAAAGCCAGTGACTCTAAGTAGATTTCTCCACCATCACCAAATGAAGCCCTACATTGAACTATTTCTGGGTTTTTTTTAGTTGCATTGTGATATTGCTAATTAACCCCAGAAATGTCATAGCAAAGCCTTACTTGTGCTCAGGCTCAGAAACTTTGCAACCTAAATGTCACATCTACAAAAATTACTATTCTAGTAAGAAGAGAAAATATAGTACAATATAGTTCCCATAGCCCACAACGCCTCTACACGTTATACTGTTTGACTTCAGATGCACAAATAATTGATGCACAGTACAAGTAAGGCCTGCAAATAGGTTTGCCTTCCAAACTGTGCTTCAAATCTCATTACACTTAACAATTCCACACCAAGATGCCAAGTCCCTCAACAAAACTCTGGCCAGATTTACGTACGTCAAAAAAACAGTACTGAAACACAGAAACATGGGGAAGTGTAATATTAGAAAGTTCCAAATTCAGACTACACTTCAGCAGAATAAATCACAGAATCACAGAATCACCAAGGCTGGAAAAGACCCCCAGGATCACCAAGTCCAGCCTATGACCCAACAATACAGCATCAGCTAAACCATGCCACTAAGTGCCACGTCCAATCTCAAACACCTCCAGGGACAGCGACTCCACCACCTCCCTGGGCAGTCCATTCCAGTGCCCA
>VWZO01019281.1:801245-812547 GCA_013396975.1 Bucco capensis
GTAGACTCGATCCCCTCATCCAGGTCATCGATAAAGAGATTGAATAGAACTGGGCCCAGGACTGACTCCTGGGGGACACCACTCATCACCAGACACCAACTGGAAGTGGCACCATTCACAACCACTCTCTGTGCTCGGTCATCCAGCCAGTTTTTAACCCAGGGAAGGGGGTACCTGTCTAAGCCATGACGTGCCAGCTTTTTCAGTAGGATACTATAGGAGACTGTGTCAAAGGCTTTACTGAAGTCTAGGTAGACCACATACACAGCCTTCCCCTGATCTACCAGGCAGATCACCCAGTCATAGAATGACTGTTCCATGACAGTGCCGTGTCATGCTGCTAGGCGTAATTGCAGTACCTTGGCTCCATCAACTGGAAAAACTTTTGCTATGGTGTTTGCAGCTTCTGCTGAAAACATTCTTCTCTTTATCCTCCATTCCCACTCTCTGTGCGGAGTTATGTATACGTATAGAGTTATGTATAGTAGAGATGACATGATCCTCTGGACAGTCCAGATACACTTCTGGACAGCTAATCTTATTTTGCTCTAACACAAGATACAGTGATAGTGACCATGCTGATCTAACAGGTTAAGATAGATCTGTAGAAGTGTAAATAGTCCTAACTTAGTATCAATATATTTTTATGAGAAGGAAGTGAGTAGAACTTTAAAAAAGAAAAAGAGAGACTTCTGAAATAGTTCATGAAGCTTACCTTGATAAACACTAAGTAGAAATCTAGGGATTTTATCTGGAGAGAGAAAATTGTCTAAATTGTCTGGAAAAAACTCATTGATTCAGTCAGATTGTGTGAAGCTTGTGATCAAATACAGCCCTGGGCACTCCTGCCTTATGCACTTGTGCATCTTGCTCAGAACATGTAGCTCAATGAAAAAAAAAATTAAACCCCTGTTATTTTACTGTGATAAACACTACAATTGAAATTTATGGTATTTGCACAGGCATGTATGAGTTGCTCCTCTTTAGGTGGTTTGGAAACATTACATTCAAGGTTTGTTAGATGTAAATTTATAGACACCACATGCAAAGAATTTTAAGGTTTCGTTATCCAACTATTTTAAGTAGAACGCTGAGTACATCAATGCTACAACAATACAAATTAATCAAACAAGGAAAAGTAATTAAAGCTGAGCAATGAGACTGGTGAATTCACAGGTAGAGAAAACTTCTGCAATGCACATTCAAGAGCCCAAGTATTTAGGTGTAGTCACAGAAAGATTGTTAACATGCCCTGTATTGTGTATCTACGAAATCCACTGAGAAATCAAGTACATTATTTTTGTGGCTAATTTTAGACAACTACAAAAAATTAGGGAGAAGAGATGGTCCTATAATTTGGGGCATTGAACAGGAGATAGGAAGGTTAACAGGAGACAAAGGTTAAGTTTAACCTTGTGAAGTTAGTACCTCCTCCAGACAGTGCTTCAGATCAACTGGTTCAGGTCTCCATTCTGAGTTGCTTCCCCAACTCTCATATTTGTTCCTTTTCCATGTTGACTATAGCAAAGCCAGGATCTCTAAGCATAAATTACTCTTTTTAATACTCCCAGGTCACTTCCAGAAGTTGGCATCTAAATTCATACTAGTATAACTTTCAAAGTGGAGCGATGAAACTAAGAAAATTAATCTGATGAAACTTTATTTCTCAAGTTACGATAGCTTGTTTTCTTCTAAATCCAGATTCTGGTTTAGGTTTGTCAGCACATCATTTCTGCATTATCCAAAATAATCCCAAACAAACAACTTGGTAATCAAGGTATTACTCCCATGAGTAAGACTTAATGAGCTCATAGCAATTTTCAGATTAGTAGTATATAATTATAGTATGTATTTGCAACTCTCTGGCAAATTCTAGATAAAGTATCATATAAGTAAATATTTTAAATAAAAATCAGTTCTAACTGTTTAGCCTAAGGTAGCACTGCAGTTAGGAAAGATCTTCACTTACTGCATTCTGACCAAATATAAGCCTGGGTCAGCCATTCCTTGGAACAAATGTGCTAAGTGATTCAGATCAGATGAATAGCAGTGGATCATCGTGATAACAGAGGTGAGAGAATATGGTGAAAACTGTATATAGATTCAATATGCAAATCCTTTCAGATTTTTACATGTTCTTATCCTAAGGTGATGAAGACAGATCTATAGAGATAGATATATACAGCAGTTGAACCATATTGATCAATTTTTGTTGGAATTATTTGGAATAGACACAGGCAATGATAACGTCAACAATGTGAAATTAGCTCTAACATCGAGCACATAAGGAAGTCTGTGTAATAATCTTATCCTGTGAAACAAAATAGCATAAAAAAGCCAAGAAAAAGCTACCTTGTCTGCCTTGATAATAGTATAATAAATTATTAGTCTAGCATAACAACTGAATGGAAGAAAAGAATACAGAACATCAGCTTGAATCAAAACAGTGATGAGGAAGCCTATTCAAAGTGATCTAATTCTTTATGCCTTTGAAAATATTTAGTGCTTCTCCTCCCTCAGGCTTTGTTTCCCTGGAATGATTGCAACTGTTTTCAGATGGAAGTGTAGTCATCTTAACTCTCACCCTGACCTGATGCTCAAAACTTGACGTTTTAAAAATATTTACTCAATAAAGCACATTGATCAAAACTGCTTACTCTATCTAGAACATTCATTCTATCAGGGGTTTATAATGAGAAGTTATATAAGGTTCTTACCTGAACACATGTGGATTTGACTGGAATTTTCTCTCAGGCTCTCTGAGGTGTCATTGTGTGGACTGAAGATCAGTTTTATGTTTATTCTCTTGTTTCTCTTAAACTGCCAGTGAGCCTGTGAAATGAAGAGAATGCCACATAATTAGAAAATTATCCATTGCCAACTTTCTATTGCTCTATGCCTTTTCTAAAAGGAACAAAGCATATGCCATACTGATAATGCTTTAGACAGTTAATACAAGCAGCTCTCGAGTTTTCAGCAATTTTCAACTTAAATAACACTATATAGTTTATAAAATGGCAGCTAAAGCTAAGCCCTTAAGAAGCAAATAACCTTTGAGTACTTAGCACACAACACTAACAGAGAAGATCATAGGTAGGACAGTTGTTTCTCAGGCTGAAGACTTTTCTCTTTAGGCTGAAGCCCAGCTAGGTTTCAATCCCTTAAACTAGGGCTTCTGGTCTTCATAGAAAGTTGTATTCTGCAACAAACATTAACAAGAGGAGACTTTTTGCCTCCAGGCTCTCGTTGTTAGATTACTCTTTGTAGTACAATGTCACAGAAAAGACACTTCACAAAGTAAAAGATTTGAAAGATACTATCAGTGGAAATGATAGTTTGAGAGTGACAGGAATCCAGGAGAAAGTCCACAGCATATGATTTAGGAAAAAGAGGAGTGATACAGTGTTAAAAACTCTTCAAGGTGAAAAAAAGGAAAAAGAGGATTCTCCTCATGAAAAATAAACAGTGGAAAACTCTTTAAGGGCTCCCAATTCAAAGGATCTTTTCTGCCTGAAATACTTAGGACATTGTTTCTGTATCTCTTTGAGGAATTTCAGTGTAACACAGTTCAACACACTGTAAGAAAGTTACAGTGATGACACTGTCTTTCAGCTAGCTCAGTCACCAAGGTTCATATACTCCTCAGTGCTGTGCAGCACCCTGAGAACCACTAGAGACAGGACTGAAAGGTGCATCACTTTGCAGTCCCTGGCCAGAGCCCCATCTTAGCTGGTGAGGCAGTGCTGGGACTTTTGGCAGATTTTCTGAAAATGGTGTCATGAAACGAAGGTATTGTTTCCATCTCAAACACAATTCAAGAATTAGACAATGAAACTCACACTGCTGTCAATAAAATTTTGGCTAAATGTCAGGAAAATGTCTAGTGAGAACATTGTAAAAGGAACTTAAAATATACATCTCCATGTGAGAGGGAAAAATCCTATTTCTAGCCAAGGATTATGTGTAGAAAACACACCACACAGCTGTGCCTCAGCTAACACTATACGAACTGTGACAGACTACCTTGCAGTACATTTGTGCATGTGTTTTTTAGTTGCACCACTAAGGTATTCACTGTATCTACAAACAGACCATTGCATGCATTGTATCAGAGACTCCAAGCAAATTATTCATTACATTTCTAACAAGCTGTTAATAGGTACAGATTCAAAAGCTAAACTCCTTCATAATAACTACTTGCTGTTGGATTCTCCTCACCATCCTCTGTTTATTTACAGGTTTACCTTTCCAGGTGAAAACAATTTTCTGCTTTCTACTAGAATTGTTAATGTCTCAGAAAGGACCAAAATCACATCAGTTCTCTAATAACGTTCAGCCCCATGACAGTTAAAACATTCTTCTTTAAGACAGTGCTTTCCCTTAACACACCAGGCTACAGTGGCTCAGCTGTAGAGCTTGAATTTGGACTGGGTAATCTTATTTTCCAGTCCTTACTATCTTTACTGTTGATGCCAAGCTGCACATGCTACATTTAAGGCAAAAGCAGGAACTGCATCCTCCTGTCCCTAACCCTGCATAGTGCTCATAATCCACTCTTCCCATCTGAAGGCCACTAGGTGACACAGTATAAGGTATTTTCTTGATTCTTGGGTACTGATAGTGAAGTTCTGTCACATTCTTTTATTTGTCTCCTGAGTTGTCTGATGCTACTACTTACAATGTGTCTAGCAGTATTTTCTGCGGCTCTGGTATGCTTTTTACTGGAATTCAAATTTTGCAAAACCTGCAACTTTCTGAACCTTTATCTTTTTTGAAGTTTGCTAACAAAACAGAGAGGGCTATTATAGAGCACACATCCCACATCACAATGAGAAACTACTGTGGGGGAGAATAATATCAAAAGTCACTGTGAACTGTATTATTCTGAAAGGGAGATTAATCACAACAGGAAAAAAAGAGAGAGAGAAGGAAAAAAGGAAAAAAATAATTCCACCTAGCATTAGAATATTCTAGGAAACCAATAATGTATTTTCTTAACTAAACTTTGATACAAATTTATTTTGCAGTATTCCACACCACTAAACACACATTCACACCATGTTTCTTAAAAATAAACAACTGAAAAGAAAAAATGCAACTGCCAAAGGAGGGTTATTTATGTTCAAACTGCACTGGAGAAATTAGTCAAGGGCAATTCATGCATGTGAAAATATGATTTCTAACAGTGCAAAGGTCAATAAGACCTTAGGGAGTAAATGCTAACAAAAAAAAAAAAATCAAAGATGCCTAGAGGCAGTTTTGGAGATGAGTGGCAAGGCTTTAATAGTTTTAAAAAGCCTGTTAGTAATCTAAATGAATAAGTAATAACACAAGAAGAGTAAATAACTTGTTTATGAGAGGAACAAACCACTGTTAGATGTCTTTCTCCATGGATTGGATTGTCTAAGCCCAGAATAATACACTTCTCACCTACACTTCTGTCCCACCGTTCCTGACATTATACCCCCTTACTCCTGCACTGATTCCTACTCCTATAAGACAATGGATTGAACTTAAAAAAGAGAAATTTCTCACAGTCCTTCTGCTCTGGAGAGGGTAAGAGTGCTGAGTAAACTGCATGGAGAATACAGATGGAAAATACAGTAAGACTCCATTACACTTATTACAGTCAGTGATTATCCTAGCAAATCTCTCACTGAAAAACACAGGGAAAGGCCAGAGTCACAGCTGTCCTTGAATTCCTGGGAGTCTTGAGACTAGACCTGTACACAGCTGATTCCTCACATAAAAATTTCTCCCTTCCTTCCCTACTCCCAGAAGCTAACACTTGGGTCCTCTTCCTTGAGATGAGCTGGTAAAGATCAAAATTATTTGCATGAGTTTTCCAGTGACATTTTGCCAGAGGACAAAGGTCTGTGTACGCCAAGAAAAATCAGAAGCTCTACAAGTGGAGGAGGAGGACTGTGTTTGTTGGCTGAGTTTGGTAATCAGTTGAAGCCAGACTACAGAGCCAAGTGCAGCTCTTTAAATTTTCTTTGCCCCCCCCCCCCCCCCCCCCCCCTTCTTTTTTTCCTTTTTTTTGATTCTCAGCACAGTATGTAAGTAATTCGTTATGGACTTGAACTGAAGAAGCCAAGTGTATAGTATTATGGAACTCAAGTCCAAAAAATATAATATTTCAAGTAAAGAGACCTGTAATTGGTAAGCTGAAACCACTTGTTCTGTTTGCATTCCATTTTCTGGCTTGACCACAGCACTCTTGTATCCTTGTATCCTTATCTTGTCTAAATTTAACTTTAACTTGCAGATATTCCTTCACATGCACTTCTTTGGCTTTTTTTCAGTGCATGCTAACACAGTCACAATGTTTTTGAACTACCATCAGAGTCTACAGGTTCTGATTTTTTGTTTGAGTGCAATGAAAACTTCTGCCCATGGATGCACCTGGAGTTTGCAGAAACATTTTGCCCAATATTCCTAATGTATTCTCATAAAACTGATCAGCTGCTCTAAGACAAGAATACCACTGCTCCCTACCTGCAGCATGTAACAGCCATACCTTGTTTTCTTTTTTAAGACCAATAAAATATTTTATAAAAACAGGTAGGTGTAATAAAAGCAAAGGGGCATGACCATTTAAAATGTACATTATTTTAAGGGATAAAAGGCAGATCTATTATGGGGATGTTTCAACCCATCTATGGTAATTTATATTAGCTCAGGATCTGCCCCTAAATATTAAAACAGTAGTTTTGACTTTACTTTTTTTTTTCCCCCGATTCTAGACTTTAAATATACTTTTCAGTTCAATGGTACAGAGAAACTACTGCATGCTGCTTCTGGGTGATAACACAGCTGAGATTTGCACCAAAAATTACTACACAATTGATTGGGGTTTCTAAAAGATGAAGAATAACTACCTAACTACATGTACAAAGACAACGTTACCTAAGTAAAATAAAATTACACGAGCTAGAATTTCTTTTGGACACAATTAGTAACAAGTGTCCCTTGTCCTGTGAAAACATGCCAGGAAATTTTAATTGACTGCAAGAATCCAAGGTTGCCATTTCACACATCATCTAAAAGATGAATTTATTGGGCCAGCCCACACTTAACCACCATGTAACCTGCATTACAGTTTACAAGATGGAATGATTTGGTTTTACATGACAGTTATTGGGACTAATTCTGCTTGTGGTTATGCCAGTGAAAAATTTGGAAGAAGTCCATTAAAGTCAATTGCTCTATAAAATCAGGGTAAAACTAGACTCAGGCTCACCACACAATTTAATAATAATTTGTATTACAAACTAGTCCAGCCTTCTGTTTTTCCAGTTGGTGGCAAGTGGAACCAAGCACCAGATATCGCATACTTCTAAGATAAAAGGTTTCTACATTAAGCCTTGGTCCTTCCAGAGACACAAGCTCATACACCCTGTCTAACATTATACACAATGTGCTGAGACCACTGCATGCATGTATATCCTTAGCACTTTGCGAGAACCCTATCATGAAAATGCAGAAGGAAAGTGAGGCATTCAGAAAGGGATTTATGATAAAAACATTTATCTGCAAATCATTTAAGAATTACAGATTCTTTTTATTAGCATTAAAAGTTTTGAGCCACTTGTTCTTACATGGTTTAAGCTTACCTTTTCTTGTGAGTTCAAGGTTTTCCACAGCTTTAAATCAGTGAGGACTTTTCCATCTATTTTCTGATAGGGTTGCCATGGTACACAGAATAGCTTTTCTCCTAGTACAGCTTTTCTACTGTTTCTTCAAACGCAGAAGCTCCAGACCTTACTAGGGACTGCAGTATAGATGCAGGCCTGTTTCGTGAAGTGTGTCTGCTTCTGGGATGCTTCCAAGGTGGATGTCCTAACTTGCAGTCTACTTCTCTGCAGTAGAATGTTCTTGTAGAGTTTCCTGCAATGAAGAAATACAGCTCATACTTCAAGGAAAAAAAAAGGGGGGGGGGAGGGTGGGGAAGGGGGGGAAAAAAAGACTTGTACAAAACAACAAGTATTATCCAGTGCCCCCAACCAGTTTCCATTATCTCCAAGTACCAAATAGTAAACACACAGTACTTAGCACTCAGGTGCTCTACTCAATAGGAGCTTTCTTTTTATATTAATCATTAACATGATGTGTATCTGTAATTTATTTATTGTAAGACTCAAGTCAGAAGCCCAAATATATGAGGATTATAAAAATACTAGTAAGTGAGGTTTAAATTCAGCACCTGGTGAAAGTATGCTCCAAGACTGTAAGCTAACAGGTAAGCCTTTTTATTGTTGTTTTCAACAGTTGTTCTAAAAATAGTAATTTTAATATGTACCCAGTTTGGAAGGTTTTTTGAAGAACTAGATATACTGTGTTATTCATAACCTGTCCTGTGCAAACTGAGCCAATCATTAGGTCACTGCCCAAGCCACTGTACTTAACTGCACCTCTGGGCCAGAGACACTGGGAGTAGAAAGGCAGTACAAGAGAAATAAGATGCTGTATCAAGGTATAAACACAGGGATTTTCTCCCCTGCTTAACAAATGAGCTTAATTATTACTTTCTTCGGAAATTCATGCTCTGAAATGAACAAACACAGTGCCTCTTGTCCTCTCCCTTCTATTGCCGGTATGGCATTACCAAATATTGCTCATTGCTTGAATTTTTAGAATGCAAAATCTTGCTGACCAGCAGGTTTACAAAGACCACGTGTGTATGAAAACCTGTTTCGTTCCCAATCCCACTGTAAAACTGGCTGACTTGAAAAAGTATGTTTCTATTACAGCACACATACAGGTTGATAGTTTTCAAATGATCCCATTTATGTTAGAACTAGTAAACTGATGTTCTATTATTTCCTTGAAAATAAAATATACTGAGACATTTCACATTGTTTTTCATTTGCCTTCTGTTTCAATATTCTCTTTAACTGTGATTTGTGCCATCTAACAACTAAAACTTATCCAAAATAATTGTTGAACATTACATCTATTACATTAAAGATGATCTGTGTTGATAAAATGAGATTGTTTTAGGAATAAAATACATTGAGAAAATATAGCCATCTCAACAGCAATTTTGTCAGTTAAAAATACAGTGATATAGCTTGAATTTCTATACCTCAGTGCATCTCATAAGGGAGTGAAATGCTTATTAGATGGTAACATGCATTATTCTCTGAATCTTCTTTTATATGCCTATTTTAAGTATTTGATTATTGCCTGGCTAATAATAGGTGCTTCTTCAGTCAAAGAACAGAGTAGAGAAGATAGTGTAAACTGTAGCATACAATTGTTCACTAACTGCCATTGAAAATGTTTAGCTACTACTGTATGGAACCCTTCCTCTGATGTCTGAAGCCAGTTTCATGTAATAGCAATTAAATCTGTGGGAATCAGGAAAAACCTACCCAGAGAGCAATCCAACCCCGTTAATTTCTAAGTGCACAGACTATTCCAAAGGACAGGCAAGCCCACCTGGGGCCAGTGAAAAGAAATCACACCAGTCATTGATTTACTGGGGGCAGGAGATGGGTGGTGAAAAGGCTGAGAACCTCCTAGTTCCATAGCACTGCATAGCACAGCTCGTTCCCTGTCTTTCCTTCTGTTCCTTCACCTTGGCCACCACAGTAACCACACAGAGATGCATTTTGGTTCTATCCTACATTGAACATGCACAGAACTGCATCCAAATTGAATATGGAAAGTGCCAAGGAGGCTGCTAGCAAAAAGCTATTTCTGAGGCTGTGTTATGGAAGAGGATCTTGAGAGCCTGGCAGTTTGGCAAAACAGAGTGCTGAGGGGCTTCTGAGCCAACCACAAATGGATCAGTGTGTTGCAAACATAAGCAGACTGAAAAAATTTGAAAGCTGCACAGAGAACTGTAAGATATGACGGAAGTGAAGCAACAAGCTACTCTTTGAAACTGAAGATATTTCTGTTTCATCATATTCAGAGATGATCTTCCAAGGGAAAGATAAATGGATAACCCCACTTTGGAACTGAAAAAAACATATGGCTCTTCACGGAGCCTCCAAAGATTTTAATAAAGTGATTGTAGTTGGATCTACATAACACAAATAGGAAGCATTTAAACTACTTTTCTTCCTCTCTAGTGTCAACAAATACCTCAGAGCTCAAGTGCAAGCACCACTAGCTGGTCTCAGTGACAAGAAAATTTCTTCCTACAGTGTGGGACAGAAGAAAATTTCTAACTCACAGGCTTGCCATGCATGTTCAAAAGGATGTTAATTTTCTGAACAACTACAGGTGCTCCAACCATCTGCCCCATTCCTTCCTACCTGCAATCAGAACACTCACAAATTACTGTGGGCAATTTTGCAACAAGCCAATCGTGTTATCCAACCCTTCAAAACTTAGAGAAGCCTTTTTATCCAGCAACAATGTAACAGGGAAGGTGCCAACAGATCCAAATGGGCTCTGGAATGATTTATGCAGCCTACACTTCTGTGCCCCTTTTCCTCAGTATTAATACTAAGATTAATGTGTCCCATCAGTGGCTGCCAACAGGAACTTTAACAAAAGCAAGAACAACTTGTTGGCCCAGTTTTCTTTCTACTTAAGGTTAGGGCATCATAAAAACAGTAGCCTACAAAGGCTCTCCTTTTAATTTACTTATTACTTTAAAAAATGGAAGTAATTTCATTTAATGTAATGAAAACATGCAGATTCCAGGAACATAAGTACATCAGTGCCCAAAGCCCTTCATTAGCCATTTTTTTAAAGAATAAGTGTAATATATTTGTTTATTTTTAAATGGTGGCTATGTATCTTAAAAGTTTTTACAAACTTAGCGTAGACAGATGTATTTGAACACAACTGAAACATAACATACACAATACTTCAGAAAGACACTAGACTCATAATTACAATGAATGAAATCTATAAAGTAAATGACAGATGGGATGTACCTATAAACTAACATCAAAGAGTTTGTTAGATGTGAAAGAAGACTTATTTAAATCAAACCTTGGTCCCTTTCAAGTCAATTTATCCACATCTCTTGCTGTGGACAGTACAAGTGTACCACACTGATGGTCTTGGCGGTGTTGACATTTGCCCTTTATTTCATCTAGGTTGTTTAAGTCTTCAATAGCCAACGAATGACAGCCATCTGGACTAGATTTTGCCCAGGATGACCTTGTGCTTATGAATTTCCTCTCTTCACTAGCTCTTCAACTACACAGTTTTTACAAACCAGATCCTCAGATGTCTCCAGTTTCAAAATTCAAACTCATCAAAGTCTGTCCAGAAGAGTTTGAAGAATGCCTATGACAAATGCTATTTGAAAATGTAACCACCACCCCCCTCCCAC
>VWZO01019287.1:12900-34518 GCA_013396975.1 Bucco capensis
ACTGGTGAAGGGGCTGGAGGGGAAGCCATATGAGGAAAGGCTGAGGGAGCTGGGACTGTTTAGCCTGGAGAGGAGGAGACTCAGGGGGGACCTTATCGCCCTCTACAACTACCTGAAAGGAAGCTGTAGTCAGGTAGGGGTTGGGCTCTTCTCCTTGGCAGCTAGTGACAGGACAAGAGGCCATGGCTTGAAGCTGCAGCAGGGGAGGGTTAGACTGGACATTAGGAAGCACTTCCTCATGCAGAGGGTGGTTGTGCACTGGAATAGGCTGCCCAGGGAGGTGGTGGAGTCACCATCCCTGGAGGTGTTTAAGAGAAGATTGGATGTGGCACTGGGTGGCATGGTTTAGATGTTGTGGTGTTATTGGGTCATAGGCTGGACTTGATGATCCTGGGGGTCTTTTCCAGCCTTGGTGATTCTGTGATTGTGCAAGCAGCCATACTCTGAAAAATCTCTCTCCAAAAGTGACAATGGTACGATTCACAGGACTTTTCTGCCAACTTACACAAAATAGTATTTGTCTTTTGATAGTTAGTTGTTCCATAAACCAATGTTTACAATCCATCCCATCATTTCCAAACATGCCAGACTTTTATGATCTTGGACTCTGATGTATAGGTGCATTATATTAGTTGTTCACAATAACTGAAGAAGGGTAAAGTTGGAGATTTCAGTTTCCAGGGTATCAGTCTAAGGCTCAATCCAAATTTGTTCAAAATTCTTAAACTACTATCTATACAAAAGTGTCTGCATATAAACAGTAAGGAATAAAAGCTTCTCATTATGGAAGTTCTCCTTTTTTGGTTCCTCTTCTTTACGCAGTTATTTCCCAATGAAAGCAGAAAATCACAGAACACAGAACATTCATGGCTGGAAATGACCTCTCAGGTCACCGAGTCCAACAAAAAAAACACCAAAACAAAACAAAAAAAACCCCAAACAAACAAAAAAATCCAAACAAAAAACCCAAACAAACCACGGACAAACCACANATGTATGTTGTGTCAAGAACTACACTCAAAGTATTTTCATTCAAGCCATCTGACTGGATGAAACCTTCAATCACAGTAATATAGTAAAGTTGCAGTCATTATGCTTGTGAGTTAAAAGCTGGATAAAATTGTTTAAGTACTTGCAGTTCCAGGCAGCTGCTGTTTTCAGATTCTCCTGTGGACTGTAGCTTTATTTTGTATCCACCCCCAACAGTTGTGACCTACCAGATGGAAGAACTAGGATGCTTCCATGTGGATTTTTGACTTCCTTGCTCCACTAGCAAAACTTTTTTTCCATAGTTAATTCATCAGTCCACCCACACAGACAATCTTACTCATGAGACAGGACTAGTCTGGTTGCTAAACACTTGAATTGTCCAGGTGCTTTAAAATGCAATGAAACCATCCTTGCCAAGGTTTGTGTTGAGCTGTGTAACTCATCCCTTCTGAGCTACACAATGCCTCAAAGTCTACTTAAATCTATCTACTACTATAATCTATGCAAATCCACTACTACACATGTGCAGCCACTATAGGTTCGGCATATAACCTATTGTCTGGGTGCTCTGCAGACTATTTGAACGTGCAACACATTCTGAAGAGCAACTAAATTGCATCTTCATGTGAAACCATGGGGGGGTGGAGTGGGGGGTACTTTTAATCATAAACTACTTGATAAACCAGGAACTAGAGGGTACATCACAGAATTCTTCTCTAAGACAGCAGAACTAAGACAGTACCCCCAGGGGTACATCAGAGACATGAATCCAAATGCAACAATCCAAATACAAACGATGTCCTTGATTAAGTAAGTGTTTCCTTTGTTTTCTATTTACCACAGACTTGAAGACCAAAGCAATAAAATCACAAACGGTTTTCTTGCTTCCCACAACTGTAACAGAATTGCACAGATACTTCAGAGAAACTAACAGAACTAGCACTATGTCACTCATTCCTCAGTAGAATTTCTGCATTTTTGACTTACGGAAGTATTTCAAGGTCTCTTCTATTTGCTCAGTTGTTAAATCAATATTTGCATCAGGAGAAATGAGAGGTGTATGAAGCCAGTCGTCGTGGTCATAACCATAGATTGTATCTGCTCTTAGCTTATAATGAGGCAGCTGCTCTTCCAGTAGACTGATGATTTCAACTTCAGGAAGATTGGTACTATTGCACACATCTGGAAAGAGAAGAGGACAATCTCTTACTTTAAATAGAGTACTGTACATACAAGCTAGTATAGATGACTGTTTGTCTTATAATTAAGATTTTTCTGCCTGTAAAGAACAGCTAGTTCATAATTGGTTTGGAAGACACAACCAGCACAAGTTACCCCAAAATAGCATATTTAGTAGCAGAAAAATACAAGCGGCATACTCTAGCCCAACCTCTAGAAGCAGGGACTCATTTACTGCAGAATAAAGTGGGGGACAATAGAGAGCAAGTGAGCATTGACCCAGACAGGGTAGTCACAACCTGGGTATGGAGAAAGGATTAGTGCATACAGGAATTTGAATTTTTTATGTTCTTCTTGACAGATTATTTTTAGCTTACAAGCTTTACATCCTCCGTAACTTGGTCTTCGACCACAGTTTAAGTACCTCTGTATTTTTTGCCTTTGCTGCTGGCATATTTTTCTTAAGAAAAAGAAATCCAGGACTCCAATAGCAAACAGTGTCCCAGTTCACACATAAGATGGACTGATAAAAGTTGGCTGCAAGAACTTTTAGGGCACCTTAGACACTATCTCGACTTGCATTCTGTGCTATCAGTCATGTTCACAAGTATATCAAGTTTGCACACAGTTTTAAAAATGGATACCAACAGCCATTCCACAACTGCAAAAACAGTGCAATCAAAACTGGAGATGTAAATGTAGGACAAGAGGCAGCTGAGAAGTTTTGACACAGAAAATTCCAATCCAGCATAAAAACATTTTTACCGTGAGGATGGTCAAAGCTGAGAACAGGAGCATAGAGAGGTTAGGAAATTTGCCGTCTTTGGAAAGATTGACAGCTTCACTAAACAAGGCCATGAGCACTCACTTCAAAAGACCTGCTGTGAGTAGAAGTCAGAGCAGATGACCTCCAGAGCTACCTTTCAACCTGTATTATTTGATAACGAAGAATTAGTGTGTGTGTTTTAATAACCAAAACAGGCATTGAAATGTTAAATGCATTCTCCTATTGTGTGCCAGACAGCGGTGGTTTTCTTGATAACAAGGAAATGAAAATGTTTGAAAAACCTCAAGTCTTTAGTGCCTTTCTGCTTTTAATTAGCATTTCAAAAGTAATGGACCTATTTTTTTAGATTAAAAAAAAATTCAGGCAAATAATTTTGTGCAGAGAAGCTAGCTGGTTTGTTGTATCATAAAAAAGTAGCAAAAAATGGCATACAAAAGAAGTTACCAATAAAACTTGTGGAGAATAAAAAAAACTCCCACACATGCATACACACAAAATAAACCCATAGCTTTACTGTGGAAAAGAAATCCACCAAAACGGGAAGGACACACAGTAAGGAATTATCATGGAATACTAGTCGGCCAAAACTGTTTTTGTACTCTACCACATCATAAATCCTGAGTGCTTCTGAGAAATTCAAAAGGCCTAACAACTAGAAAACATATTAATGAGTAATTGGAAAGGCAACTTATTATGAGGCTATTGTCATTAACTTCTATTGCAATTTAAAAATCTGTATACAGGCAGGAAACCAGAGCATGCTCTGATGTAATTACCTATTTAGAAAAACAGGACAGGATAATTACACTTGTGTATGACTAAACATTAGTTCACCATTTAAATCACAGCAATATTCTCAGTGCCACAATTACAGTCTTCACTTTTCCTCCCCTCCCTATTCCGATATGCAAGCACTTGTTAGAAGGTACACAGACTGATGCCCTCCAGTTACATCTTACAGAAGAGCCTGACTGTGCTTTCAGATAGTTTTTATTAATATTTCTGATTAAAATTACAGAAATAAACAACTAAGTTAAATACCTTCTCTACTAAGAATGCTCAAGACATCATTTGTGTTTTATGATTAAGTTCACTGATGTTCAACAGACACAAAACTGTTGCATTTCCTCTTGCCCTAAGTGGTACCTTCATTTTATTGAGTTAAATATAATATCGTAAGCTTAAGGACAATTAACAGACCATTAATAAAAAAATGTATGTTAACATTAGTAATAAATTCAAAGAAAAGAACCTCCAATAAAAGAGGACATGGGTGTCCCACCAAACCCCAAAATATACAGAAAACACATACACAGAGAAAAAAGCTCTAAAAATCTCAAAGCCCGGTTGCCTGAAAGCAGGAGTTTTTAGAAGCACAATACAATACAGTACAGCTTATCAGTACAGTCACTCTATGGAACATAAAACTTGGTCTCAGTCTGCCTGAACTCTGGTCCAAACTATCCTCAATCTTCACAGTTTTATTGGTTTGATTTCAAGCCAGAGGCTCCTCTCTCAAGGTTGAAAGGGCTTCCAGGTCTCTGTAGAACCTGTTGGCAGTAGATAGTGCCACCTGGTGTAAGACATGCCTTATGACCCAAACTCCTACATCACAAACAACATGTCAGCCAGTTTCATCCAATTTCTCATTTACAGCCCATTGCTGTAAGTGAAGCAAAACAGTTTCTCATAAACCCAGCTCTGTCATGAACCATATCAAGAATTGTGCTCAAGAAGGGACAAGCCAGAACACAAAAGTCAAGGCAAGGAATACCACAAGAAAACTACCCAGAGACAGCATGATTACTGGAGCACTGTGCTCCAGAGCTGTGGTCCTGACAAAGGTGATCACCTTGCGAACAGTTCAAAGCAGCTGTGCAACCTTGAAGCACCTCCTCAGAGAAAAGGGAAACAACTGCTGCACTGAAGCAATGTGTTCAGCAGAACACCTAGGTGTGACCTCATGGAAGCTCTGGGCTGCTTGGCAACCTTTAAAACACTCCTCAAGTTGTATAATCCACCCTGACCATCTCCTGAGGACTCTACTGTACCACCACCCAGCACCTGGTGCACAGCCCACAGCCAGAAAGGTACAGTCTAAATACTCTTTCCTTCTTTAAAGCCAATCCAAAACACAAAGGCCTTACTAGTTGCTTTCAGGCAAATTCTTTCATTTCCCACAACAGAATTGAAACATCCTAACTTGTCACAACCTTTTAAGGCCATTGAGGAGAGGGAAGTAGGCAAGAGCACAGTAACAAAAACAGAGGAGAAAAACACATAAGTTCTCTGGAGAAAGCAGGAAGAATGACTAAGTCTGCTACTTTACTTTGTGGAGTCACCTATTCCTCTCTCTGCTTTGCAGTCCTGTCCCATTTTCTGCTCACATGTAATATTCCCCCTTGACACTTAGCTCTCTAAAGTTTAAAACAGAGATAATTAAAAAAAAAAAATCTTTGAAAATGGTTGTCCAATAAATAAATTATTTTTGGGGGAAAAAAAGCACAAAATACCTAAAAAGGGTCAATTCCAGAGCTGGCTCCCTACTAGTTAGGCAAAATGGAGGTTCTCTGCAGAACAAGGCTCCTGCATGGAGGCTACAGTTCAGCCACATGTAACACAGAAAATTAAAGTTCATCGACTCAAGGCAATTGCATGCTAAACACTAGTGAATCTTGGCTACTGATTTTGCTTCATGTAATACATATATACACAAGAGAGCACAAACTGCAGGTATATGTCCCTCCTCAGAAACCAAAGATCGGTAAGGACTTCACAAACTTTGCATCCCTGTGTGTAAAATGACATAAAACTCTACAGTACATGTACTGTCACACAAGAGAGCATTACATTTTCTACTGTTTAAGTAGGAAGTGCCCCCATTTAAAATTCTCAGTGTATTCAGTATCTCCCCCATTTCAAAACGGTGAAAAAATACACAACTCCGTAATGTGAAAAGTCATCTTATTCCATTGGGCTGAGAATATTCTGGAGACTCCTTCCAAGAAAAGTTACCTAATCTAGCTCAACAACCAGCCAAGAGACCATGACTACATTAGGATTTTCCTCTCTCAGCAGCCCACAAGCCTAAAAGCCTAATCATATTCCAGGGATGGAAGCAAGAAAGATGTTCTTTCCCTAAATGTTTTTCCAGCAGACATTTCCTGTCTGTTTGAAGCAGCCCAACAGCCTCCTTTTACTGAAGCTTTTTGTCCATTTAGACAATTATGGAATGGAGTGCACTAGTTGTTAACATTGTGACTAGACCTACATAAAAATGAAAAGAAGGGGAGAAACTTCAACCCCACAATTAGGCTGTTAGCTAGTATACTGAAGAGGGAACCATAGCCTGGAGACACCACAGGCCCACACAGGCATTAAGTACTAACTAGAGTCCAGTAGTACAAGCATTTCTTGAATATTGTTTAACAGTTACTCTGCATATATACCTAATACAGACAAAACTTCAGAGCTCACCATATTCCTTTTCAATTTCAGTTCTATGGCACCTAGAATGTGGCTAATTTTACTTGAGTCTCACATACACTGCTGCTGAACTCAGCACTGCACACACACAACAAATGTTTTAATGTAAAGCTTTTAGGGTAAAGAAAACTACTTCTAATAAAGAAAATTCATCATTCTCCCAACTCACTGACTTACCCTTAGCATCCTACAAATCGTAAGTCTCATTGTTGGCTGCAAAGCCAAACTGCTGGGAGAAAAGCACTTCAGTAAGAAATCTGGCTCACACCTTTAAAACTCGACTCCTCAAACAGCAATGACAGCTTCTATAACTTGACTGGAATGACAACTTTGGAATTGCAAGTCCTGACACACTTTTAAACAAAGTTGGTTAAGCAGTGGTTCTTCTGCCTCTAAACAGGGAAAATACTGCACAAAATCCAGTCTTCTAAAAGACTCCATGCCAACCTCAGGTATTTCCATTGTAGGCTGTCACAGCAAGACTTCAGCTGATCTGTAACTCACCACTTTCTCTCTTGCACACATAGACCCCAACTGGGCTTCCCACCTTGTGTAGGTTGGGCATCACAGGAAACGTAGGTAGAATTTATGGTAGCGAAGTAGGCACACAAAATGGAAAAGGAATCCTGGGTAAGAAGTCCGGCCCATGGAGAAGAATGAAGCACCCAAACAGGGATTCTCATCATATTCTTTATATAATACCATGTGTCACTTCAATCATCTGCCATTTGATATTTTAATTCATATAAGCATGTGCTTATAAGAGCAAGGCTAGTAGTAGGGAACAGACTTCAAGAGTTTGCTTTTCTTCCCTACTCCCATTTCCCACCCCCTTTCCCATGAACAAATCCAGCCTTATCACTGGGAGAGAAAAAGCCTCTTCTCCCCAAAAGTTTTAAAGGATTTGTGCAAGGATGAGAAAGCTGCACAGAACATAATCACAATTCTTCCTTTGCTACAAAGAAGGATCAGTTTGAAGGATCAGATCATTCAGTATTATCCAAAAGAATATGGTTGTGCAGGAAAACATTACACTGACCAGGCTGCCAGACAAAGCAGAACGAAAAACACTGCTCCTTCAGTTTTGCCACACCATGCACTGGCCAAGTCTGTTTGTGGGGTGGACAAGCCATGGAACTTCTCTCCCATAGAGGTCTCTGGGCTCAGCCTATATCTGCATTTTTGGGTGCAAAAAGCACTAATATTCCCACCATGTTACCCTGCTTGGTAGGAAGCGCTGCTTAATTGAAAGCATATTGAAGAAGTAAGCTGGGAGAAAACTTGGCTTAGCCAAACACACTAAATAAAGATTGAGATAAAGGTGGGAATGTCAAAGCTAACAAAGATAAAACCACTGGAAAGTGCAGTTCCAATGAGAGCAACGTTATTGTTTATTAGGTTAAAGACTTTATGCCGTGGTTTCATCCTACACACACATTCCTGCTGGGTATAAAAGGTGAGACAGATCTTGGTGAAAAGAACCCACTGAACTATAGGTACAGTTCTTATAAGAACTATAGTTCTTATAGGTTCCTACTGTACATTATGCCATAACTTAAATGAACTTTGCTTCAGTATGGAAATGTTTCTCCCTGTAGATAAATACAGTGATACTCATACTTCTGTTTTTACATTAAAAAGAAAAAAGGAAACTCCATCACCATAGTTACTCTTTTAGAGCAAGAACAAAAGCTATTCATGTATCAAATGCATCCTGGCAATGCACTGTTCAGCAGCAGTAAGAATAAACACATTCATTAACTATTTGGCTCTTCCTGCTGCCAAGACAGACTGAGAATGTCTCAAAAACCCATTGATAAATCACCAACTACAAAAAAATCCTGAAAAGCAATTGTCCTGCTTTTGCTTGTTGTTCAGCCCAGCAACAAAATGTGCCAACCCCTAAACAATGGCTGTAAATGAAGCTTTAGAATCACAAGCAAAACATAAGAATTAATTCTTATCTAGCTTGCTCTTTACAGATGTTGACTTTAAAATGGAAAATTTGCTGCTTCTTGATGGACAAATACACTTACATTGAGGGAGAAAGGTAAAGCTGGAGTCTGTTAAGGAGGTAACTTATGGGATAAAAGCTAACTGAGAATCCACCAAAAGCCAGTCAGAAGATTCAAAGCAGAGGCAATGGTGCAGCAGACAGAACAATTTTGTTAGAGTATGCCATAGAGAACTAAAGTCAAGACTCACAGAATAGTTCCAGTCACGCTGAGGGAGCTATGTCATGTTAGCAGGATGAGGATTTCTGACATGCTTTAAAGAAAGAAAGAGTGCTCAGAATTTAGAAATAGCTGCTCATAGGAAGTGGCAGGAAAGAAGAGGGAGAAGAGATCTAACCTAGATCAAGCTTACAGGATGAGACTGGTGACAGTAATAAAAAGGTAAGAGCCCACATTCTCAAGTTTTATTTAAAAGAGAGACTAAGCAAGCTGGGAGAGGAGCAGGCCAGGGTATGAAAATGAGGGAGGTTTTTCAAAATCATGAAGATGAAATCATAAGGGCAATGTAGAACTGACATTCACCAAATCCTGCAAACTAGGACAAATATGGACAGAAATGAGTGGGAGGTTGGTGTTTAAGTACCACTGCATGCAGCCAATAAAACCCATGAACTTCTGTGGTAACACAATCAGCAGATTGAGAAAGGTTTTAGACAAGGTCATGGACAGAGTCCAACACTAAACAGACATTAAAAGAACTAATCAGAGACATACACTCTATATCTCTAGTACAACAGTTCTGCAGGATGGGGGTACTTACACAGAGAATAGGTCAGTGAGAGTGGCTGACAACATGCTCTCCATACAGAGCATCTGCTATCACTGGAGTCAGAAACAGAGTCCTGAGCCAGCTGGTCCAATCCAGGAGAATATTTGTGATGTTCTTTATTTGAGTTCCAGATCCATCAAGCAATATATAGGGGTAGAAAAATAATTAGGGACTTGAACATCTCTCTTACGGAGAAAGGCTGAGCAAGATGGGTCTGTTTATCCTGGAGAAAACTTGAGGAGAGATCTTATCAATGCTTATAAATACTTAAAAGGGTGGGTGTCAAGAGGATGAGGCTGGTCTTTTCAGTGGTGCCCAGTGACAGGACAAGAGGTAACAGGTGCAAACTTGAACACAGGAAGTTGTATCTGAACATAAGGAGGAACTTCTTTACTTTTGACAGTGGTAAAGCACTGGAACAGGCTGCCCTGGGAGAAGGTAGAGTCTCCATCTGTGGAGACATTCAGAACTCACCTGGACGCATTCCTGTGCAACCTGCTCTAGATGAGCCTGCTCTGACAGGGGTGTTGGACTAGATGATCTCCAGACCTCCCTTTCAACCCCTAACATTCTGTGATTCTGAAATATCCTACACCTCTGCTCTCATATTGACAAAACTAAGAAAAACACAGAAGTACTCCAAAACAGGAACTGAAAAAGAAGGAAGTGCTTCAGTAAGTTGACGCTGTCTAGGGAACAACTACTCAAAGAGAAAGGTAACTGCAACAGAACTCAGAGATGTCCAGATTGAGGGGAATTATTCAAAATTATTATTTTATCAATAGTTTTGCAACCATGTAATGCTTAGAGGACAACCACTGAGACTGTAACAGGTCCTGAACACAACCAGAGTACCTTGTTCAACAGACTAGCAAGCACACAAGGTCTGGTGGTAATACATGCAGCCAAAGCAGACAGCCACAGATACGCTATTTTCCCATCTCCCACAAAACAGGATTAAAGCAGTCTAGCAACAACCTGTACTACCAAAATCCTTAAGGAATTATCTTGGGGCAGCCAGGCTTTGTCAGGCTTGGAATAGAAGGAACAGAAATTCAGTGTTTCAAACAAAAACATGCCCCTCTGGCAAGGCAGGAACAACAACTGGGATGGAAATTATGTAGGCCCTAGGTATGCCTTCTACAATGAAGTGACTACAGGAAAAATGGTTAGAATTACACTGGTTATCTGTAGGATCAGTCATTCAAAATTGGCTGATGTTGCCATGAAAGAACAGTAACATTTTGTGGAAGAGAACAGAAGCTCTGTTTCATATGAGAACATAATTAAAGCCTGAGTAAGGATAGAAGCAGGACAAAAATCCAGATAAAACTTTCTGCACCCAAACGCCTTTGTTGCTACAAGATTGTATGAGGGTTGAGAGCAAGAGAAATATGGTTTCTTTGCTGTTAGGACTGTCCAACATTGCAGTCAGTGCAGTAAGGTAGAAGTTACACTATCAGCAACGTCAAACCATACCAACTCGTCTCAGAGTTTTGTTTTCACAGTTTTGACCCATCCACATGCATTCAGAAACAATGATTAGTATAATGAACAAAAAAATCATGCAAACTAATGAAGGAGCTAGGCAAATTTAAATCACTGGCCATTCACGCTCTCCTTTTTCAGAGAAGGAGGAAGGAAACCAACATGGCATATTAAGCAGCTGGCTCTTGAATTACAAACTACATCATGCCAATATCATTGCAAATAGCCAGTTTTCAGAAAAGAGAAATGAGATATAAAACTGAAAGTTAACTTACTGAAGGTGGCTATGAATACTGTGTTATGTGTATTTTAACAGAAAGAAAGAACAAAACACAAAAACCCCACAAAAACACTGTGGCAGCCAGACATCTGTCATAAGATTAAATCTATACTCGAGTGGTATTTCAGACCTCCATCCCCACTGGACTCTCCATTTCCAGGACAGGATTTGTCTGTCAGCAGCTGACATAAGGAAGAAAGGCAGACTAAGAATTCACAAAATTGAGACTATTGAGCAACTTAGTGATACTCTGCTTTATCATGTCAAGATTACAGCCCTTCCTGCTTTATAAAAATTGAGACAGGAGGTGTTAGAGAAGGAAGCTCCCAACTCCAGTTGCTGTTTCCATCAGCATCTGACTGGAAGTATCCAGATCTGCAGTGCAACTATAGGGAAGACATCCTTTTAAAGGCTTTTCGATTCTGTGTCTAAGCAAAGGAACACTAGATGGTGCTATACCCGTATCCCTACCTTTACACTCTCAGATGAACAGTAGCAGCAAGAAAAGTTCAAAGAAAAAAACAACTGGGGCAAGATAGGTGCCTACACATGGATCAAAGAATCATAGAATGGTTTGAGTTGGAGGTGATCTTAAAGATCATAAGTCCAACTCTGCTACCGTAGCAAGAGTATCCTCCACTAGATCAGGTTGCTCAAAGCCCCATACAAGCTGGCCTTGAACACTTCCAGGGGCAGGGCATCCACAACTTTTCCGGGCAACCATTTCTGGTGCCTCACCACCCCAATGTATCTGTGTAATATGTAGAGTTTCTAGTCTACCTACCAAACAAATAACTTCATGGCAGTCAAAAGAGCAACTCATTTATAAACTAACCAGTTAAAGAGCTCTGAATCCATGAATAGAAGGGGGATGGAGAGAAACCTTCTGCTAACAGAATTTTTATTTTACATAGGAGCAACTTCAGTGTTGATCCTGACGCTTGTCTTCTCAAAGGAATTGGGATGGACTTGTAGAGCATCTCTTCCATTCTTCCTATTTTCTATTTTTCAGAATATCAACCCTTAGTAACCACACAGCAGCTGGCTGGGCTACCTTCAGGCACGCTACAAAAGTATCTGTTGATGTCACCACTGACTTGTTCTCTGACCTGCAGACATTTCTAGAAATGGCTGGAAGTAACTCGGGAAGTATACAGCAGCCAATTAGAATGGACCTGGTCTTATTTCTACTTTTCCCAGGCCTCTCATTTCTCCCTCCCAAAAACTCAGTTGACTCCTCGAACATTCCCAAATGACCTTGGAACTGACAAGGTCACTTTAAGCTAAAAGAAGTCTCACAGCTCAGCCAACAAACTATGTATTTGGAATGGAAACTGCCTGTCATTTCATGACTAAACTGAGTTACAATGATTATTCAAACACAAAAAATTGTGTCAGCTGACCACATAAATAAGAATCTAATTCTATTTAAAACACTATAATCAAACATATTCTGTTCATTTGTATGAAGCTATGATTAAAAAGCATTAAATCTTTCATACAAGAGTGAAGAAGAAGCTGTTCCTTATACATTAACTTTTACAGTTCCAGAACTGATGTGAAAGTAATTAAATGGTTTTGAAAAGCAAAAAGTTGTACAGTCAAAATACATTGTTAGCTATGATTTCTCCCATGCCCTTCTCCTACAAAGCAATTCTCAACATCAAGATAAAAAAATCTAAATTATGCTGAAAGTTAGGACAACCATTCCATAATTTTAAACTGCAGTATTTCCTTCCCCTCATCCCTGACTTTCCATTCATTTATTTTCCAAACAAACTTGAGCTGGTTCAACTTCCCAAGCACATATAGTATCCTAGTTTCACAGCTGTCATCGGTCTAGCTTATTTACAAAAGTCTTAAACCTTACAAAGTGCTTCAATTGAAAATTCAGGTGCTTGTGAATCACTTCTTAAACAAGAAAAAAATGCACAGAACAGCAGCAGTACTGTCCATGAACCAGATACCTCACCAACAGCTTAAGAATAGAAGTACAAACATATCTGTTTCCACCTCCTATCCAAGATAAAAGGTTTGACTGCTTACCTGTAATGGTGCAGGCATCTCTGTACTCTCTGTAGTCTGGCACATCATCTTCTACTGCTTCACTTACATAGTGCTCTTCATGAATGCCTGTGTCACAGGCTAGAACTGCATGGTTCAACAGCTCCGAAGGAGGCACAGCGGTGGCCGAAGTGCAGTCGTGCAAGGCTTTGGCGTCCAGCTTGGCAGGTTTCACAGGGTTGTACAAAGTGCCATCAGGGGGACCAGCACTGGAGACTGGGGTTGGCTGGCAGAAACAGAATTCCTTCTCTTTGCTAAAGTTGGCTTCAAGAAGTCTGCAAAACACAAAAGAAATAAACCTTCAATTCAAGCCATTCCAAACAGCATAGGTCAGAAAGGAAAATTTTGTTTTCCTTAAACATTAGTTTAACCTGACAAATTTAGCAATTACTAAAACCCAAACACTCTTCACAGAGCAGGTGCCTATCTTCACCCCTTGCACCATATTGAGCAGGAAGTGCTATTCCATGTACAGTGTTATTTACCAATAGCTGATTAAACTTCCACATTTTTGCCTAATCCAACTTGAAATAAGCATAATCCATCCACCTTGACTCATTTACCAACTAACGTTCTCTCATCTTAGCCAAACAAAAGCTCTGTATAACCCAGCATGCAGCCCGTCATGCAGATAGACTGCACATTACTGGTTGATTTATTCACAGTATAATATAACAGCATCACTTCAAATTAAATGATACAGAAATTATTACAAGGTTATACTATTAACCTTGCTAGACTTTCCTCTCCACTGGGCCACTTCACAAAGCCCAGCCCTTCACTGACAGCTGGCATCTTTGCTCCCTTTATAGGATAGCCACAAAGAAAACCCTCTTCAAGTTGCACTGAGTTAAGGGGGTGTCCACTTATTGGCGCTCCACAGTGCTTCAACCTCAAACAGGAAACAGAGTCCCTCAAACACAGACACTGATGTCCCCAGTAAGATTAAACTGGCCAAAGAAGGAATGAAGAATTTAGTCCCTTACCAAAAAGCTTTGATGAAGGCATTGCAATAATTGGTGGCATGGTACTGCTTTTAGTTATCAGCAGCATAAGGAAAGATGCAAATGCTTATTACTAGTGAATGCTAGCTACTGTATTTTCCTTTCCTAGCTAGTTTGCTAGGAAAGGAAAATACAATCATGGGATTGCAGAAAACCACACTTGGGAAAGGACTGAAAAGACAGGGGGAAAAAGACTTCATACAGGTAGGAGTTACAAGACATAAGCAGCAGCTGAGAAACAGGTAACACAAGAACATCCGACTAGAGGGGAAAAGCAGAAAGACAGTCAGCAAGAACACAGATGCACTGGTCTGCAAGCAGAAGGTGTGGATACAATTCAATATGCACTTCCAGCAACAGAACATGCTGTGTTCAGTGCTTCATTGAGAAACAGAAATATCACAGAATATTCATGGTTGGAATGACCACCACAACAGAAAAAGGGGTGGGCAATGTTAACTCTGGAAAAAATCATCCTCATACACAAAATGACATTTCATTAAGTCTTCCTCAATTACAAACACATAGATTTCTGCACGGTATCACTTCCATGGAACAGATTAAGTCAAATGATAAATTTGATAAATGACACCACACTCTCATTAAAATGGTACTTTACTGTGGCAGCTGCAGTAAGACTTCACTCAAGTGCATCAACAGGAAATCCTACGGTTTCCCTGCAGAGCGTCCAATATTCCTGCATTATCACAGTACTACCAAAAAGAACAATGTGCTCACTTGTACTGATTATTTTTAAAATGGTCCCCTTTCAAGTGTTTCATTAGGAATAACAAGAGGGAGATTGCTGATATTAGAAATGAGTTGTTCAAATCAAGTTGGAATTCAAATGCAAATCTTCATTTTCCCCACTGAAGATAGAGAAAGCTAAAGCTATAAACAACAGACTGGAAATGCACAGAATGACTGGATTTTATTCAGCCCTTTTAAGGCTCCATTTTGTCCTAGTTGCTACCACACATTTGTGAATCACATTTACTTTGGGAAACTGTTAGATAAGTCAGTTGTTATGAACAAAGGCATGCCTGGGAGTAAAGTAACTGAAAGCATGAACAGCTCTCTACAGCTTTTCTTGCCCTCTTCTCCCTTCCTCCCTATGCCCTGTCACAGCAACTACAGGAAGCCAGCAACATAATACCACTACTAAATGAAATAACACTGATAACAATGGCAGGAATTGTGTGGAAAAGTCTTCAAGTGACTTTGGGGAATCTGATCTTGTAACACTTCCAGACAACACTGACATACCTAACCACCTTTACTCATTCACCACTTCATTTCCCACACAGTCCTCAGTAGAAGTACTTTTGGCCAGAACATAACATTGCAAGTTGCATTAGAAGTTCGTGTTGAATGAGTTTCACCTCCACCTTCACCCATCTTAACATTCACCTCACTGAGCTACAATGGAACCAGCTCTTCCTCTCCCCTAAGCTGCCCTCGAACAGCTTCTGCCTTGTCACTGTTAAGAAAAAGGAAATGGAGAAACACATAATTCAGAAACAAGTGATCAATGCTCTTCCTTCACATAAGCTGTTTCACTGTTAGCACTTACAAAAACTATAAACAAACAGAGCTTGAATAAAACAAACAAGCTACAAAAAACATCCCCCCCAAAAAATTCCCCACAAGTCAGTTTGCCTGGTCTGCTGAAGAAATGCATGGAACATCTACATGAGAAAGTCAAGTTCTGGATTAAGGAGGAGAGTTTGCCTTGATCTTAAAACCTTCTATCATGGAGAGAAGAAAACAGACATAAACGTGTATGCCTGCTTCATTTTAGATTTGTTTAATAGCCTCAATTTCCATACACACAGTGGAAAAATGTTGTTCGGACACTATCTACTCAATCTGAGAGGCACTGTTTGCATGGCCTCTCTCAGAAGGCAAGTATCACCACCTAACTGAGAAGCACACAGTGTTCCTTTAAAGCTTCATTAAAATCTTCCTGTTGCAGAAAAGACAAACCTACAGCTGAGCAGTGTTTACCAGATTGTCAAAACAGCCATGAAGAGGAACAGATTTAGTAGCTACTATAACCATGAAATAGAAAACATTCATATTATTCTTTGTCAGTCTCACCTACATATACAGTATTCATAATGAGATGATACAAATTGTTATTGCAGTGTTTCATATAGACTCCTTGTGACATACAAACAAGCACACAATTTATGTTAGATTATGACTTTTCTTGATGAAAAATCAATGCATTTCATTCTTTCTACTGCATGTCAACAGCATCCGACCTTTAAAAGTCATAAATCTCTTCTATCTGATATAGCATAATTCAGCTTCTGCCTCAGTGGCTGTATTGCATCATTTCTACCAGACTAAATACAATGAGAGTTTGGGGTCAATAAACAGACTGGGTCTAAGGAAATATTTAACTTAGAATGTTTGAGCTTCATTCTTCAGTATAAACCTGTTCACAGAAAGAGCAGAGTTCCCTTAAGTTTATCATATAAATGTTTTTAACCAGGTGTTCTGACTCCAAAAAACGACCACCCTATTTGTAAGCTGTTTATTACAGGCACGCTTTCAAACTTTGCACTTTGTAAGAGCAATGACATAAGCACAAAGACTAGCTCCTGCACACCATCTCTGTACAATATCCAGATTTTGGACTAACACAATAAACACTTGAAATAGCATGTATAGTATACCTAAAACATGAAGACCTTAAATTCTATATACACACCAAATACACTGTCAACTAATCATGCATCTGCACAATAGTTTGGACTATGACTGCAGTGTAACCAAGGCTTGATCAAGATGAATGTTGGGTACTGGTCTCAGTGTACCTGTGGCAGCCCAGATTACAAAACCCAAGTCAAAATTGAGTTATGGTTAGCCAGCACTGCATTCCAATTTAAAAAAGTTATCCAGCTGTAAGTACACAGGCAAAGCAGTTCAAAGTTAACAGCCACATTTCCATCAAACATGATGTGAGGGTTTTTTTGTGAAGAAAAAAAATGTCCACATTAGTCAGTCATTTCTGGGTTCTGGCTATTAAAACAAAAAGTTCATTTTTTTATTGGTGATATGTTTTTGGGAAGAGAGTTGAGCTTGATACACCACAAAGTTCAGAAAAATGCAAATAAAATAAACCACTTGATGTTTCACAGCCATTTGAGGTAAAAGTTTACCCACATTCAGGATTAACCACAACTTAACTCTGAATCTAAAGACACAGATCATAGAACAGAATCATAGAATAGTTTAGGTTGGAAGGGACCTTTAAAAGTCATCTAGTCCAACCCTGCCTGTGATAAGCAAGGACATCTTCAACTACATCAGGTTGCTCAGAGCTCCAAGTTCCAACCTGACCTTGAAAACCCCCAGGGATGGGGCATCCACCACATCTTTTGGAAACTTGTTCCAGTGTTTCACCACCCTCATTGTGAAAAGTTTATTTCTTGTATCTAGTCTAAACCTACTTGCTTTTAGTTTAAAACTATTTCCCCTTGTCCTGCTGCTACAGGCATCTTTCCTGTAGGCCCCTTTAAGTACTGAAAGGCTGCAATAAGGTCTTCCTGGAGCCTTGTCTACTCCAGGCTGAACAATCTCAACTCTCTCAGCCTGTCCTCACAGTAGAGGTGTTCCAGCCTTCTAACCATTTTTGTGGCCTCCTCTGGACCCCCTTCAACAAGTCCATGTATTTCCTGTACTGAAGACTCCAGAGCTGAACACGGTACTCCAGGTGGGATTGGAGTAGAGGGGTAGAATCACCTCCCTTGACCTGCTGGCCACACTGCTGGGGATGCAAGCCAGGATTCTGTTGGCCTTCTGGGCTGCAAGCACACATTGCTGGCTCATGTCCATGTGTTAAAGTAATGTCATCAGTTAAAGTCATGTCATGAGTTGAAGTTATCATTTTTCCTCCTGCTTAAAGCAGTAAAATATAAGGAGCTATTCAGTCATGTGTCTATCCAGAGCCCAGCAATGCTAACGAATTATTTGTAACCTTATAACATTATTCTCATCACCATCTTGGATTGCAGAAGCAATTTACTGTAGTCACAAAGCAACCTGTTGCTGAAGAGGGAAATGAGACTTCCAGGGGCTACATCACTGCAGGTCATCTGGTGTTCATCTATTACATTTTTCTCCTTCAGGAAGCTTCAAAGTACCCAAATAAGTGGGGACATTTAGCCCTCGGTGCCAAGCTAAATCTAATCCAAAGTAACCCACCCAAATCAGTAATAAAAATTTATGAAGCTTCAGTGCCAACAACTGTGATCTACTCATCCATCCCTACTGCTGTAAGTATTTGCTAATTTAGCCAAAACCTCAGGGTATCAAGGGATTAAGAGAGCTTTACATTCTCATCATCTGCCTGGAGCTACAGAGCTCTGATCCTGTATTCTTATTTACTGCTAACTCATGGTTAAACACTTCAGATGGGTTTAGGGTGTGCAAAGTGCTCCCTTTTATGTACTTGCAGGAGTCTCACCAGAAATGTTCTTCCTCACCTTGTTCTCAGTAAAAATGGTGTTTAGTGGATTTGCAAAGTTTCCTAAGTTTTACTAACTAATTTAAAAAGAACCCTCAATCTTCTTACACACACAAAGATGTAAAATGCCCCAGATAGACAGTGGAGCAAATGAAAAGCAGTTTATATGTCTAATCTGTGAAATAGATGAACATGCTGGCCTACCCTCAGGAGTTCACACTACTCTTCAGTCTGTGTTTTCGAAAATAATCACTGAAGAGACAAAAGCAACTTAATGCTTCAAGCATTCAACTTGGCTTATTTCTTTATTCATTCACATCCTGCATCAAAAAAGTTTTCTTTTTTCTTTTTTAAATTGAAAAAGAACTTCTTTACTGAGTATGTTCAAAAGCTAGTCAAAATGTCTGCATCCATTTAAACACACTTTGTCAGATTATAAAGAAATAACCATTTGGAATAGGTTACTGCAATAGGTAATTTACACACACACACATATATAATCACTATTTAACTTTTAGATAAAGGCTGAATTTGATCCCAAATAATTTAGTGAGTTGGTTTAATCTTATGCTGTATTGTACACCCTCTTATAAGTGATAGTTTATTTTCCACTCTGAAGCTAGCTTTGAGATACACAGAATGTTGACTTCTTAGTTAAACCTCTAACTAGAGAGACATAAACAGTCAGTGTGTCATTGATGAGTGACAGAATGTGACAGTTTACCTTCAAATACTATGTAAAAACAAGCACTGCATTTATCATGTCAGAAGAGACCCATTTCTACAGCAAATTAAATGGGCAAGCATCTTGGACAACTTTAGATTAAATCCTTATCCAAAGTTTTAAAGCCATTCCAGAAGATTTTATCAAACATATTTCTTTCCTGGACTACCCTGGAGGAAACACTACCTTGCTTTTTTAACAGTGCTTTTGTGTCTAGTACTAGACACCAAAACTGTCTCCTACCCTAACATCACACAGACCTTTTTATTCAGGCCTTACATTACATTTAAACTATATTTCAAGCTTCCCCCCCACCCTTCATAGTGGGGTTAGGAACTCTTCAGCTTAGCCAAGAGCAGTCTTTTGAGAGCACTGCGAATAGCCAGTTGTTATGTGTCATGGGATAATTTTAAAATTCAAGAAAAAAAGAGTGTACATCATGTTCCCTTTTGAATTTTGGACAATATCTCTTTAAAAGAAAAGAGTCAGTGGCTATTCTTCTTCTGCCCCCCTTCCTTCTTTCGCCCATGAAAGAATTTGCCGGGAGGAGCCGAGAGAAACTGATAAGAAAGAAAAACGAAACCCCACACCTGCGCAGATGTAAACCATCACCGCAGCGTTTCCGGATGGGAATGATTAAGGGTTGTGACCCTGAGACATCATTCAAGAGAGACAGTCGGCAGCAAATCACGAGCTGCGCGGAGGGATGATGTATTTTTGTGTATATAAGAGGGGGTAGTGAGAGTTCACTCTCTTCCTGCTTCCTGTTCTCTCAGATCGACTGTGCTTGGTTCGGCTCTTCCTCTTCCCCAACTTTTTAAGAGAAAAAGGGGGGCCTCTGGCATTCTTGAAATTCCTCTGGATTTCTTGAAGGTAGTGGGGGAGCGATAAGGAGGGTGGATGTTTGGAAGCCTGCCAGCTTTTGCCAGCAAGATCAGATATTGTGGTTATTAGAACGGGGGGGAAGGGCCGAAGCCATCTTTGAACTAACCACCTTATTTTTCTTTATTGTTTATCTCTTTCATACTGTTGTACCATTTAAATATAGATAAAGCTATTCTTAGAAATTCACTATCTGCGTGCCTGGTGTTCTTATTTCAATTTGCAGTCCCCAATATAAGGGGGAGAGGGGGCATTCTGAGAAGTCTTCTCAAAAAGATTGTTCTTTTGACCCTAGCTTCTGGTCAAACCAGGACATTATGTCACGTGCTATGGAGGATCTTCTCAGCCCCAAATGAGGAGTTCTTCTGCCTATGAAACCACTCAAAAATGCTGTCAAGCTAAAGATTTGAAGGGTTTCTAGAATCACTTTTTATAAAGCCTCATAATCAACAAGTATTAAGCAGATGAAGGCAGTCAGCACCGGAACAGTACCTCACGGCCAGACATGGCAATGTCACTTAGAATTAAAAAGTCAGCTGCTACTGTGACCTTGTTTGACCATTAAAGTCAGAGTCACATTTTCTCAAAAAGTAATGCAAGTCAAAACATCACAAATAAAGTCTCATAAAGGAAAACAAAACCCAAATCCCATCCCACTGTTCTCCACAAACCAAAGGTTTTCTTCTCCCACCATGCCAAGGGGCAGTGGAAGCATACTGTAAGTGAAACCTGGGCTCTGACCTTCACAGCTGTGAGTGCCCAAGCATGCTCTCACCCAGCTTTATGTAACACTGGCCCCTTCTCTGCTCTGGAGTTCCTAAAGACAAATATTGCAAGGCTCATTTATAAATAGTGCTTCCTTGTGTAAGGTTCACATTACACTGGAAGCTTTTTACAACCCACTCTCCTACCATTTAATGTAGGCTGCCAAACTTTCCTTTCCCGACACCACCATGCTAGTGCCTTTCCTCCCCCTTCTCTCCCCAAAACAATAAAACTGAAAACATTTAAAAATTTAGCACATTCTCTTTCCTACAATGCATCGTGCTAATGGCAGTGAGGTTTTAGCTAGACATGCTGTGTACCCACCTTAGAAAGGGAAAGCTGTTCCACAACCACAACTACATAGTGTATGAGAAGTGCACGTGCAAAGAAGGAATTCATCAGGTAACAGAGCTCAGAGGTACAGCAGCACTCTCAAATATGTACTTTCTATTCATATCTATACATGTGGCAAGGTGCTCAGCAAGGCAGAGCAATACAAGATGGGTCCAATGAACACAGTCTAATACTTGCTTAAGAGAAGGAAACAACATAATAACATTTTTAAAAAAAAGACAAAAAACTCCCACAAAATAAGCCACCAAATCATCCGGGATTAGGTTGCTGCTGTATTTAACATGTATGAACTCTTGCCTCATATGCAGCCAATACAGAATCACAAAATCATAGAATCCTAGAATCATTTGGGTT
>VWZO01019288.1:0-11001 GCA_013396975.1 Bucco capensis
CTGCCAGAAGCCTAATGAGCTCATCCTGCCCTTACAACGATTCTAGGAACATGGGTATCACTCCCTACACTTTACCGTGGGCAATGAGTTTAATGCTCCTTCTGCTGTCAGCACAGTTATTGCACCAGGGGCCACAGAAAACCCCAAGTGATTAGGAAAAGGGGTAACTTCTGAGCTAAATGGCAATGCTGGCACAAGAAAAAGTATAAAACTTGCTAAAAACTAACAGAATCTAGAAATTAGGGGAAGAATCTTAGCCCTCAGAGAAATTACAGTCCAGAACAGCTTTTCATTCACAGCCCTGGATGGATGCAGAGAGGGAGGATTCAATTCCTTTTTTGAAATTATGGATAGAGTGTGATTGCTTTCACTGACCCAAGGAGACAAGCTTCTCTCCTCGACTTCTTACCTACTCTGTAGGATCACAGCATCTGCCTCCATTTGTTGCTGTTTACACCTTCAGCCTGCTAGTTGTTTGGGGCAACACTGTCTTTTAACCTCTGTTGATAACCTTCTTAGCACAGCAGAGCTCTGGATTTGCACTGCAGCTTTTAAACTAGTACCAGCATCAACTCCTGGATGCTTACCCAAGAAGTAGTTGTAAGTCTGTGGAAAAGAAATCTTTACCTTATCTTTTTCAGATGTGAACAGCTTCAGAGTAATCAAATAGTTTATCATGTCAACATGGCCTTTTTCAGATGCCAGAAGAAATGGCCTTTTGCCTTTCTAAAATACAATTATGGGAAGAAACACAGTGTTATTTAAAGTAAAAATACTACATCTATGGCATGTATATGTGTATTCTGCATAAAAATTAATCCTATGACTAAGCAGATTAACAAAAAATTAGATATACAAGAGTAAGATTTTTTTTAAATATTCCATATTTAGATAATGCAAACCTCAGAGAATACATTTTGTGTATCCTGAAGAAAGTATTTGAAAATAGTTCAGAAATGGTAATAAGGTGAAAATGTGCTCAAAGTATTTAATTGCTAATTCTTCTCAGTATGAACATATTTAACAGAAGAATTGTGTCATTAGAAGTCTGAGGATGCTCAGAAACAGGCAGCAAAGTTGCAGAATTTCTTTCCATGGCATAACATATTTGATCTGAATTCTGGAAGCACAGATAAGAACAATCATGTTTCAGAAGTTTTATCCAGGAGGGCTAAACTTAGTGCTGTACATTGTGAGGGTGGGGGTTTTTTTTGCGGTGGTCAAACAAACAAAAGCTTTTACAACTCAACAGCAGAAAATTATCTTGACATAAAACTGCATCGTCTGGTCAAAGAAGTGAGGCTGTCTAACCAAGTAGTTAGATGGCCTCACCACCTGATACTGGTTTACATTAAGTGTCTAAGAAAAACAATGCAAGCAACTAATAGATAATGAAAAAAAAAACAACATATGGAAGATTCTTCTTCACCTATGCCTTCCCAAGGCCTAAACCACAAAGGTTTGCTTTGATAAATTAACTCAGTTTAATTAGCCTTGTCATATGGAGAAAGAATTTAGAATTTTGCACCATTCTACCATCAGTACAATTCAAGACTTTAAAAAAAAGAATAGGAATCTTTGTTCCTCTGTTGACAGATCCACAAGAATAAATTTTTCTGAAGTAAAGATAAAGTATCCTGCTTAGCTCAGTAAGCCTTCAAAGCTTCATTGTGGGAAGGAAAGACAAAACCACTACAAACCTGATGAAGACAAGGCCCAGGCACTGTTGAAGATTTGGCGCACCTCTACAATATGGTTGCATATTGGTTTATGCTCTGCACTGGCAAAATACGCCCATGTTGGCCATAAATGGTAGGTTTTGCTAAGGGCAGGTGGCTGCATGGATGAGCTGTGTGAGGGAAGGTCAGAGACTGTCTGGTGCAGGTCAGAGCCATTTCCCAGCTGGCTCCACAATAGATAAAATTGACCTGCAATGTGTCACTACTCAACACACCAGAGAAGCTCAGGATACTTCCGCGAAAACATATTTAAGAAAGGGCAGCCACTGCTATGAGGAGGATGCACAAGGGGAGATACAGAAGGAGACATAAGAGGGCAGAAGGAAGGAGACACAGGAGAAGGTATACAGGCAGGGGGACTGCAGCTCATGAAAGACCCCTTGCTGGAGCAGAGAAAAAGAGTAAGAAACAAAGAGCAGAGTGAAAAAGAAAACCACAGTAGACTGATGCCAACCTCCTCTGCTTCCCACTGTCTCACTACTGATGGGACTGAGTATCTGTCCTGGGTTCAGCTAGGATAGAGTTAAGCTTCACAAGAAGCTAAGAGGGGCCACTGCCAGGATAGCCAAATGGAACCAATGATATAGTCAAACCATCCTGATGTCATGTCCACTATATAAGGGGGAGCTGGCAAGGGAAGTGAAACAGCTACACTGGACAGCAGTGGCAGGTCCTAGGTGGGAGCGGTTATGTTGTACATTACTGATTTTATGTATTATTTCATTAGTATTACTGTTAATCCTGTTGTTTCTCCATTCTCTATGTTCTATTAAATTGTCCTTATGTCAGCCCAGGAGTTTTTTTTATTTTTTCTCCAGACTGTCTGTCCCATCCCTTCAGGATGGAGTAGCGAGGGGACAGTGAGCGACTTTCGCAGTGCACAGTTCCCATGCAGCAAAAGCAAGGGGACCAAGGGTGGAGAGGTGTCTAGAGTTCAGTTCAGGTGGGCAAAGAGGGAGGAAGGATGTTACCCCTAAGCGCATGTGTGGCGCTTCATCTTACTTGTTTCTCAATACCCAAATCGACAACTGTTTACGTAACTGGTACTGAATTAAAATGAATTGAAATTCCCAAGTCAATATTGTTTTGCCCATAACAGATGCCTCATGACATTAACAAAACAAACAGAACAAAATATACTGTACCCCATCAGGCTTGTTCAAGTCATTCAGATGAAGATCTTTGAGAAAATAATCAACTATTTTAACACTGTTGTTCTGAGCTGCGAAGTGCAGTACATTCATTCCCTCCTGAAAAGCCATAAGCAACTCTGTAAGAACAAGTTTGATTTTTTCCAACATAAACATGTTTAGATTTTTAAAATTTGTCGTCAACAAACCTTGTTCTTAGCCTTTTGATCAGCACCTGCTTTAACTAATTTTTGCATTATATCCAGATTTCCAGTCCAAGCTGCAAGATGAATCACTGTCAGGCCATGCTTCAAATAAAATGATAAAGGCAGAAATTACCACCAAAATACCTCATGCCAAATTTCTTGAAATCTTTTTGATTAATTCAGTGTATGAGTGGGTTCTACTCTACTGGTCCTTAGAAAATTATCTGGCATTTTGAGTGGGATTCAACTGACTTAAATTAAGCTAAATATCATGCATCAACACCTAGCTAACTGTTCATGCTGCACCTCTTATTGACAGAAGATCTGACATCTCCAGAGAAGGACTAAATTGGATTTTAAGATGGAGGAATTACACGCTACCTGGAAATGATTCCCTCTCCAAAAAACCATATACATAGTTAGCACTGGATGCAGTAGATGACATTTCTGGTGATGATATGTAGTGACTGTATTTCCATGAGTCGCCATAATTTTCCAGTCATCCTTCTCTTTAAGATTCTCTTTTCTCCTCCCAATTTCCCTAAGAAGTTCTCTTATAGGAAAACAACCTTGTTGATAACTTCTTAGAGACAAAAGGAATAGAATCTTCTAGTCAATATCTCCTCCTTGATGACAGATCTCTCTAGCTTTTCCATGTCTTTTCCTCAATTTGCTGTACTGTGTCCACATGCAGCCTTGTAAAACATGGCTCATTGTGCTGAGTACTGCGAACACACAAGACATTTGTACTCCACCATAAAAGTACCTGGTCTAATGGATGAAGTCAGGGGAACTTAAAGGAAGCAAGAGATCAAGGCAGTTCCCTAGCAGTTATAATCTTTCCCCAGTTTCTTCTCTGTAAATGAGAAATAAATAGCTTGACTCCCATCTCTAAGAGAGAACAGGAGCAACTTTTAAGCATCTTGGTATATCACTCTGGACAAGCAGGATGCTTGATGTGGTATGAACTTCAAGGTACTACTCACAAACTATTCACTGACTACCAGAACAGTTCAGGCTGGGAGAGGCCTCTGGGGGTCACATTTCTACCACCTTCTGCTCAAAGCCTGTCCCACCGGATCAGGTTGCTCAGGACCTTCTCCTGTCAAGTTTTGAATAGCTTAAAGATTGAGACTCCATGAACAATCCAGAAAATCTGTTTTCTGTCAGTGATTTTTTTTTTCTCCTTGTACTTGATAGGGACCTCCTGTGTTTTGATTTGTGTTTATTGCCTGTTGTCTTATCACTATCTTCTCAATATTCTCTCCTTACATAGCTATAGCAGTCATATGGTCTCTGCCTTATCATTCTTCTCCCAGGGCTGAGCAGACCTAGCTCTCTCAGCATCTCCTCATACCCCACTTATGCTACCCTAGTCATCCTATGGTCTCTGCATTGGACTAGCTCCAGCTTACCAATATTTTTCCTGTATTGGGGAGCTTGAAACTGGGCACAGCAAGCAGAAAATTCAGTGAAAACCAGTGGAGAGCAATATGGAACTTGCATCTGGTGCACAGGCTGCAAGAATAAAGCTGGGCTTGGGCAAAATTTGTGGCTGTGGCTCAAAGGTCTGCCCTGAAAAATCTTCCCAACTATGACCAAGGAGAAAAAGTAGCTAGGCCTGATAGCCTGACACAACAAAAACACTACCCTGGTGGATGAGGGGAAGAGGTTAATATTTACCTCAACTTTCGTTAAGTTTTGCCACTGTCTCACATTGATCCTATTAGACAAACCAATGAAGTACAGGCGAAGACAAAAGATATACCAAGGCATACTGAAAGATAGACGAATTGTCAGGCCCAAAGTGTTCTGGTCAGCAGCATGAAGCCCAGCTGGAGACCAGTCAGTAGGGAGACCAGTCACTAGCAATGCACACTAGGCATTGACCCTGGGTCCAGTCTGTTTAACATCTTCATTATTGACCTTCAGGGGCAGAAAGCACCCACAGTAAATTAATCATGATACTGAATTGGGAGGAGTGGCTGATGAAGCAGACTGGTGTGCTGTCATCCAGAGGGACCTTGATAGGCTGAAGAAATGGGCTGACAAGAACCTCATGAAACTCAATACGGGGAATGGCAAAGCCCTGTAACTGTGGAGAAGAAACCACTGGCACCAGTAATGACTAGGGGCTAACTGCCTGGAGAGTAGCTTGACAGAGAAGGACCTGTAGCTCCTGGTGGATCCTAAGGTGAACAGGAGCCAGCAATGTGCCCTTGCACGCAGACAAGGCAAATGGTATCCTGGGCTGCATTAGGAAGAACACTGCTACCTGGTCAGGGTAGGTGATCCCCTGTAGTCACTGGTGAGACACACCTGCAGTACTATGTCCGGTTCTGGGCTTTCCAGTATAGAAGAGACATGGACATGGTGCACAGATTCCAGCAAAGGGCCACAAATGTGTTAAGGGACATGTGAGGAGACGCTGAGAGACTTGTGGCTGGTTAGCCAAAAAAAGGCTGAGGTGTATCTTATCTATTATTGTGCATAAATACTTGATGGAAGGGAGTAAAAGAGATGCAGTCAGACTCTTCTCAGTTGGTGTCCAGTGACAGGGAAAGAGGCACTTAGATGTCACTTGGTCCATTCAGCCTGGACAAGACTGAGGGGAGACCTTATTGCAGTTTATAACCTCCTCACCAGAGATGAAGGAGGAGCAGGTGCTGATCTGTTCTCTCTGGTGACCAGCTACAGCACCTGGGGGAATGGCATGAAGCTGTGCCAGGGGAGGTTCGGGTTAGATACTAGGAAAAAGTTCTTCACCCAAAGAGGGAAGAACATTGGAACAGGCTCCCCAGGGATGCAGTCAAGGCACCAACTCTCACTGAATTCAAGAAGCGTCTAGACAATGCTTTTAGACACATGGTGTGATTTTGTCCCATGTATCAACAGGATTTGGACTCAGTGATCTGCATGGGTGTCTTCCAACTCAGGACATTCTGTGATGAGTGCTAATACTGGTAATAAGCAATAGAACTGTAACTCAATCACTACAACTTGGACTGATATAATTGTGAATTAATACTATTAATAACAGTGGTGTGATTATTAACAAATGTATTATTGGCTTCTTAGAGATGTGCTGCTTAATCAATAAACAACTATCTCCATGAGTTATCAAGTCTCCAATCTAAAGGTCAGAGTAACACATATCTGCTGCTAAGAACACTATTGTATGTTTTTAATCAGCTTGCTGTTTGTACTGAGAAATGTGAATAGTGCTCCATTTGGCCCAAACAAATCAACCCTACACTGCTAAACTTATCTTAGAGGCTGCACAGTAGCTGGCAGCTCTGCATTAAGCTACTCTCATGAAAATGGAAGAACACAAGGAGTTACTTTCTGAGCTCCTGATCTAATTTTTACTTTCAGTGATTGCTTCCACATAAAGTGGCCAAAGATTACTACATAAGTACCACATGCAGCATATCTGCACAAGGGGCTTCAACCACCATTGTGCTCATCTAAGTATTCAACATAAAGTTCTGAGCAATGTGGTTTTCCTCTAAGAAACCTTTTTCATATAAATGTTTGGAGTCTTCAGAAAAAACAAGCATTTACAGCAAGAACTCAACTTTGCAAAACAGAGAGTACAAGGCAAATATTTACTTTTGCTTTTCCTCTAGGGTGTTCCTATACGGTGTGAATCAAAACATGTAAACCAGCTTACCTGATCTGCCATATCAAGTCTAGCTTTGTGATGGAGAAGAAAGTCCACTGCTGATACATGACTTCTCGCAACAGCAAAATGAAACGCAGTACGCTTCAGCTGAAACAAGCCAAGCTTTGGTTGTCAGGTCTGTAATAGAGTTCTTTCTCTAGTGCAGGTGATCACGATTTCTGAATTATCTGATTCTTAACAAGTGCATTTGTTAATATATATATGCTCGCATATTTCTCCTTCAACAGCTGCACTGGGTCTTTATCTGCTTTTTTGTTTCCTTGGATAGAATCTACATATTGATTTTAAAGATTTCTTGTAGAACCAGAATGATTTATTTATTTGACATAGCATCATCCTTTCACTGCAGCACATTGAAATGTCAAGATGGGATTAAGTAATCATATGAGACTTAGAGGAGATGCATGCTGTACAAGAAGCATCCGTGTTTACTATTCTATTATATGGTTTCATTTGAAAAGCTGAGGACTAGATTTATGCAATTCAAATTTTTTTTTTTTTTGTATCCTCCTTGCTTTTGACAATATCTCTGCGATGCATGATGAGATTCCTCCTTCACCCAGTGTTAGTCACCTTCCCAGACTGAGTCATTATCTATGTAAGTGAACATTTCCACCTTGCAAACAGTGAGTAATTTTACACAGGTGAATAGGCTCAACGGTTATCAGGAACACATGATTAATTTTTTCATTAAAGTAATTAACAGTATGAATTTAAAGGGGATGGGTAAAATTGAATTAAGCTTTAGTGGAGAGAGTTTTGCTTCCTGTTAAAATGACCATAACTAGGTTTAACATAATTCACTGAGCATTTCCATACAAAGATATATAAATTATTTAACTAATTAAAAGTCAGTTTGGATTTACTCTTTTAAGTTTCAATGCACATCAGCTGACTTACTCATGTATAAGTTTAAATTTACAGCTGTATATGTTAAAAGCATAAAAGGGTGGGAGTTATGGCATGCATTTATGCCAGAAAAAGTCTCTTTCACAGAAATAGTTCTATCAACAGAAGTCATCTTTTGGCAGCCTTGCTTATTTGACTTGGGAGTACAGGGCCAGGTAGGCACAGTCTGAAAATCCCTTGGGGTCTTCNGGGCCAGGAATGATAATATGAACAAAAGAATGGTTTTGGCAGTTTAAGCTACATCCCCACTAGAAGAATCTATCAATGTACAACACCCATTATGGGTCTGATGTAAGGATGGCAGAGTGAAGATTCAAACTACTGAAATGGAAAAATATTTAGTTTACTTTCCTAAATTCTGGAAAGCAATAAGGAAGCAAGAACTATTTTGTAAGTGACTTTTTAGTGTACTATGTAATTAACGGGAGCGCTCACATTGTCCAAGATAAGATAGCTCAAAAGAAATTTTCCTCTCCCTCTCTTTTTCACAAACAAACCAAGGAAGGCGTCTGTATTATCTGCTCAGTCCACCAGTGCAGAAAAATGCATGTATGCATGGAAAGCAAGTTTTTTTCAGAACCCATGATTAAGTAACATTGGATGCTCAGGTAGATGATTTTATATGTAGTCACTGACGGCAAATTATTCTCCACAACTCCCAGATAATATCACAACACCTCCATTGCTGTTGAACTACCTCTCATGTGGAATGCACCACTATAATTGGTTACTGTGAAGTATACATCCTCTAGATTTTAGGCCTAGAGTTGGTATCAGCATAAGAAATGCATTTACATGCATCTGAACTCTAATCTCAGCCTTGAGCCAGAGGATGTGGTAGAATGAACTCATGGTTCCATACAAACTGAACAGTTACAGTTCACACTTGAAATTTGTAATGCAGGAGCATAAATTCATTTCAAAGTGACTACGAAGTTACATCCTCATGCTCTGAAAGATGGTGAACTTGAGAAATTAGCCACTCAAGAACTCAGCATAAATATTAGAGCAGTGATTACAATTCAGGAGTCTTTAGTTCCCAGTGTAATGCACAAAGTAGTGGCTAAATGCAAAAACTTGTGAATTATGCTGCACAAATCCTACTGTCCACACTGGATATGTGAAATATTTCTTAATCAGGTCCTAGAAGGGACTCCTGCAGCCTCACCACCTTGCTGCTGACAAGGCTAGCACTCTCAGATTCAAATCACCATGCAAACCTGAGAAGTCGTATTTCAGATCAGTGATCTGCTGGATGCTTCATACTCACAGAATCTACAGCATTTATGTTAACATTCTTTTTAAACAGCTTTTCCATGGTTTCCAAATTGTTCATTTTAGCAGCATACTGAAATTCTCTCTCATCTGGCAATACTGTGGAAAAACATAATTAAAAAATTGTATTACTAAAAAAATAGCCATAATCAACTTAAGGGATGATGATACTGTACTTACTTTCTGTTATTTGTCCTGATCTCATGAAAATCACTTGCTTCTTCTATGTTATGGTTTGGATGAAATAACGAGACTTGTGGATTAGAAAAGGCAGAGAAACTTTTAACTATTTTAATAGAAAGCAATGGCAGCAGACAAATATATATTTACAGGCAAAGATACAGAGCCAGTACCAAGGTCCAAACCTCCCACCTTCCCTCCCGGTCGCTATATTACTGCAGCCAAACTCCCCCGGAGGGGAGGGAAAAGAAAGGGAGGAAGCTGGACCCTGGAGGCCTGGATTCAGAAGTGNGGACATTCTAATAGAAGTGTTCCAGGATTAAATTTTTCTCCTCTAGAGACATCTGACTGATGTTTCTAGTTTCAACTTTTAAGTGCAAATACAGGCAGACTTTTCACAGCATGGATTACCATTATTTGCACTGCTCACAGGAACAGGAGTTCATTTTTTAAGATCTAGCCATCTAAATGGGTCCAAGGGTATTTTATAAGCATAGCAGTGAACAGTACAAACCACAGCATTTATTTCCTATTCTTGGAAAAGTAGTTTTGTTTTAAAACAGAACATGCCACTAAAATACATAAAAATATGTAGCAGTAATGGTATGACTCAACAGAAAAAAAAAACCCAAACAAACACAACAACAACAAAAAAACCCACAGGAGTTTGACAAAAGAAAAAAAAAAGGGAGGGGGGTACTTGAACTCAACATTTGTGGAATTTACAATTACATTGAAACCTTCTTTTAATGTCTCAACACAAAACCAAACATCTGTTTGGACCACTAAAGTAGCTGCAGCACACACTTAGACACCTCACATTTTTACTTCAATTAATCGCTTAAAGAAAAAGAATTAGTACAGCAGTTAAGCCAGTTATAAAAATGTTAGTAAATATTTTTCATTTCCTAGCAGATCACATTTGAAAAGTTAATCACTAGTGTGTCTTCAATCCAGAATATTTTGGCCTGAAGGCTACTTGTCCAACAGTATCACCAAAATGGACAGCACTCTCTCTTGAACTAGAAACTAGAAACTTAATTGCATTTTACATGTTACCCATGCTTATAATCTCAGTGCAAATAATCATAGTTAAACTCTACAAAACAAGTTGGAACTTAAACGGGATACCTGCAAAGCTATTTCAGGTTTTCCTATGACATTGTGCAAACACCTCGAACAACAGAAGCATCCTCCCAAAATTCTCTGGAAATCACAGAATATTACTTGCTTATTTTACAACATGGGGCCACAGCTAAAGTAGGGGGGAGGGGGGGGAAGAAGCAGTTGTGCACCCCAGGCATCTGTAACAGGAAGCGTGGCCAACAGCAAAATCAGCATCATGAACAGGGACCTTGGTAGAATAAATCCCTCACTTAGAGTTTCTTTAGTATACACCCTAAAGAAGTATCCAGCAGCAGTTTCCACAACCTTGATTTCAAACACAGGTCACTCATGGCCACTCAAAGTAAATTGACAAACAAAACATATGGCACCAATTATTTATCTGCAATTAGTTACAACCACGCCACATTTGTTCCTACTAACTGCGAATGAACACTCATATCTTACATGAGGATGCAAAGATAAATGCTGTGAATCTCAGGACGTTCAGAAGCAATCACAGAATCATAGAATCATTAAGGTTGGAACAGACCTCTGAGATCATCAGGTCCAACCGTCTACCTATCACCACCACACCCACTAAACCATGTCCTTAAGTACCACATCTACATGTTTTTTTAAACACCTCCAGGGACAGTGACTCCACCACCTCCCTCGGAAGCCTGTTCCAATGCCTAACAACCCTTTCAGTCAAGAAAAATTTTTCCTAACATCCAATCTAAACCTCCCCCAATGCAACTTGAGGCCATTTC
>VWZO01019290.1:0-124341 GCA_013396975.1 Bucco capensis
CAAGAGCTAGAACTAGTTTAATTCAAAACCCTCGGCTTTGTAAGGGGCCGGGGTAGGAGGCTGGTCAGTACTCAGGAAGGGGTAGGGTCTCCGGCTGGCTAGCCAGTAGGCAAGAAGCTGAGGGAGCATTAGGACAAAGGAGGGGCTAACTCGAGACTCTGCCCCCAGAAGCCATGTGCAGCAGCACATGGCAGGGCTAGGATGAGTCATCTCTGAGCTGCAGGGAAACAAAAGAACTGGAATGCAGAACAATGGGCAGTGGGCAAGGCATTCAGCCAGCAGAGATAAGAAAGTGAGTTCATCTTTAGCAGAAAACTCCAGGTAAATATGTCTCTCAAAATTCAGCCTCTGGTGTTATCCTTCTGCTTTATCATCTTCCATTCTTCATACTTTGGTGTGTTTCCCACAACACTGTTCACAGTTGTATGGAGAAAATTTGGGTGGCCAAAGCCCTATTAGAGTTTATGCTGACCAGTACTGTGGGGGACAACTAAAAAGGACTTTTTAAAATATGCTAATAGCAAGAGGCAGAACAGAAATAATATTGGACTGTTAATTGATGAGAATGGTAAATTCACTAACAGGACATAGCAAAGCAGAGACATTTAATGCTGTCTTTGCCTGTGTCTTAAACACTGATGATAAGCTCCAGGGCTCCCAGAGCCCCAAGCTAGAGACCCATGACTATGAGAATGTTAAACTGCCAGCCAACCCTGAACTTGTGCGGGACTTGCTACTCCAGCTGGCTCCCTACAAGTTTATGTTGCCTGATGGGATTTATCCAAGGTACTTAAAAAGTTGGTTGATGTCATTGTGAGTCCTCTCTCAATGGTTTTCTAATGCTCTTAGGAATATGGGGAGCTCCCAATAGACTGGAAGATGGCAAATGTTGTCCCTGTTTTCAAGAAAGTCAACAGGGATGATCCTGATAACTACTGGCCTGTTAGTCTTACTTCTGTGCCTGGTAAAATTATGGAGAAGATTATCCTGGTACTTACTGAAAAACATCTGAAAGATAAAGCAGTCATTGCTCACAGCCAGCATGGGTTCATGAGGGGAAAGTCCTGCTTAACAAACTTAATTTCTTTTTATGACAAAGTTATCTACCTGGTCAACCAAGGGAGACCAGCTGATATTATCTCGTTAGATTTCAGTAAAGTCTTTAATACTGTCTCTCACAGTATCCTTCTGGACAAAATATCCTCCATATAGGTAGATACCCATCATGTGATGGGTGAAAAACTGGTTAATGGGTCTGGTCAAAGGGTTATAGTAAATGGGGTTACTTCAGGCTGATAACAGGTCACTCATGGAGTCCCACAGGGCTCCATTTTAGGGCCCGTGCTCGTCAATATCTTTGTAAATGACTTGGATGCAGGACTGGAAGGTATTTTAAGTAAGTTTGCCAATGACATCAAATCGGGAGGAGCTATTGAATCCCTTGAAAGCAAAGAGGCTCTGCAGAGAGATCTGCAGAGAGATCTGGGCTGGGCAATCACCAACCATGTGAAGTTTAACAAGAGCAAGTGCCAGAATTTGCACCTGGTACAGGGCAACCCTGGATATACATACAGATTGGGGATTGAGAAGCTGGAAAGCAGCCCTACAGAGAGGGATCTGGGGGTTCTGGTTGACGGCAAGTTGAACATGAGTCAGCTGTGTGCCCTGGCAGCCAAAAGGGACAGCCCTGTCCTGGGGTGCATCAGGCACTGCATTATTAGCTGGTCAAAGGAGAGGTGCTAGTCCCACTCTACTCTGTGTTTGTGCAGCCTCATCTTGAGTATTGTGTGCAGTTTTGGACATCACAATATAGGAAGGATATGAAGCTGTCTGATAGCTGTTGGATCATGAAGATGGTGAAGGGTCTAGAGGAGAAGCCATATGAGGAACAGCTAAAGTCACTTGGTTTGTTCAGCCTGAAGAAGAAGAGACTGAGGAGAGACCTCATCATGGTCTATAACTTCCTCACGAGGGGAAGTAAAGAGGCAGGAGCTGATATCTTCTCTCTGGTGACCAGCAACGGGACCCAAAGGAGTGCCATGAAGCTCTGCCAGGGTAGGTTTAGGTTAGATATTAGGAAAAAGTTCTTCCACTCAGAGGGTGGTGGAGCACTGGAACAAGCTTCCTAGGGAAGTAGTCACCTAATAGAATTCCAGAAGCATTTGGATGACAGCCTCAGGCACATGGTGTAATTTGGGGGGTTGTCCTGTGCATAGGGAGTGTTTGGACTTGATCATCGTGGATGTCTTCCAACTCAGGACATTCTATGATTATACTATGAAAAGGATACCTTATATCTTTCAACATTTTGTTTCTTGCATATTAAGAAAGAAGGTTGGTTTTTCAGGTCTTTTGCTGAGCTATTGGTCTCTTCCTTGTAAAAAAGCGTGGGTAGAGCCCTCCTCGCGAAGCCTAGCCATGATGATGATGAGGTCTCTTTCTAACCTCATATTCTAATATGCATTTTTAATGTGATTTTTGATGTCGACTAATGCGTTTCAGCAAAGTCTTCAGTGGCCATACTCATAATACATCACTTGATTCCTTCCCTTTACAGATGTTTCTTTTAAATGAGATATTGTGCTGCCTCAGGAGTGGTTTCTGCTGACTGATCATCTTGATATGCATCAGTGTGACAAAGGGATTTAAACAGGTTAATTTGTCTATCTGTATAGCAGAACAGAACTAATTGCCTTCAATTTGGAAATTCAAAATGCTTTTATTGCATACGAAGGCCAGTGAAGCCAAAATATAGTTTTTGAGTCTTGTAGTCAGCAATTTTTGGAATTGAAATGGGAATTGAAGGTAGTCTGAAGCTGACTGTTACAGGAAAGTGGTTCTGGTTTGTAAATTATGTTCATTGACTAAACAAGTGAGAGTAATGCAACCTTCCTCCTGAAGGCAAAATTCTGCAGTCTGTTTTCAGACTGAGTGACATGTGAAAGAGCAAATAATATGCCACCTCATAAACATCATGTTTGGTAATATTTCCAGTCAGAAGAATTAAGATAAATGTAGTAAGAATTTAGATTCAGTAGAAGAAGAATAGTTTGGATTTGATATGGAAATAGATTGGAAGGTAAGTGTCTTGAACCTTGTCTATGGTGTCCTGGGCTGAATCAAAGAAAGTGTCAGTAGCAGGTCAAGGGAGGTGATTCCCCACCTGTACTCTGCTTTTGTGAGACTCCACCTGGAGTACTGCATTTAGTTCTGGGTCCCCCAACATAACAAGAACATGGACCTATTGGGATGAGTCCAGAGAAGGGCCACAAAGATGATCAGAATGTTGGAGACCTTTCCTATGAAGAAATTCTGAGAAAGTTTGGATTGCTCAGTGTGGAGAAGAGAAAGCTCTAGGGAAACCCTATAGCAGTTTTCCAGCACCTGAAGAGGGCCTACAGGAAAGCTGGAGAGGAACATTTTACAACAACATGTAGTGATAGGACAAGGGGTAATGGATTTAAACTGAAAGAGAGGAGATTTATATCAGATATTAGGAAGAAATTCTTCACAATGAGGATGGTAAAGCACTGGAATAGGTTGTCCAGAGAGGCTGTGGATGCCTCCTCTCTGGAAGTGTTCAAGGCCAGGTTCAATGGAGCTTTAAGTGACCTGCTCTAGTGGAAGGAATCCCTGCCCATGCCAGGGGAATTGGAACTAGATGATCTTTAAGGTCCTTTCCAACTCTTCTTCTTTTAACTTGAAAGGTTAAAAGAAATGCTGGAGTAGCTTCAACATCTGAATGCCATCTTACGACTTTTTACGAATAACATAGTAATTGCCTTTTTCAAAGTAGCAAGATTTGTTTGTAGGTGGTTGAAAATGAAGATATTCAGCAAGTACTTAATTCATGGAGTAAATGTGCAATGTTTATCAGAAAATATAAAGCAATAGTAAACTCATAGCTCTCACCTTACATTATTTTAAAGAAGGATTAAGTATGTTTAGATTTGTCAACAACATCTGTGTTTACACTACTCAAAAATCTCTAAAGTTTACACCCCCCTCCTTTTTTTTTTCTTTTTCATAACACTATTCTAAGTATTTTTCATGGTGTTTAGAAGAATTATTGCCAGATAGAATCTGTTAAATAATTTCCTACTATGGGGGTTCCTCATCTGTCTGTGTTGAAGACTAAGTTGCCAGATTCAGTATGACAACTTAGAGTTTCATTTATTTTTATACCTATTTATCTGTCCCTGGTTTCCCCAGAATTGTCCTAGCTATGACTACATATGTAATATTTTACACAAATATGCAATTTGTGGCATACATATATGTATATCACATATGCAATGTCAGTGAATTAGTGCAGCATGTTGCCTGCATCTTTGCTGAACTATCAATCTCTTTTCCTCTGACACCTTATATATCCTTGCTATGGCTCTTGTCCTTCTTTACCTTACTGAAGTGTATTTTCTCTGCACAGCAAGGGAAACCACCAGGCTTTCTCATGATGCGTGAAGAGAATACACAGTCTTATATTCTCTAAAAATCCACCTGTTTGTTATTCTTTTATCAGCCTGTGCACAGCTATGTTTGGTATTGAGGAATATCTACAAACCACCTATGATTGCCTTAGATATAGTGAGGACTTTCAAGTTGTTCTTGTTGCCTGTGAATAGGGTTTTAGATGGCTGAAGTGAAAGTCAGTAAGGTGTCAAATGGCTTACATTCAAAGCGAATAATCTATAATCATTGATCAACTGAAAAGTTGGATGTGATCTATCTGAACTTCTGCAAGGCCTTTGACACGGTCCGCCAAAACATTCTATTGGCCAAGTTAGAGAGCTATGGATTGGATGAGTGGACTGTTCAGTGGGTAAGGAACTGGCTGGCTGACCGCATCCAGAGGGTAGTGGTTAATGGCTCGATGTCCAGCTGGAGCTCAGTGACAAATGGTGTCCCTCAGGGCTCTGTACTGGGGCCTGTACTGTTTAATATTTTTATAAACGATATTGACAACAGTATTGAGTGGACCATCAGCAAGTTTGCAGATGACACCAAGCTATGGGGTGCTGTTGATAAGTTGGAGGGGCAAGATGTCATCCAGAAGGACCTGGACAAGCTNTTCCTTACTACAACGGTGGTGAAACTCTGGAACAGGTTGCCCAGGGAGGTGGTTGAGGCCCCATCCCTGGAGGCATTCAAGGCGAGGCTTGACAGAGCTCTGGGCAACCTGATCTAGATGGGGATGACCTCCAGAGGTCCCTTCCAACCCAAATGATTCTGTGATTCTGTGACACTTATGGATGTACATGGCAAGGTTTTAGTGAGGGAAGAGAGAGAGCTGCAGGAGTAGCCTGTCGGAGAAGGCCAGTTTCCCAAATGGGTCAGCTGTCCCATCATCCAGCTGCAAGGGACCTACTGCAGGTCAAAGCCAAGCCCATCAGTGAATTTCTTGTGGTCTCTGTGAAAACATGTTTAACAAGGGGCACATAACAGAGCGTATAGGAAAGAGGAGAGGAAAAAAAGAGAGAGAAACAACAGAAGGAATATTGTGATCAAAGAATGAGAAGGGAAAAGAGCTCCAGGATCTGGAGCACATACTCCCTGTAGCGCACAGATAACCAATGCTGGAGCAGATTTTGTTTTTTGTTGTTTGTTTTTTTATTCCCTCTCACTTGCTGAATCTATTTTAATTGGCAGTAAGCTAATTTTCTCTAAGTCTGGTTTGACAGTGACAGTAATTGCTCAGCCTTCTCCCGGACTATTTCATAACTCATGTGCTTTGTTTCTCCTGGTTTTTTTTTGCCATTGTCTCCCCCTGTTCTGCTAAAGGAGTAGTAAGTGGCTAGATGGGAGTTTAACTGTTAGACCCACCACAGAAACATATAATTTGTATAAAGTCAGAATGAAAATGTGAAGGGTGCTCATTTTATATAGTCTGGGATGAAAAAAAGTAAGTTTGAATTATTTAAATTTATAGTCACTTATTTTCCTAAATATATAAAAAAAAAAATTAAATTCAACAGCACTGACAGGAACAGCTATAGGGAGAATCTACTTTCCTAACAATGCCCAATCACCTTGTGGAACTCATTGCTATGAATTGCTAATTAAACAAAGACAAAAGCAGTTTATAGGGTTTATAAGAAAACTTTAGGCTTGGCATAGATGATGAGAATGTCCACACTTCAACGGAAAGGGATTAAGAGAAGTTCAGAAGAAAATGGCTGAAAAGATATAACTGTTGATGCTTCATGTCTGTCTTTAAGGCTAAGAAGACAGCCTGTGAGGATGTTTTCGTGTCAGCCTGCTGAAAGATTTCTTGCACTTTCCTTTGAAGAAGTTTGTGCTGTTATCTGTATGTGACAAACTAACATCTCTGTCAATGCTCTGGTTCGCTCCCGTTGTTTCTGTATTCCTAGTTGCTTGGCAAATAGTTAAAAATTCATTTGCAGTAACAGGATTGAGTTCCAAGTGGCTCACCAGGCTTATTGTCTAATGAGCACAGTTATTCTTTCATCATCATGATGCAGTTACAAGTGTGAGACTTAGGAAAAGAAGTCTGGAAAAGGAATTTGACAGAATTTGGCCAAAGCCTGTTGCTGACAGTGGCAACTAACTGTTTCACAGAATTAGAGCAAAGGATGATTAAAAAGGCTCAAAAAAGATCATTCTCACTCATTCAGGATCAAATCAGTCCAGGGAAATACCTATCTGCACTGTTCCCTGTATAGCTTGATTGTATTTCACTATCCTTACCTCATCTGATAACCGTACCTCCCATCATGTCCTAAAAGCTAACCTAATTTCTTCATGTCCTGCCTTCAGTGAGTGATGAGAAAAATATGTTCAGCAGGCTCTAACTAACCATATTTCATGCATTGCAAGTTACCTCAGGCTGTTCTTATATATTTTAGAAAGGCTAGTCCTCTCAGCATTTTCCCATGGGTTGTCTCCTGTATCTGTTGTTCTTGTGCTTTCCTGAACTCTTCCTATTTTGTCTGAATTTAAAATGTGTCCAGATTGAGCAGATTTTTTTCAGATGAGGCTTCTACCAGAGGAATATACAGTGGAAAAAATGACCTCTTACATCAGATATATGTAATGGTCATTAATATTCCAAATTAGGCTTAAGTTAAAATGATCCTTTCTGCAATTCACAGAACTGGTAGAACAGACTTCAGGAATATGTAAGGCAGTTCCATTCACTGTGCAGTTTTCACTTATTTAGTAACCAATTTTAAAATTTCTTTTTAAAAGAGTTCTACCTTACTTCATTACATTGGTTAGCAATGCTGAATTTGAAGACTTTTAGCTTTTTGTGTCTAAATAAACCAAACACAATTGACTTTGGGAATTTGATTTTTAAAAAATATAATCAGATTTTTAACTGAAGGGTCTAGTTAGATGAAAATATTATTTATTAATATCACGAAAAAGCATGTTTGTGAGAGGAAAAGTTGTTTAAAACTTTCGAGATCCTCAAACTTTCTATATTTTTATATATGAAATATATATATTTTTATATAGATTATAATCTATATGTTATAACAGAACTTCTTTAATTCAGTTAAATATATTCATCCAAACATGACCTCTTCTGAAGTTAAAAAAAAAAGGTAGATAATTTTTCAGCACTTTTCTGAAAACAGAAAATTCCCTGCTTAGTAAAAATCTTCAAATCTTCTTGCACTTTTCTCTTTTTTGTCTCGTAGGGCTTAGAGGTGGGAAGAGGTGAAATTTGCAGCCCACTGTGATGTTTTATTATTGTCTAGTTCTTTCCCATGACTTTTAAATCAGCAGAAGTAAAGGTTGTTTATAAAAAAGAGGCAAAAATCTTATATTTACACGTTTGTCCAATACAGTCATTGTACAATAGATGGCAAGAACATGGATACATCTGAAAATGTCAGGGGATGCTGTTATTCAGACATAAGACAACCATGAATCAGGAAAAGTTTTCTACCTTCCTGCAGATTCAAGCTGTAGCAGGAATATTTCTGTGCAGTTGTCTTTTGTTGAGATCACCATGAGCCTGCACAACAAAGAATCAAGGCTATTCTATCATTTACTGTAACAATTTAGCCTTCATGTTTATTTCTATTTTGAGATTGATTTCCTAGAGAAAAAAAGTTTATATAATCGTGCTGACTGTGTATATGTTTTTGTCAAAAAAAGGGAACACAGACCTCAAAACAGTTCATTTCCTACAATTTCTGGGAAGCAGGTAGGCTCGGAAGATGCAGAGACCTCATAAACACCACCTGTAATGAAAAGGCTGCAGCTTAAACTGGGAAGATTACTGACAGATTATGTTCTCAAATTAATAACTGAACAGCCTTGATTATTCTTCTTAGCCTAGCTAGTTTTGGGTCTGCTGTTATCATGTGTGGCAGCATGAGGGAAAGGGATGTAGATCTAATGACATGGATCTCTTTTACGTCTCTGCAGCATCTTATATGTGTTTTGGTGAAGATTAGTGCAACAGACATTTGTGATTTGATTAGGACATACCTCTACACAGCCAGTCTTTTGCCTGTCTTTGGAGGATATAGACAATTTCTCACCAAGAGGGTCTTGATGGCATTGTGTCCTACTGTGCTACTTAATGGATTATCCGCTATCCTACATAGGAGAGTAGTGATATCCTGCTATTCAGTCTACAATAAATTAGGTAGTAATTATCTTTATAAGGAGCTTGCTGAATGAGTGATGTGAGAAGAGAAAACACTATATATTTTAACGGTTTTGTTCATTGTTTTTGCTTTAACTACCTCATATTGGTGTAATTTTTCTCATGGATCTTATTAAAAAAATATGTCATTTCAAATTTAATTTTTTATCACTCAAGTTCTCTGTCTTGTTTCCCATTTTCAATGAGAAAAAATGCTAAATAACTTAAGCATTAAGGATAAGACAATAAAGATTACAAAAAAGGCAATCCATTTATTAAACACAAAGAAAGTGCCTTATTTTTTCTGCAGTGAATTATATTGCTTATTGTTTGGAAATGTGCTAGTCTTTGAAGTATTAACTATAAAGATAAGTTTAAAATGTCATTTGTATCAATCACTGAGATCATGAGTCTTTTACTCTGGCAAATATTTTAGAAGAAGCATAAGATGATTTACAATCTTGAAGATGCAATATTGCAAGTTAAAGGGAAATAGAGGTACCAGAACATTCTGAAGGTATTTGAGATATTAAATGAAAACTGTTCACAGATTAAAAACATTAAAATTATGGAACATGTTAATATTATAAAACATAGCTGAAAGGAGAAAGAAAAACTTCACTTGAGGCTGACGTCTCAAAAAAAAAAACCAGGCCCTGAAGCAAGGGAGAAACTCTTTTACAAGGCACTGCTCTGGCTTCTGTAACAAGGTGAATATACTAATTAATTTCTTAGCACATTGGATTGGTACTTCTACATTATCAGTTAGATAAGGGATATACAGCATGTTACAGGCAATGCTTACAATGTGTAACAGTGCTGTGAAACAAGGTAATATTTTACATGCAGAAACAGCACTCAGATGAAGCTACTTATCTTAATGTAACAGAGTTAGCAGTACAGATGAGAACAAACAAACAAAAAGATAATTCCTGACTCCAGCACCTAGGCAGTAATTACTAGACAAGACGAATTCCCAGCTTTATAAAACTGTGATGAAATTATGTTGCACCTTTGTAATCAAATTATTTCACTATCCATATTTCCCTAATGAAACTTCAAACCCAGGGAACCACTGAGTTTGTGAGTATGACATACCCCATCTTCTGACATCTTTAGATATATATAATATATTTTCATATTAGTTCCATGAGAAATACTGGAAAGTCCTTTAGGTATGAAAGTGAGAAATTCCTAACTGTCCAAAAAAGCTGCTATAGGCACACCAAAAAAAAAAAAAAAAAGTTCATCAGATGGGGGGAAAGTGATTGCATGAAAATGTAAATAAAAATACACAGGTGTGCATATTTCTGTATTCATTAGTGATGCCTTCAGTATGTTCCATTATAGGAAATGCTACTGTAAGTTCTGTAATGGTTTTCATGAAAACTCACTTTTCAGGTCTGCTCTTGTGGCACAATGCAAAGAAGTGCAGATAATTAAAGGAGCTCTAAGCAGCTATCTCGTGTTGTCACTGAGTTATTCAGTCAAGATGGATGGACATGGTATTAAGTTAATACAGTTCAATCCAGTTCTGAGCATCAGCTGATGTATCGGAACTAGCCTGTATGTAAAGAACTAGGCTTTCCAATATTGCCTTGTTATAATGGAAACATGTTCTTTCTTGATCTCCTCAACTATTGCTTCTAATCTAATGTAGTACTTTTTTCCATGTAACTATAGTTATAACATTAAAAATGTAAAGACATAACATGACAGTCCCAATAAGACTCTGTTTACATGCATGCTGTTAAATATCTTTGCCAGGATCAGGTATTCCTGTCATTCATTTTAAGAATCTATCATACTCATCACCAGGCAGTACTACCCTTTTTCCCTTTCTCTATGGTTATAAGAACGATTCATAAATTTACTATCATCTTACCAATGACATTTTTTATATATTCTGCTTCTTTGAGTTATTCAAAATAATTTCTTTCGAATGTCTAATTGCTTTGAATAGATTAAAAATAGATGGCAAGTGGCAACAGAACTCATTTCTCAACCATGCCAGATATTTTAATTATTTAAAGAACTTCTCTCTGAAGACTTCCCTTCATCAGTCTGCCGTGATTTTGTAGGCAGATCTCTCTGCCCTAGGATTTGTGAAAGACAGAATTCTATATATTGCATGTCTCACATAATACAGACAAATGAACAAATAATTAACTAATAAAAACCACCCCATATTTTTTTATTGAATCTCTTTTTCCTTTACTCAGCATTATTGCTATGCCAACACTTCTAATGCAAATATTGATTTTCCTTCTTTTTATACTTCCTCTGTTTCTGATGTTTTTATGACAACTTGTCATAAAAGTCACAACTTGTGAAGAAGGCATAGAGTGTCTCTGAGTATGTCTAAAGACAGTAAGTAATGTTTCTGTCTATTCTTCTGGGCTCATTGAAAATAAATCCTGGATTTAACATTCACAGAAACAAGACTCACTCATAAGGGAGCTCTACCTGACCACATTTCCCAGTGTCTCCATAGTCACACACAAGCAGCAGCTTCCTCCCTTTGTGCTCCACAGCTAAGGGAGAACCTCTTGCATAACTCTTTCCCATGAATAAAATCAAGGGCAGATCAAATCTTCACATTGGAGAAGCTCCATTGCACTGGCCTTAATGATCAACAGCTTCTCCTGTATCAGCCCACTAAGGTTCATGTCATGCTGTATCAAATGCATTAAATTTCCTCTCAAATCAAAAGTGAGTAGTTGCCCTTTAAGATATCACCTTCATGTGTTACCCTGAAGAGTCTTCCTCTCTATGGAAGAACAAATTTGCAAAGATAATCTTCCAGAAATATGCTTTTCTTTGGCATAGAGTATGGTCCATAACAGAAAGATTGTCTTTACTGAAGCTTGTAATTTTATTAGCCTTCACTGGCCTGGGGAGTGAAGAGAGCTAATTCTCAAGCTAAGGTTCATATGAAAATATTTAGCAGAGTTTGATACCTCATGTCAGTACAAGAACTACAGGATCCATTTTCAGAAGTTATGACACCAATCAAGACACTGAATTTCTGATTCGGAAGAAGCAACTGAACACCGATAAAGGTTATGGGAAACTCTCTTGTAATATTTTTCAAGTGAATCCTTGTATTTCAGCATGGGTTTAAAATACACCCACTGAAATGCAACACTGTATCCCATAAATGGTCAGATTGTCAAACCTGAGCACAAAACTTGCCACCAATGACCCTGAATGTAGGGAAAATGATGGATCTGATTGGAGTCTTTCTAACTGCTTGATGCAAGGCTTGAAGTCCTCAAGATTATCATAGTATTTCTGAACTTTTTTCTAGATGCCATGATAAATACTCCACGAACAAATGAAGACATCATGAAGCAGTATGACTTAACTTCCATATGAAAGTAACTTTGGGTTGCAAACAAAATAAATTGCATTATTTCAATAAGTGCAAAATTAACTGTTCATGAGTCAGCACTGCTCTCTATCCTCTCTTGATATTAGAAGTTTTTAGTTTTCAGGCTAGTTTTATCAACAAATATAAAGTCATTAAAGGATAAGTTGGCATTTTATATGAGAAATTAAAGCAAATTTGGCAATATCCCTGTAAACATTATAGTGTCATAGCAACAATTGTGTTTTCAATATATCAGGCATTTAGGACTTTTTTCTGCTCTAGAATTAGAGTAGTCCCAAAATAATAACCCCTGAAATTTCCTGTTTCAAATGTCTTCAAAACAGTCATACTTCTTATAAAAATATGTAATATTTCTACTAACTACATTTTTAACCCCAGGAAATTATGAATTACTATCTGCATCCAGCACAAAACTTGCACTATAGGACTGTCTTCAAAATTTTTCAGAAAGTAAGAAGCTGAATCATGAATTTTATTAAATATTTTTGAATGGAGAGGGAGCAACCAGCATGTCTTCCTGGGGAAATTTTGTTTTATTTCTTGAAGAGTTCTGAACCTATTCACTTCCATGCACTGATTTTCTTAGCACTTGAAAATATGTGTTTGTAGCAGCACGGATTCTGGTACCTGATGTGGTGCAAGCATATGCTGATCTACAGAAAAAGAATTGCATTTTATTTGAAATATTTCAAGTGTTTTACCTCTATTCCTTGCTTTATTTTTCTGGATGGAAAAAAAAAAAAAGGAAAAGATCTTGTCTGAAGCTAATGCCTTTAAAAATATTGCTAATGAGAGTCCAGAGAATAATTCATTTTAGTTTTTGAGAGACACTTTACCTTTTCATTGTCACAAATCCAAAAATCTTCCCTCAGAGTGACAGAATATAGTTCAAAAGAGTCAGACAAGCTGGTAACAGGACATGCATTCCCAAATGCTATTTCTCATCCTTCCTTCAAAGACTTCTCAGAGATTGAGTATGTTCCTTTCTGTCTCCTTTAAGATCAATATCATCAATCACACTAAGATGGAAACAAACTTAGACATCCAAGTGTTTGAGCTGCCTCCCAGCAAATACCCAACATTTTTTTAGTGAGTTGGCAGAAATGACTTGGCAGAAATTGCTGATTAACTCTAGGGCAGTGAAAAAGTAGAAGGTTTGTTAAATATTAATGAATTCCATGTCCTTTTGGAATAGTGGGGCATGAAAATCTATCTCAGATGAAGGTGTAATTTTAAAAATATACACTGTCAAAAGACCAGAAAAATTCCTCCACCTTCTATACCACTATTCAAGGTACTTGTTAATCAGTAGTAACAATTGTCTCCACTTCTACAGTTAAATTTTTCTTTTCCCAGATTTCACAGAATCACACAATTCACACAAACACAAAAAACAACCCCTGTCCTCAATTAGAGCATGTCCTGGAGCACCTCTTCTACAGATTTCTTAAACACCTCCAGGGACTGATTCAACAACCTCCCTGGAAAGGTTGTTCCAGTGCCTCATCACTCTTTCTGTAAAGAATTTCTTTCTAATATCCAATCTAATCCCCCCCGTTGCAACTTCAGACCATTCCCTCTGGTTCTGTCATTAGTTACTAAGGAGAAGAGGACAACACCCACCTCTCTACAGCTTCCTTTCAGACAGTTCTAGAAGGCAATGAGATCCCCCCTCAGCCTCCTCTTCTCCAAACTAAAGATGCCCAGCTCCCTCAGCCTCTCCTCATATGACTTGTTCTCTAAACCCCTCACAAGCTTGGTAGCTCTCCTCTGGACATGCTCCAGCATCTCAATGTCTTTCCTATAGTGAGGGGCCCAGAATTGAACACATTACTCCAGATGGGGTCTTACAAGTGCCAAGTACAAGGGCACGATAACCTCCCTTCTCCCGCTGACCACGCTATTCCTGATACAAGCCAGGATCCTGCTGGCCTTCTTGGCCACCTGGGCACACTGCTGGCTCATATTCAGCCGGCTGTCTACCAGCACCCCTAGATCNTGCTGGCTGGCCCTAATTCCTTGGCTGCCCTGCAATTGATGTGAGAGCTCACTCAAGGTCATCCTCTCCATGATCTTTCCTGGTACCGAAGCCAGGCTGACAGATCTGTAATTCAGACAGATCCTCCTTCCAGTCCTGCTTCTAGATAGGTGTCACATTAGCCACCTCCATTCATCTGGTACCTCACCTGTTGACCAGGACTGTTGAAAAATGNTAATTTGGTGTTGTCTGCACACTTACTGAGGGTGCTCTCAATCCCCATGTCTAAGTCATCAATAAGGATGCCAAACAAGACAGGCCCAAAAACTGAGCCCTGAGGGACACCACTGGTGATTAGCAGAAACCTAGGTTCACTTCATTAATCACAACTCTCTGGGAATGGCCATCCAGCCAGTTTTTAACCCAGTGAAAAGTACATTTGTCTATACCATGATCTGCCAGTTTCTTAAGGAGAATGCTGTGGGAGACTGTGTCAAAGGCCTTACCAAAGTCCAAGTAGACAACATCCAAAGCCTTTCCCCCATCCAAAAGGAGAGTCACATGGTCATAGAAAGAGATCAAGTTGATTAAGCAAGAACTCCCTTTCATAAACCCATGCTGGCTGGCCCTAATTCCTTGGCTGCCCTGCAATTGATGTGAGAGCTCACTCAAGGTCATCCTCTCCATGATCTTTCCTGGTACCGAAGCCAGGCTGACAGATCTGTAATTCAGACAGATCCTCCTTCCAGTCCTGCTTCTAGATAGGTGTCACATTAGCCACCTCCATTCATCTGGTACCTCACCTGTTGACCAGGACTGTTGAAAAATGGTGAAGAGAGATTGGTGAGCTCCTTTGCCAGCTCCCTAAGTACTCTTGGGTGAATGCCATCCAGCCCCATAGACTTATGAGTGTCCAGATGCAGAAGCAGGTCATAAATCACTTCTTTCTGGATTATGTGGGGGTTGTACTGTTCACCATCCCTGTCTTCAAGCTCAGGAGCCTGAACACCCTGGAAGCAGTTGGTCAGCCCATTAAAGACAGAGGCAAAGACAACATTAAGTAACTCAGCCTTTTCCTTGTCCTTGGTTACAATGTTCCCCCTCTCATCCTGTAAGGGATGGAGATTCTCTCTGGTTCCTGAGAGACAGGAAGAGAAACACCGAGGCTGGAAAAGACCTCCAAGATCACCCAAGTCCAGCCTTTCCTTTTGCTTAACTGCAAATCCATATTTATTTAAACTGAAGCTGTGATACAGTTAGTTATATTATTTAGTTACATAGTTTTTATAGTTAGTATTATTAGTAGTATTATTATATTATTAGTATTATTATATGAGCTAGTCTGCGAGACAGGGCAGCGAGTAGCGAGCATTCACCCAGATTGAGGAGAGCTGGGGGGAGAGTTTTAGAGCAGCTGTGCATGGGGGTTGCTGACGAGAGCATTTCCTGAGCAGCCCGAACTCCAGCAAAACCAGAAAGTCCACGCCAGCCAATCAAGGCAAGGAGTGGGCAGAGCGGGGAGCGCCATGGCAGTTCAAAAGCCGTGTGGCTTTCGTGGAGTGCAGAATTTTTTTTTTAATTTTTTTTTCCAGCAAGGAGTGTAACCTTAGGGCAGTTAGCACTTAGGAACTATGGTTATTACACAGACAAAAGGCATGGCAAGAGTGTGGGAACTCAGACTGAGCTCCCCCACAAACGTAGCTGTGCAGGTCTCAGGCTGCAGAGAGTGCTTTAGCCTGGCCCTACCTGGGGGAGCTGGAGACCCTCCTGTGTGAGGTGTGATCAGATCAATGACCTACGCAGGCAGGTAGTTGAACTGAGGGAGGAAGTAGATAGGTTAAGAAGCATCAGGAAATGCGAGAATGAAATTGATTGGTGGAGCTCTGCTCTGCAGCAAAAGCAACAGGCTGAGGCTCTACAAGTTGTTGAGGATCCCCTTCCCTACTGTCACCAGGAGGAAGGAGGAGACACAAGGAATGGCAGGGAGTGGAGAAAGGTCCCTCCTTGGAAAGGCAAGTGTAAGCCCTCCAGGCCACCCACACCATGCCAGTTACATTTGCAGAATAGGTATGGGGCTTTGGAACATGAGAATCAGGTAAGTGAGGATGGAGATGAAGATCCATCCAGTGAGTCTCCCAGAGCTAGTTAGTCACCCCCACACCTTAGGACTTCCTCAACGAGGAAGAAAAGGAGGGTTTATTGTAGTAGGTGACTATTCTGAAAGAAACAGAGGGACCTATTTGCAGACCAGACCTATCCCACAGGGAGGTCTGCTGCCTCCCTGGGGCTCGGGTTAGAGATGTTAAAAGGAAGCTCTTTGCTCTGGTAAAGCCCTCTGATTATTACTCCATGTTAGTTATCCAGGTAGGTTCTATACATTCAAGACACTCCCTAACATACAGGACCACACCCCCGCCTCTCCTTCCTTGTCTATCCCTCCTGAGGAGCTTATATCCATTCATCCCAGCATTCCAGTCATGATAGTCGTCCCACCACGTTTCTGTGATGGCAACTATGTCATAGCTGTCCTGTTCATTATGAAAACTCCATAAACAAATTAACATATCAAGAAGTTACGTAATTAGTTTCCCTTAATTATTTTATTTTTAATTGGTAATTTAATTTCCATTACTTCAAGAATTATACATGATTTCTGGTTCATAATTGGAATATTAGCTACTTCTTGGCAGGAGATGGAAGAGGTGCTGAATGAGCTGAAATCATCTGACTAGGAAATCCCAGTGAAGCTGGAAAATGGAAAGCTGAGTCATAACTTCTACAAACTCTTTCATTGTATGCAAGGGGAATTATTTTGCCTAACTGTAGGTAGCTAAAAGTCTGTCGTCCAGGTCTGGGTTAATTATCCCAAACCACATTCTGAAGTTATTGGAGAAAAAGAGGAATCTCTAAAATTTGTTCTTCTGACCTTTTTGGATTCTCCTTTTAACAAGAATTTCACTATTGCTTTTCAATGGCGATAGTGTGAGACAAATTTATTCAGATCAGGCAGTTGCTTTATAAATTAATCTGGCTCCACGAGACCATTCCAATTTACTAGAGTGGCATAAAATTCTAATGGCCAAGGTCAGAAGGAAAACTGACATGTTTCAGTACGTACCATTTCCTGCACTTTACCAAAAATGGCAGTGTGCATTTACGTTACCTTACAGTATGTATTTACATTGCACTACATTACATGTAATGACATCTGATTTGTTATACCACCTACCACTGAATCATTTTGACCCCTCTTTGTGTCATAAAGGTCCCAGGAGCACAAAAAAGTTTAGTGACTTGTCGTTTAATAAAAAACACAGAAGAATTCAAATGTTCGTGGAGGTCTGTCTTGAAAAAAAACCCACACTTTTCTGGGCTCTGTGCTTGTATAGCTATAGGATACTTGAGCCCCAAGGAGAAGTTCAGCAAGGATACAGTGAGATGTGTACCACAAGTGATTACCAAGAAGCACATATAAATGAAAGGGGGAAAAGAATATCCTGTTAGGTGCTCTTGACACTTAGAACTAGACATTTTACTTCAACTAGGAAGCATGAAGAATAGAGAAGAGGATATAAGAATGAAGGAAGAGGTGTGACCAAGGCCTCAGCTGTTCCAAGTGCCTGGGGAAGCCTGATCATCTCTATTCGTCATCTTGCTTTAATCAGATGAGGATCAGTAGTATCTTCTGAAAAAATAAATTTGCAAGTAAAGGGCACACATATTTCTCAAACTTCAAAAGATGCAATTTGAAGTAGTTGCTTAAAATTTTGATTATCAACTAAGAAAATACACTAAGCAAGGACAGTTATTGCAAGTGGAGGAAGCAACAGCAGCTATCACAGGTACATTTTAACCAGGTTGTCTCAACTCACTAGATCTAGAGGAAGAGCTGACAATGTAAATTGCTGATGTAAATAGACTCGAGGCATAAAACATTCATATCTGCCCTATAACTAGGCAAAATCAAAATGCATTTTTTGCTTTCAATCCATTAAACTTATAAAACCAGATGAAATCTGACCTGGAAGCCCAGAATGTTAAGTTCTTAGCTGCCATTTCATGGTGAGATTGAAAAAGCAATTTCTATGTACTGTATCTGTCATCAGCAACAACAGTGAAGCAAGAATATCCAGGAGAGTTTGGAATTGCATGACAATGTTTCTGCCTTGACTGGCACCAAAACCAGTACTCTAAGGTCTAAGGACACTCTCAGGAGCTAGTGGAAATTTGCCTTGGTGACCTACATGAATAAACAAAAGGGATGCTACTGTGAAAACGGATCAGGCTTTGTGACTTTTATTTCCACACAGGATGCTAACCCTCTAGATTGATTTGACTGTCCCCGTTTGCCCAGTTCAAGGCATAGAAGCAGTCATGACAGCACACAAACCTCGTGAGAACACAGAAGACAGAGAGGTGGAAGGATACAGGCTTTTGTACCCCTGTTCAGAGTAGACATGAAGTGCTACCACAGGGATACTTTATGAACTGGTGTGACTGGAGATGTTCAGGCACCAGTACTGAGCACAGCTGATTTTGAGCATACAGATAACTTCCAGGAGTCACCTGTAGATGCAACAATCCATTTGATTTATGATGTTTCCTATCATCATAAGCAAATTCATAATAGCCTCTCCCTTTCCACAATACAAGAGTCTTGTTATATCCCATCATCAATATGACAATGAGTAATTTTCCTTGATTTATTTTTTTTCAGTGGAAGAACCTGATTGCATTAACCTCTTAGATAGAATAACTGCCATGATATTCATCATCTGTCACTCCACTTTTTCCTCTTAGGACTCAAAAAATTTTTCTGTCTCCTACACTAAGTTCTTAAAGCAATAGGAAATCTCTGATTTAATAGAAAGACTCTGAAGAGTGATATTAAGGTCACATTTTGTAACTGTCATTTGGAATGAAACCTGCCTATTGGTCTAGTACTTTAGTAGTTATTCCAGGAAATTTCTTGTAAATGATATACACTTCTTTGTTGGATCTATTTACACACATATATAGGTGGAACTCAAATAAAGTAAGTAGCTCAGTTTATTATCAAGGCAACACCAAGAATAATGATGTTTTAAAAGACGTCTCACCAGACTAAAATTTGACTGAAATGCAACAAAATGTTGCCCTTTTCTTAATTTAATAATTAATCCATGAAACAAAGTGACTTTTGTTTCTTAAATTCAGTAATCATACAGAAGACTGATTTCAAATGGTGAATCTTTCTCCCTGACCCTTTCTATGTTTTATTCATCTGATATATTGGGTGGACTGTTTACATTCTTCTTTTTGGAAAATGTTATATTTCTAAACTTCAAGTTCCTGAAGCTAATAATTCACAAAATTGTATTTTTCCTCAAAGTAAGAAAATGTCAAAATCTTTAAAGTAAAACAAACAAAAAAAAGTATAGACTTTTTCTTACTCTCGTTTTTCTCTTTTGTAAAATAAAATGAAGAAAACAGTAAAACAGTAAAAGCAAAAAAGGTTGTGAAGGAGGAAGAAAAGGAGTATAAATCAAAGATGGTTTTCTTCAAGCTTCTGGTTGATTTTCATGGGAGAAGGAGGGAGGGGTTTTTTTCCTACTACAAAATAGAAACTATTGTTCTTCATATACTTTGAGTTAAGAACCTTTGTCTTGTTCTTTTGTTTTATCTTTAATACTGTTAGTTTTTGACAAAGAGAGAGAAAGAGAGAGAAAGAGAGAGCTTGTATACACACAGTGTCCCTATAGCATTAATGAATTTTCTGGTAATGGATATATCATTATTTCTCAGATTATTAAGCTAATTTGAGATGCCCTTCACAGAGTGCTATTGATCTTATGAACAGATTAAAAATTAATTATTTTACCCTGATATCCACCAATGCTCATTGTCTTCTATCTATGTCTTTAGCATTTGTGCACTATTTACTCTCCTGCAGGCAACATCAAAAAATGGGAACTATAAATATCTCTCTGCAATGTAACAATGTCTGAATTTTTATTGCATGTTCTGAACTTCAGAAAACTGGATACCTGTTTAACCTTTTGGAACAGCTAATTTTGAATAGTTCTGCAGACTTGAGTGTGTAAGAAGAGCTTTGTCGCACTTCAGGGATGTACTACTCTGTATGACCTGCACTAAACAAGCTTCCCTAGAAAAGAACAGGAAGGTAGCTTTCAAATATCAATTTAGTACTCTGTCTCCTGGGTTGTTCTTAAATCTTGTTGATTCCCACAACACCTTGAGCCAAATGGACCTACTCAAAACAGCAGTCTGCCTTATGAGTTGCTTGGAAACTCTACTATAGTCTGCCCTGCAGTCTGCCTGACCCCAATCAACAGGCTCCCTGTTCTGGGAACTGTGAGTTAACCTTAACAATCAGCTTCATCCTCTGTGTTTTTTACTCAGAATAGGTCTTGCCCCAGAGAGACAAAGCACTTAAAGCACTATATTAACAACAACAACAACAAATTAAACACAACACAAAGAGAAAGTAAAAATAATGCACTGTGAATGATACACAAGGAATACATCCATGTAATTATATTGGCCTGTAAAAGATGCATTTATTCGAAGGGAAGTCTCCAGACTCTCTGCTGGTAATGAGTGACAGGCAATCATATCTAGCAGAAGAGAAAACTTTCCTAATTTGAAAATTAGCTCAATTCACTTGGCCTTGCACAGAGATATTTTAAGCATTGTACCTAGTGCCCTGTTGCTCCTCCAGAATACCTCAGCTCTTCCACAAATTCCATATTACCCCTGGTAGCAGTTTATTGATCCTTGTTGCTATCTCAAATCATCTAGATTCCTTGACATGGACAGATGGAGTCCTGCAAGTGAGATCCAACTCTGGACAAAGAAATTTAAACAAAGATGTCCAGGTGGGCAGTACAGGAAGTAGAGATCTAGGCAGAAGTCAGTTCATCTGAAAAATTTGCACAAACTTGATAGATGTGACATAGGCACACAAGAAAGATGACCTTTAGACACTTCAGAATGTAAAGCTATTCATAGCTTAATACTATTTCACAGATTCTGCTAAACCCTGAAAAAAAGACTAAGGGCAATTGGACTGTAAAAGATGACAGAAGATGAAGAAATTGATGGATTTCCTAATCAGACTTACTGATCTCATCACATCCATAAGCAAAACTCTAACATCTGAACCATATTCCCATCTCAATGGCACAAGAGATAAGATTTTATGAATAGGAAAATACAGAATAAAACTTTTCCCCTGCATAAATTTTCTTATTGACAAAGAAGTACAGCCAGTTAAAGGTGTTTTCAGTAGGTATATCCAGAGTATAAATTTGCTAGAAATACAGTTGATTATTATACAGATATGTATTTCTTTTTGTCTTTTCCTTTTCTTTTTTATTGGCTGCAGCAGTTCTGTGGAGTAATGGTGGTATTCTTCATTTACATTATGGAAGGTAATTCCCATAGAGTACTTGTATGTTCTATTCTATAAGCAATTATTCAATGAGTTCAATAAGAAAAGCTAACTAATGGCTTTGAAGAAAGACAAGTAAACATACAGAAACACAGCTTGGCTTGTTCTTCATTTTTGTTTTTCTAATAGGGTTAAAATTGATAGGAAAAAGTATAGCTAAGCATAATATGAGTATGTTTTACAAGGCAATAGAATCATAGAATGGTTTGGATTGGAGGAGACAGTGGTGTCTCTTTTGCTGCCTATTTGCTGCATCTGCAAATTATTATACTTGAAGAATCTTGTTTCAGAGGATGTAGAAACATTTCCTTTTCTATTTTCTGCAGTCTTCCTTAAAAGAAAAAGAGATATTAAAGGAAAAGATACTTGTATACTGACAGATATGCACAGGAGGAGACAAGAGTCAAATGGAGACTAATGTGAGTTAATGTGTGTTTACTCTTCAATATTTCTATTTAATCCTATTGGCAATTTCCTTTCTCAGACATTAAAGAACAGCTTTCTTTCAGTCTTATTTCACTTTTATTTATTACAAAATAGTTTGTTTTGCAATGTTATTAAAATATGTCACAGTTGGGTACATCTTTACTAGTTAGACTTACAGGTAAGTACTGAGCTTCCTGGAGGAGATCCTTTCTCTTATCATCAGTGCTAAAAAGAGATCTGGCATAGAAACAGTTTGGGAATAAAGTACTGGGTTTTTTCTAGAGATAGGTATTTGCCATATGAGCCTCCTCGGAGGTACTTGGAGTAACCAGACACCAAACTCAGCACTGAGTTATTTTCCTCTGCAAAAAGGAAAGGGCAAGAGCAAAATGAATGTTGTAGAAAACCATGTTCAGTAATGTTCACAGTGATACAAATAATCTTCTCTGAGCTCCATCACTTCATCTTGGAGCTGTGCCACTTGGCAGAGCAGGTCCGTAACCTGCTCACACCGCACACAGCCACAATCACCATTGCCCCCTGTTGCCAGTGAAAGGCTGTGACATTCTTCACAGCCTGTAACCTGAATGCCAATATCCATTTTGGTGGTTACTGGAAGGACAACCCTTTTCCTTTGAGTAGCTACCATAATTAAGAGAAAAAAAGGGAAAGAAAAAAAAAAAGCCACATGCTCTGTGAAGGCTTTTAAAGGTGCTGCCTTCAGCGCTGCCCTGCCCACGATGAGTCACAGCTCTGGCTCACAGGGGGCTGCTGGACTGCTGCTAAGCACTCCTCCTCTCTCTTAGGCCCTTCAAAGAAGTGGCTATTCATTCCCCTGGGGCAAATCCTCTGCCTCAAAGCTTCCCAGAGCTTCCTCTAAGAGCTTTTCTAGTAGATCTCAACTCCGGCAAAATCACTGCAGAATGGCTTGAGAGAGATGATAGCGCAGGGTTTTAAAGCTGCCGCCTTCAGCGCTGCCTTGCCCACGATGAGTCACAGCTCTGGCTCGCAGGGGGGCTGCTGGACTGCTGCTAAGCACTCCTCCTCACCCTTAGGCACTTCAAAGAAGCGCCTACTCGTTCCCCCAATTCTTAATTGTAATAAGAATGCAGAATAAGTAGTTCAGTCTTGACTTGCAAATTTACAACTTTGAATAGGTTCAAAATCAAGCAACTTAATTATGCCCACCCCTAGTGATTCAGTTCTGCAAGTATGGAACATTGCTGTAATGATGTGGATTTATTCCTGTGTCTCATTCTATTCAGTTTGGTGGTCAATCACTAGTGAAGAGCTGCAAAGAGTGACTTCCCTTTCACCCAGTCTATGACAATCATGCCCCAAATGTGGCTTTGTAGCTTTCTGGAAAATACTCTCCAACCTCAGTGTTCCCAAGATTGTTTTTGTTTTAATTTGCCACTGTTCTGAAAAGCTAATCTGGAAAACACTTTACTGGTAATTGTTGTCAGATGTAATTAAGATCATCACAAACCAGACCATTTAGAATTAAAAACCAACATGTTAGAATGTATTATAATGTTTCTTAAAAATAGTTTCCCAGAGCTAACTTAGTCTCAGCTACCACTGTTCTATTGTTGAGGGCTATTAGAGTGTCACTGTATGCAAATTAATACTTAGGGCATTCCTGTTCCTTCTAGATTTTCTTTCTTACTAGACTAAATTAACAAAACTTGCTTAGTACTTTGTGTTTACAATCCAGTAAAATAGAAATCTAATTAAATTTCATGTTCAACTGAGCAGAATTTAAGGCTCTCACACGGTCCCTTTGACACTGTGCAGCAGTTTGGCTGCACACTGTTCTAGAAGGCCTTGATTTATTTTCAAGCCCACTTGACTGTAAGCTGTTGACATTATCTCTGTCATCCAAGACATTGATGGCATATTCTTCAGTTTATAAACTGTAATTTAACAAGTTTGAATCAGTGATTTTCTTTTTCTATAAATAGTTCAGTAAAGAACATAACTAAATAAGCAAAACTTCTGTTGCCTGATCCCCACAATTGCATAATGTCCCCATTTTGTGACAAAACCTGTTGCTTGTAAAAGGTTTGGTTGATTTTTTTTCTAAAAGAAAAGAATAAGAGTGCAAAATCCTCGTCCCTTCCTCCCTAATTATATTCTTAAGTGAACTGCTTCACCTCATGCTTGGCATTTGGATACCATAGCAATCATACTCATCTCTCTCAAGGTTTCTATAAAGAAAATTTCAATGGATTTTCTGTGGTCTTCTCAGGTGTTGCTTAAAATAGAAATATTGAATATAAACAACATTCATCTCATCAGTTTCGGGACAGTATTTCATGTATTATTAGTAGAAAAGTAAGAATCGGATCCATAAAATTTCCTGTACTTGTCCTAGATCCTCTCTTTGCTTTTGCATCATGACCCAAGGGGATCTGGTAGGATCTCTTGCTCAAATCCAAGGTGTGATGTGTGTAATGCACCTAATAGAGCACAATATCTATCTTTGCATAACTTTGCAGGGTTTTCAAGACATTTTGTATTCAGTTCTCTTCTCCTAGTTGTAGGGCCAACCCCTAAGCATAGATAAAGTGTGGTGGGTTAAATCTCACTTTTAGTTGTCACAGGCCTGATGCTCTATCGACTCACTGCAGGACGTTTAGAAGGTGAGAATTGCAATGCAGAGCTTCACAGTGTTGCAAAAAGCTTTATCTATGCAAACTTGGTAGTTTCAGTATCCAAGATTTGTGGCTACTTTTTGTAAAACACCATGTACTCTGTACATCAATCCAAGCTCAATGGTTAGGGAAGAACATGTTTCTCCTCTTGCCTGTTATCATAGTTGCCCTAATTAAACTCACACTGTTTAAACCTAGTGAGCACTGTCCTGAATTGTTTGGTCACCTAAAGACTTGTGTCTTTTCATTAGTTTTGTGTTCACCTGCTTTCCTGATCTGCTTCTCCCCTTAACCTTTTTCAGTTTAAATGCGGGCTAAAAGATGCAAAGATGGCTAATTTAGGTCCCAATTAAGTCTAGCTTCCTTCAATTCCTGTGGAGTACTGATGCCTTATTAATCTCTCTTTCATCTTGACCTTTGTATCTCCCTTAGGTGTTCACCCAGAAAAGGGATCTTTGGGCGGAGACGCTTAGTCCTGTGTGAATTCTGCATTGAGATGTTACAAGTTGCAGCAGGGGAGGTTTAGATTAGACATATAGAGAAATTTCTTTACCGAAAGGGTTGTTTAGTCTTGGAATAGGCTGCCCAGGGAGGTGGTGGAGTCACTGTCCCTGGAGCTGTTTAAGAAACTTTTAGATGCTCTACTTAGGGACATGGTTTAGTGGTATGTTAAAGATAGGTGTGGTTGGACTTCATGATCTTAGAGGTCTCTTCCAACCTTAATGATTCTGTGTGTGATTCTGTGTGTGAAATACTGTTCTACTGGAGCTACAATGCTAAAACAGTATGTCATGCAGATACTTGCAGAAAAGGCTGAAACACTAAGATAATAATGGAGACACTGTTTTCTTAAGGAAAACAAATGGTGCAAAGGGAATTTATCAGACGGTATTGAAGGACATATTCTTCAAGATGATTTTTCTCATCAGTGGCTATGTGTTGTTTTTAAAAAGTCTTAGATACTCCATTGATAATGTAACACATCATGAAATTATGCATCATCAGCCATAGGAATCTTTCTTTGTATATAGCATTTGATTTCTATGTGAACCAAATAGCAAAAATACACAATTTTTTTTTTTTCTGCCATAAAATGAAGACTGCTGAGCCAACTTGAGCTGGGGAATTGTTCTGAACATGTTCATCATCATTGACTCAAACCCAGTGAGACTGTATGCCAGGGCTTAGTAGTTTGGATTTAACATTGAAAGGATGTGTTGAAAGCAGCATAGTATACCTCTTTTTAAAACCAGAAGTGCTGCAAAAAACATTAAAGTTTCCAGTAATGATGAAATATCTACTGATGTCAGATATCTTTGCGACTTGATCCAGCATCACATGATTCCTCAAAAATGTTTTAATTCTTTTTGAATGGTCATCCCAAAACTTTGTATATTCACTACTTGACAAAATACCAAAATAGTTGCAGAAACTACACCGTTCCTCAGAGGAAAGGGACATCTCTGAAAATTCAATTTGCAGTCATACTCAGCTTTTGACAAGTACTTACCAGGAATAATACATGAATTAAAATCAGATAGTGAAAGCATGACAATAGCCATGCATGTTTATGACAGAAGTATTTTTGATCTGAGATTTCCATATTGTCTTTTAAATATTAGCCATAATGACAAAGAATAATGATGGGGAGCATGAGGTGAAGTACACTCACTGTTACTAATTAAGTAAGCTTAATAATTTTAAAATTCAATTAGAATCATAGAATCATAGAATGGCCAGGTTGGAAGTCACCTTAAAGATCATCTAGTTCCAATCCCCCCGCCATGGGCAGGGATGCCAATCACTAGACCAGGTTGCCCAGGGCCACATCCAGCCTGGCCTTGAATACTGACAGGGATGGGGCATCCACAATCTCNATCCTGTGGACTTGCTCCAACAGGTCCACATCCTGTTTCCAAGGGTCCCAGCCTGTTACAGGGAGGAGAGAGCAGAACACTATCTGAGCTCCCAACCCTCTCAATATCTTACCAAGGGATATGGAGTCCCTTTTGATGTTATGAAATTTCCTCATTGTGGCCTCATATGGTCCTATGTGGAATATTAGGAGTGCGTAATAATCATCTGGTTTGACCAGGTGGGGCAGTTTCTTTCTGATGTCACGAATGTGGGCCCCTGGCAGGCTACAGACGTCTCTAGCAAGGTTGTCTGGATAACAAATAGGTGCCTCCATGACTCTCAGTAAGGAGCCTCCTACTACTAACACCTTCCTGGGTTTTTTTGTAGCCGAGGTTGTAATCCGTTTAGAAGATACTGGGATATACCCAGTGGACCTTCCAGACAGAACTTCTCCCTGCCTATCATCTGTCTGACTCTCTGGGGCCTGGGCCTCACATCTGTTCATTAAAAGCACTTGTGGAGGTGAAGTAGGACAGGGAGAGATTTTTGCACCTCTCTGGTGAGGGACCTGTTTCCACTCTCCTCCACCTACCAGATCCATTCCCTCTGCACGATGGCAGGAGGGGCAGGGCTTCGCCACCTCCTGCTGGACTTCTTTTGTAGTGGAAAAGTTGCAAGCCCACTAGTCTATTTCCTTTTCACAATCCCTAATACTTCTTAGTCTCTCCACCTCCTCCTTAAGCTCTGCCACTAAGCAAACCAAATCATTCACCTGCTCACATCTTACCCAGGTGTCTCTTACCCCATCTTCAAGGACTGATGCCAGGTTTAAACATTCTGTACAGCCATTAATCTGGACAGCTGCATCCTTCTTGGGGGGGTTCCGTCTGAACCATTACGTCCTAGTAGCAGCAGCAATGGCTTTCATTCTTTTGGAGACCATTTCTGTGTCTGATTTGTGGGCAGGCGAAGACTGCTTACATAGTGCCCCTGAACTTCCTCCCTTCACAAACTGCCTCAAAAACTGCCACATACCTGTTAGCCCACTCCAGTTCACTCACGCTACCTAAGCCTTGTTGATATGAGAGAGGGTATATCAACCTGCAGCACTGATCCACCTGCCTGACTTCACTAGAGCAGTGAGATCAGCTCTGCCCCGCTTCGCCCCAGTAGTTACCTGGGACTACCGCGTCCGGAAGCTGCTCCCAGGGGACAGCGCAGATGTGAAACAGGGCACGCACAGCCCGGAGTCAACACCCATCCTGAGCAGACAGATCTTAAAGTGCTTTCCTGAGCTTACCTTGCTTGCAGAGCAGCACTTCCTTGATGCCAACTCGTTAAAGCCAATTACTAATTTCAAAGACAAAAAACTCTAAGGTAAAATCTAATGTGTGGTTACACAGAGGAGGTTAAACAGGATCTGGTCACATTTTACAGATGATTTGCTCCTGGAATTAAAAACCCTTATATAGTGAGTTTGGAGTGCTCCAATATGTACATCTAATATTTTTTACATTAGTATTCAGAATGTGATTGCTGGCTTTAGTTGATAAATATTAAGCAACAATAAAGATGACCAACTAATCAAAATAGAGGACAGATTATAATGAATGTGATACATTTTTCTGTCAACCTCTCATTTCAAATATAATTTCATATCCCAAAGTGTGTTTCAAGTTGTTTGTCTTACTCAAAGTTAAGGAATTTTATCGTCCTAATCCCTCATTTTTAGATGGCAGCCTGCATTTGCTGGAAATCAAAAAACTTTTTCAGTTTTCATTGTATTATTAATCTTCAGGCAACATTATAAGGCTTGTGGCATCTGATTTCATTATCTGAGTCTGGAGTTAAGATTAAAAAAATGTATTTTTAGAAGTAGTAGAATCAAATCCTTTATTCACTAAGATTGGAAAAGGGTGCTATTCACTGCCAACAAAAAGCTGACTACATTTTCCTGGTTAGCTGAAACTGATCTTAACAAAGAATGAAACAGCCTAATCCAATGCATTATGATACAAGATATGGTTGGGGTTAAGATAGAACTCTTCACTTATATGAGGTAATGCACAGAAAAATCAAGCTTACCATAAACTAGGAAGTTTCATAACATTTTGTTGTATTCAGGGAACAAAAAAAACAGTGAGTAACTATAGTTTATCTGTTTCAAGTAGCATCAAGTACTATTTGGATGATATTTTCTTGCTTACAGAATCATTTAGCATATTACATAGACAGTGATTTATAATAATTTCAGGAAACTCACTTGGAAATCTTCAATTGCTATATGAATCTGAAAACAAACAAACAAAAAACCCCTAAACATTATTGGATTAACAATAGGTAGGTTAATGAATAAGAAGCAAAATGGAATTAGAGTGTTTAACCACTAATATACGTTTGTTGTAACAGCTATTTTTCTTGATTCCTATATTTTTGGTTAGCATTAACAAATACCATCCTATATATTTGTAGATCGTATGACATGATTAGGAAAGATATTGCCAGTCAGTGCTACCAGACAGAATATATTTTCAAAGGCAATTCAGTTGGTTTAAAAGAACTCTGTTCTGAGTATAAATCTAACTGCCTTAAAAGTTCTAAATAGATTGAAGGCTATATTGAGAAGCTGTATTTTGTTACGAAAATTTTTATATCCGTCAGTCTCAAGAATCTTGAGATCTTCTTGAGAGACTCAGAATGAATAGCACTCATTCTTTATTTTATCTTGCTACCTGAAAATTAAACTTCATGTTTAACCAATTAAAAATTAAAAATAAGTGGGAATTAATCAAACTGCCTTTTCTAGAGCCATAAAAGACTTGAAGTGATAAGTCAAAGTATCAACAGTTCAACCCCTTCATTACTTACTAGTTAGTGGTGCCTCTATTAACCAAAAATTGCTGTGGTTCTGTGTCTAATGGTATCCAGAGTTATAGAAAATACTAGAGAAATATTCTACCAGGAAATTTTGAAAAGAAATACACTCCCAAGTCATAAAATACCACAAACATGATGACTTCACATTTCTGTGAACATTTATTTATATACCTAAAATCAAATATATTTTTTTATGTGCTATCCTACTACATTGAAAAAACCACTATTCAGTGTGTGAGATAGATCCACATCATCCTTTAAAAAGCACAAATGCACTATTTGCATTACTTCAGTTCAGAGACTTAGTTGCCTCTGTAGCTGTGCTCTCCTGGAGCCTCTGATCAAACAGCATGTGCTTGGAGGATCTTTGTGGGAAGGATTGTCTCCATACTGACAGTTAATCCAGGAAATAAAAATAAGAAAAAATAAACCCCATTGTAATCAACAGATTTATGCCACACATGAACTTAAAATTTTGAGATTTCCTGTACAGTTTGTACAAGTGTACCTGGCAGACTTCCTTCTAGAATGATGTGGCCTTTTCATAATTAATGACAAACATAAATAAACCTACTTGGGTTTGATTCACTCTCATTAAGCTTCTCTGTAAGGCTTTCATTATTACCATGAATAATCATTCAGATTTTTATGTCTTCTTCCTACATCATATTTTTCTGTCAGGTATCTGTGTGCAATGTGTGCATTTATTTCAGATACAGGCAGAAAATACATCATTCAGGAAAGGAAAAAAACCCTGAATTATATGATCTATTAATTGATATTCCTATCCACCTATCCAGCCTTCCATCCTCCATACATCTTAATTCAGGTTTTTACAAAACTCTCTAGTTACAAATTCTTCCTTGTATCTCGCTGCCAGAGGTCCTATTATCTCACTCTTGGAGGCCTACATATCCTCATATCTTATTGACCAAAGGGAACTACAACAGTATTCCCCTAGCAGCCTGAGAAATGACACACCTGCTCTGCTGGAGAACTGCCAGTAAACATATGCATTACTATGCATTTCAGTGATACTAACATGGGCATAGCAGCAGACATTGTCTGTCCTCACAAGCAAAACAGGTGTTGCCTACAAGTTTAACCACCATCATTAACAGAACTGGTGAGTTCCTGGCATAAATGTCATGACTTTTATTATCATTGATTAAAACAAGCTCTGTTCTTGAATTGTTATGATAGTTGAGGGCTCACCGAACGTTTTCTGGCAGTCAGCCCATCTGTGCAATTTTGAGAGAGATGTGAGTGTGCATATATATACAATATATGTATATATATAAATACAATATGTATATATATAATATAAAGTATAAATATAAGTATAAATATAAGTATAAATACAATATGTATATATATAAATACAATATTACTCAAGAAATATGTAACTTATTTACCGGGCTGAATTATACAGGATTGATTTTAAGCACAGCTGCCATTGAATCAGAAGTTATTTAACTGAAATAATCATTTTACAATCAAAACAAAGACTTAAAAAGAGAATACCAGAGCTCTGAAACTGAGCTTTCAGAGAGTTGCTCATATAGTGCACCAGATGTTCTCAGCATAGCTGCTGTGCTTTATATGATATCTGCATCCAGAGAGTTATGGTTGACTCAAACTGCTTTCTCTCCTGGGCTCCCAGGCTCAGTGTACCAGGACTTCAGGCATTGAGAAAAAGACAAAGTCTGGTCAATGTAGGCATTCAAATGGCTGACCATGTAGATGATGTGGTTTATGCACATCAGAGCATGGGGTTCATTCTTCATTCTTCACATCAGAGCATGGGTTTCATTCTCAGAGAAAGACACTGAAGAGTAGGTTGCTGCTCTCCAGGCACAGCAATGAGTTTGTGATGGGTTACATTGGCTGACATGAAAGACAAAGCTCAAGGAGATAACTCTACTTGATAAATATACCTCCAAAATACCACTCTGAAGGTGTCTATGTGTGCCTCATGGGCAAAGCCTCCTGATCCTCCCTGTGCACCTCCATTACAAGAAGCTGATCTGTACCCTGACTAGAGATCTAAGCGAAACACAAGCAAATGAACCTTTAATAGGTTATGTATGTGCGACAGGAGGGATGTGGCACTAGGTGCTAGAAGTAATGACTACCAAGAAATGGGAATTTGGAAAGGGGGCAAATATGGTTTGTTGTTGAATGGAACTATGAACCTTCAAGGCCAAGCCAAGGAATGCAGAGAAGATGCTCCAGTATGGATAGTCCTCTCAAGAGATCAGGATAGAGGTGGTAACTGGTATCATGTTCAGAGCTGTGCAAATGAGACTGAAGAGGTTTTTCATTTTAACATCATTTCAGCTTTTCACACTGGTGCAAACCACTTATTTCTTAAACTGAAAGACTGTGATAGTGGAAAATTACACTGCAGCCTGGCTTCAGATTATAAAAAATCCACTACATTATTCTAATTATCATGAAGAAAAACCAGAAATTTGGGTTCTTTCTTTTTATTTTTCAAATTTAAATGATGTTTAATAAGTGCATAAAATGCCCTTATTTGCAATTCATCACATCTAAGAGCTTCTCTAGAAACTTTGAGTGCTCAGAAGTTACCATCTAACTGATAAAATAATGTGCATTAAAAACAGTAGGAGCAAACTATAGATTAATTTTGAGCATAAAATTTTACAGTTTCTGACCTCTGTGATAAGTGATTAGCAAGGCTTTTTAAAAATTTTTATTAAGTATAAAAAGTGATATCCAACTCAAAGCCATGAAATTTCATTCAGTGTAAAAGACTAAAAACTCTCTACTTAAAGGAAATGTGATTTAAAACTAATTACAGCAAATAGAAAAATGGAGAGGGACACAAAGAGCTTCTCAATAGATAGAAGGAAAAATACTGCTTGAGAAATAATAATGTACCAGTCAGAAAGGAATTAATGAATAGGACAGGTACATACATATCTAGAAATAGCTATTAATACCACAGAATTATGCACTACTCAGTCATTAACATTACATTGCACCTGGCAGTTTAACAGGCAGATTTTAGTTCTTTGCAAAAAGAAATTAAGGGCTCAATTATGGATCTGAGCCATGCTGAGAAGAGAGAAAGATAAATACTGTTTCATGGTCTACTGGGAAGCCATATGCCCGTGGAAGGTTTAAAAAAAAGTGGTCTGTCACTACACCTGCAATAACTAAACCACACCATTCATGGAAAAATATGTTCTCCAGAGAAACTCATTAAGCGTTGTTCTGAGACTAAGGGAACTTATTTTTGCTCCTCTCCTGATGATTGCTCAGTGACAATTCATAACATAACAGTATTGTGAGGGAGCCTGCCAAATTATGGGCTGATATCGACACCTAATTATCACATTGTTTGATGAATAAATGACATGGAAATCCCTGGGCTAAGTCAAAATAGTAACTTTTCTATTTATTCCAGAATTATAAATGTTCTACAATTGCTCTTACTAGTTTACATTAGAAATTAAGCTTCCTAATATGCAAATCCCTTCCACTATCAAGCTCTCTATAGTCTTAATTGTAGCATCCCACTGATTTTTAGTTGTATATCACGGTATTATTTCTGAATAAGTGCCTTCTCCCCGCTAGAAGACAAGGCATATAAGCATGATCTTGAGCCAGAAGAGGGACATGAGCCTGTAATGTAGCTGATATCACACTTAATCTGGAATATTCATATCTATTTCCTGTTGCAAACAAAGATTTATATCCAGAGCTCCTACAAGATGAGTGTTGTGTGCTATGGATTAAGAAAAAGATGTTACTCTCATTTCCTCTATTTTCTGAGAAAACATGATTTGGACATTTTGCCAAGAGGGAGATTCAAGATGATAAATGCAGACTGGAAAAAAATTACTTTTTTTTTTTTTTTCAGAGAAAGACACTGAAGTCACAGCAACAGCCATATTTTAACTCAAAATTTGCTTCAGCATTTACTATAGTCTAGCTTATGTAGTTCTCTAATTGTGCTGCTAACTCGTTAATATACACAGGCTAAAAAATTAAAACCAACATGATTTTAGAAATATTAAAGTATCTCCATATCTGAAGGTGTGTCTGTACAAAATCTAAGACAGGCACTAGCTCAAGCTACCCTATAGCAGTGTAGCAATTCCATATGGTGTGGCATTCAGGGAAACTAACCACATTGGCATTGCCTTTAGTTTGGGAGCTTGAACAGCATTGCACTGAGAGGGAAAACCTACCCTAAATGACCCTATATATCATTCATAGAATGTAGGCACCTAATGAGCCCTAAAGCTTGCATTGGGCAAAAAAACATCTAAAAATTCTGCCTGGCAGTTTTGAGAGATTAAGGTAGATTTGTCCTGTGGGTTTTGCTTTAAGCTGTTTTAAAAATGACAGATGAAACTGTCTGAAAAGTAACTAAGGTGGGTGGGAAGCTGGAGAAAGTGGGATGGTTTTCTCTCTGAGAGCTCAAAACACAGCCTTAGACATCAGACTACACTGAAGAGATCACGATCTGCAAAATCTCAGTGGGGAAAAAATGTGTTTCTGAGAACCTGAGTAGCAAATATTCATTAGCTGTATCATTTTAAAGCTTCATTGCAGTTTGCAAATTCTAATAAAATCTAAATCTTGCAAATGGATTTTAGTTACTGAGGATTTAGTCCCAGCTAGCAATGATTCTGTTAACAGTGCTTACTTGGGGATGTTTGCTATGTTATTTTTAATAAATTATTATAAATATGATGCAAAAACTTTTGTAGGAGTCACTTAAATGAAGTAAGGAAATTCACAGTCTACAGAAAATGGATACTGGTTTTAAATTTGATAATTAGAAAATGCCTAAAAGGGTTAGAGACAGTGATTTCACTGGCTGCATTCCATTAACAATTAACAATTGTCATTAAAGCAGTTAACTTGTTGAAAGTATATCCTATTTCTCAATAGTAAAAGAGTACCTTATGTTACACTTCTATCCTCAAACTATTTTTGTACAAAAATTTCTCATTTAAGCTGAAGTAATTGTCTGTTTTCTTTCTCTAGGGAATGGAGAAAGTTCAGTCTATCAGAAGATTTATCTATTCCTAAAATAATGTTACAGGAAGGTGCATCATCCCCTATAGGATATGGATTTTTCTTCTTTGACTATAGCAGCTGGAGATGTGAGGTCTAAAATGAAGACTTCAGCCATAGATTTGTCTTCAGTGGTTAAAAAAGCTCAAGAAGCTGTACTTGACTAGCTACAAAAATATTTGTCTGCCTGCATATTTTTCTGTGAACATGAAGCGATTTACCCTATGTCACCTTTACCACTTGCTTAAAGGTAACTGAAACCCTGCCATGAAATTATAACACAATTATTTATAGTCACGCCATCCCTAAGTTACTGAAGCATAAAATTAATTACAAACACACGATTGGTTGGTCCAATCCTAGTCCGCATATCATGAATCGGAAAACTGGTAACACTACGAATAAGTCTTCCACTGACATGACCAGCAAACCTATGACTGAGATAACAAAAGACCTTTAAAGACTTATTTTGACTAAAGCTTCTTTATTTTCTGAGCTTCATTTGAACCAGAATTAAGAGGACCTAAAAGCATTGTCTCAGCTCTCGGATGCACTAACTCATTTATTTGCAAGTGATCTCATTCCCTGGTTGAAGGTGTTGCCCCCATGGCAGAACTAAAGAACTATTGAAACCAGCACTGAGTGCAGAGCAGGCAGGCAATTCTTAAGCTACTGTGTTTCTGGTCTGGCCAACATCTACAAACAGACGTAACTCAAAATACATACACACATATAAAGAAATCTCCAATATTAGCTGGGTTGAAAGCTTGCTTTTGAAGTTGATCTAAGAAAAAAGTAGTCACTGATTTCAAATATCCTTTTCATAGGTAGGAATAACCAAATCTCAACAGCTGACAAGTCTTGACCATTGTTTTTTATGCTATTTACAATTTGTCCCTCATGTTCTGCTCCTCACCTGATATCTGTTTGCTGCTTTCGTATGCTGAGTGTCAGGCCTTGGGGTCAGGGACCACTTGTCATTACATGTGTCAGTGCTTAGCAGAATAGGGTATGAGTGAGATTGTGTACTGCACGTAACAGCACCTCAATGGGAGTGTGGATAGCAGAGCATTAGCTCCTCCTGTTATATAAGCTGCTGCTGTGCTCCTCATTTACACAGTCAGATCACATGCTGCTTGCTTTGGAAGCAGTCCACTCTCAAATGTTTGATTTGTTTAAAGACTGAGATCTAGAGCTGAACTCAGTGCAGCAAAGAAACATTTTATTACCCCATTTATTGCCTTTAAAAGAACAGGACAGAAGCATAAGTACCATTTCTGTGTTCCTTTCACAGGGAAAACAAGTTCATTTGTTCTAAAAAACAGGGCCCTGATGTTTTGTCTTTGTTTCTGGCAAGTGGAGACCTCCCATTAACAGGCTCTCATAGGGCTTCTCACCCAGATTTATTGGCTAGGAGACCTACATGCAGCATTTTCTGTAAGATATAAAAGAATCTTGTTTTCTTGGACATGTGTAGGAAGATGAATACCAATCTACATTTCACGCTTCTGTTAGTCTTAAGATCTTGTGCAGCTGTTCTGTCAATGGTCCTATTTAAAGTCATATATCATAGTGGATAAAGTTTTTCTAGAAGTACTTAGGTATGAATATAAGGTTCATCTACATAGTGTAGTCTGATAAATACACACATTCTAATGAAAGACTTAATCACTGTTGGGCTATAAAGTTAATGAGAAACTAGTCATTTTTTTCCAACAAGTAAGTTCAAAGGATAAAGCAAATCTGTGTAATAATACATGAAGTCTGTTTTCACCTGCTGTTTCACAGTTCCTAAATATGACAATGAATGTCAAGAAAAGTTAACAGATTTAAAGAAGAATTATGGCTATAGAGACCAGAACAATAAAAAATTATTGTCTTCATGCATTTTACCTAAGTTTTGTAACAAGGCTTATCTCATTAGCTTTATCAACATTTCCTCTACCAGTTTCTGTCAGGAATACACAGATTAGTTTATACTTCAGAATCTCTATCTTGATTTGTCCCTTCAGAAAGATGAAGAAACCACATAGCTAAGAGGAGAAAGAAATAGATGAAGGAATAACCTGGGAGGATTTCGCATTCATTGTAAGATGCATGTGAATGTATTCCACATTGCTATATGAGCTCCTCTGAAAGGAAGAATTCTGTGATAGCAAGGAGTGATTCTGAAAGAAGTTCTACTTCATGCATGGATGGTTAGTAATCTGCTAACAAAAATAACTGAATGAAGTATGTGTTACAGTAGCAGTTACCTTTGGGCCTGCCAGGAAGCCCTTCAGGTTGTGATTTGAGGAAGACACTTTTCATGTCATATTTGGAAATGACTGGATTTTTTAGGGGTTTCTCTCTACTACACTTCCAGTAAGAAGATTGCAGAAGATTGAGCAAGGTTAAACACATTTCTTCACTTGGTTCAGAGTAGGGGAATTGGGTTTCCTGTGCTCCTGGGAACAGCCAAGAAAGACACAAGTAATTATCTTTCTTAAAATCAATCATTATTGCCCCCAAATATTTTAGTACTAAAATTTCATTGAACATTCAAAATTCAAATACTCTATCAAAAGTGGCACTGGCATGGCACTTGCCTTTCAGAGTGCACTGTGATTTATACTTTAACAGCAATAGTTCCAGTTGAATTTCTAACCCTTTCTTTTCACAGCTTTTTTCTTCAGTACTTTTCCTTAGTTCCATGTTCCTAATTCTATACTTTCTTTTTTCTTTTCCACTTTCTCTTTTACTCAGTTTTCCTTCTCAAGTTTTCCTTCTCATTTTCATACTGTATTTAATGCTGTTTTAATCCCCTGTCTTGCTACTACTGCTTTGCATGGTCCTGCTGTGCAAATTGGCACTTTAAGTGGAGGCATTTCATGTAAGTGACTAACAGTCACCCTGGTGAGATATTTTAAAGAAACAATTGGACTAATCTGTACCTCTTTCTTTGACGAAAAATCAGATAGAAGGGAAAGAACTAACAGATTATAATTCAACTTTAATAGAATGTGTGAAACTGTGTAAAGCCTTCAAGACCTGTAAAACTGCAAGAGGCTTTTCACAGCTAAGTGGGAAGATTAAATCTTTACTTGGGAACTAGAGTTTAAAGTTAGTGAAATCCCACAGTGTTATTATAATTTTACAGCTCCTAAGACATCTGCCTTGTCATGGTATCATTGAAGATACTCTGCATTCGCTGAATTATTATCTTGTTCTATTTTACTTGGAGTAGTCCTTAAAGTCAAGTCAATTTTGATATTTTTATGTCTTTTGCCTCTGGGATAGACAACAAAAGTCTTCTATTTATCATTTGGAATTATTCATGGCTGCCTGGGATCTTTTTGACAAAATCATTTTTCATTGGCAAAGATCAATTTAATATACTTCAGACTTTTTTTTTCCTCAGAAAGATTTTGACTTTTGTTTCCATTGAGACTAGGTTCTTGGGGACACTTTATTTTTTTCAGGTCAAAATAAGGAAGTATCCTGTAGGAGAATAAAAAGCATCATTGCCTAAAATGTTCAGTGGTTGATGGTCGAGTTTGTAATCTGAAACCAATGCTGGATTTTTATTTGTGGTGGTCCAATGCCTGGTTTTGTTCTTTTGTTTTTATTTTCTTCTTTTTTTTGTCTTTTTTTCCTTCTTTTCTTTTTTTTTTTTCTGAATAGCCTTGCATTTTCCTGCTGTGGAATTAGAAACTGTTCTTTGTATATAGCTCAGAAATTAGACTTTTAAACCTAGTTCCATTCTCCTGTTTTATCCATTCTTCCATTTAGTGATTCCTAGTGATTCCTAAATGGAAAATGCACACATTTTCCCTGCAGCACAAACACAGGTACGGACTGGCTCCCAGGGAAGGTAAACAGTTATTGCTGTGCTGAAGGAAGATCCTTTTATTTTGTTCCTCAGATATTATAAAATACCCTGTTCCTTCTTTCCCTCAAAAAGGAACCCTCGCGGGGCTCGGGCTTGCCCGCCCAGCTTGCCTGCCGTGTGGGTCCTGGGGAGTGGTAGGGTGTCGGGCAAATTGTGGGAGTCTTCGGTCCAGTGGACGGGTGTGTGGGGTAGTTTTGTATGAAGTCTTGTAAGCGAGCAGTCCAAGGGAAGTTGTGTGGTAATTTGGTGGGTGGAGGCTAAGGCTAGGGTGATTAGTGGGTTGAAAATTGGCAATGCAGCTGGGGTTGATGGAATTCCACCTGAAGTCTGGAAATACAGGGGTCACCACTACATACTAAATTCCATGCGTTTGTGGTGCACTTTTGGGAGTTAGGCGAACTATCATCAGACCTTCGTGATCATCACTTTGTATAAAAAGAAAGGAGCTAAATAAGATTGTTCAAATTACCATGGGATCACTTTGCTGTCCATTGCTGGTAAAATCCTGACAAGATTACTCTTGAACAGACTAAACCCAGCTATAGCAGAAGGAATTTTACCTGAAAGCCAATGCGGTTTTAGAGCCAGCAGGAGTACCACAGACATATTTATTCTCAGACAACTGCAAGAGAAATGTAGGGAACAGAACAAAGGTCTCTATGTAACCTTTGTTGATCTCACCAAGGCTTTTGATACTGTGAGCAGAAACGGCCTATGGCAGATTTTGGAACATTTAGGTTGTCCCCCCAAGTTTCTTAAAGTGATTATCTTATTACTTGAGAATCAGCATGGCCAAGTCAGATATGGCGACGCACTTTCTGAGCCCTTTCTAATAACTAATGGCTTGAAACAAGGCTGTGCTCTTGCACAACCTGTATTCACACTCTTCTATAGCATGATGCTCCAAAGGGCCGCAGCAGAATTTGATGACCAGGATGATATCTACATTAGATATCATACTGACGGTAGCTTATTTAACCTAAGGCGATTGAGGCCCATACTAAGACCATAAACCATCTTGTCCCGGAGCTGCTTTATGCTGATGACACTGCCCTTGTTGCCCATACAGAAGTAGCTCTGCAGCATTTAATGTCCTGCTTTGCAGCCGCTACTGAGCTTTTTGTTACTTTTTGCTACTGTGCCTTTTGCAACCACTTCTGTCTATCTCATATTGGCCTTTTCAGCCATCAGCGTGCTTGTAAAAAACGTGGATAGAGCCCTCCCCAGATCTTCGTTCGTGAAGCCTAGCCATGATGATGATTCCTTCTTTCCTTTCTTACTTGCTATTCTGCATGCTTAGTAGATGAAAGTACAGACTTCACAGCTTGAGATACTTCCTTAAGATAGGCAGAATATGACCATTATTTTCATTAGTTTTTATAGATACAACATATAGCTATGTCTTCTAAGTATTTGAATTTATATACTTTAAGAGTCCAAGTGTAATGCTATCAAACTGTCAAGTTCTTATCCTTGAGGTTAATTCACTTACCTAATTAAAGCCATCCAGTCAGGATGAGTATGAGGTTTACATCCTTCTAGGTAAAACCCTGGTTCCACTGAAATCTGTGGAAAAAGCTTTTACAGACTTCAGAAGAGCTATGATTTTACATCTAAATAAAAAGTGTTATTTTAAAACTATGTATTAGCAGGTTTTGTGGGGAGCAGTGTAAGAATTTTCCCTGAACAGAACTATTATCAGCAAAATGAAGAAAGTTATTTTGTTCTTGATTACTTTATATTTTAATATGTTATATTTTATATTTTTAATATTTTTAATATATATTCTTATATAATTTGTGTAATATATGTATTATATGAAAATGAAATTCATTATTTACCCTAGATTTTTCAAAGCAATGAAATAAATACTTTTCCCTACAACTTTGTCTACCAGCTCATCATCAATTGGCAATCTGCTTGCCATGTTTTCTGCCAATATGAATATTTAATTCATATTATTTTTCCATTTCATACCTATCCTAACATTAAAGATAAGGAAAAATTACAGCAATAAAAAGGATATCAAGGGAGAAGAGAAACCATAAAAAAGAGGTTCATACATATTATGAACAGCTTGCTAGCAGCATAGCATATAGTCTCTGTTTTACATGGCTGAAGGTATATTTTCAGTAGATCTCATAGTATTATTATGATGAGGATGGATGACGTGTTTTGCTGTTGCAGTTTTAGTAATTGCACCAAGCAGGGTAAAATCCATTCCTCTGACTCACTCAGGAGATAAAGGCATGTATAACTGTGGCCGTTTTGATGTCTCAGAAGTGATGTCATCCTTTCTTTATGAACAGGAACCCTAACATTTTTGTTCAGAGCCACCTGTTTTCGGTCTAATCCAATCTAAGATTCTAGATAAGTTTAAAAATTAACATCAGAGTAGGCAGATCAACATATTAGGTGGACCAAAGTCCATGAGGAAATTTGCTAGTTTGCATATTTTGATTTTATTTATCTAACAGGAATAGCAATATTTCATTATAAGATTGGAGATAGCCTTTCAAAGGACAGGAAGCAGGATATATTTAAGCCATATTCTTTTATGCTGAACTGCTTGCTTATTTCTAAAGTTTGTTGATCTGAAGTTGGAAAATATATTAAAAATAGTCTGTTCTTTCATTATAATGAAAATACATTTATTAGAATACAGATTTTGGGGAAAAACAGTAATGACATTAAAAATGAAGTCATATAAAAATTTGCAAGTTATTTTCTACTGGTTTTGACTGTCATAAATGAAGCTCAGAGAAAAAAACCTGCAACTAGAGAAAAACAATGAAAATAAGCATGCCACAGTGATTCATGATAGTGACATTTAAAAAAGTGATAAGGAAGAAACTTAGCCACTATTTCAAGTTCTTTTTGCATATTGTGTTAAAGATGAAAATCTTTGATTTCATAAGAACAATAAAATAAAAAATATTCTATTATAAGATAATGCAAGTAACAATATTCATCTAAAAGATTGCTTCGTAAATTCTATCTCAAAAATTCATTTGGCAAACCAGGATCTGACTCCAGCTAAAGTATTAAAATATCCACCTAAGACTATTTTAAAGTTGTTAGTGGTCAAAAAGGGTCAAAAACGAGACTATCAATCAGAATAGGTGGTTATTAGGTAGCTTTTTGAAGGTAGATTGAGGGAGCATTGAGGATCAAGACCAGCTTATCATCATTGATTTCAGGATGGGATATGTTGCCAGTCAGTTGAGAATCACAGAATGTCCTGAGTTGGAAGAGACCCAAAAGGATCATGAATCCAACTCCTGTTTCTGCACAGGACAACTGCAAGGTCACATCACATGTCTAACTAAGAGCATTGTCCAGATGCTTCTTGAATTCCATGAGAGGTGGTACCATGACTGCATCCCTGGGGAGCCTGTTCCAATGCTCCATCACTCTTTGGGTGAAAAACCTTTTCCTAATATCTAACCTGAACCTACCCTGGTACAGCTTCATGCCATTGCCCCAGGTCCTGTTGCTGGTCACCAGAAAAAAGAGATCAGCACCTGCCCTTTCATCACCCCTGGTGAGGAAGTCGTAAACTGTGATGAGGTCTCCCCTCAGTCTCCTCTAGGCTGAACAGACCATGTGACTTCAGCTATTCTTCCTATAACTTCTCCTCCAGACCCTTCACCATCTTTGTCGCCCTCCTCTGGACACTCTCTAACAACTTGATATTCTTCTGGCATTGTGGTGCTCAAAACTGCACACAATAGTCAAGGTGAGGTTGCACCAGCACTGAGCAGAGTGGGGCTATCACCTCTTTCGGTCCGCTAGCAATGGAGTCCTTGATGCATCCCAGCTACATCAACTGGTCTCTGTATTGTGGGTGTTTGTATAATGTATGCAGCCTTTAAATATTCATTACATTTGGACTATAGTGGGCAAATTGCTTATAGTCTGTAATCTGTGTAAAAATGTACACGTGATTTTCCTCTGAGGTGGGTGTTTTTACAGTGTCATTTCTAATTACAAGTATTTTTAAAGTTTTTCACCTCCCTGGCCTGTTCTGTAGCTTAGAGGCAGCCAATGTGAGACAATTTGTTAAAATCATTTCATCTTTAACAGAGGATTAAAAGAGTCATAGATTTCCTTCCCTGGTATAAAGGTTCACTGACAAATGCCAAGGCTTTTAAAGAGCAAAGGGGAATTAATATGCATTAATCATGTCAAACTGTTTTCTAAAAACTCTTGTGAATGTCAGGAGCCATTAGTATACTGTTAATTCACAGAGCTGTCTGTCAGCTTGTTGAACTCCTGGAGACCTGAATGATGTAGTAGAGTAGTCCAAAGAGCATGAGCTCAGTTCTTTGGAGAGGTAACTAGCAAAGCACCAAAGTCACCTTACTGGCATTCACAAGATTTCTCCAGTTGGGCCAAAAATCCAGACCTATATATCCCTGACTGCCACTGGAATCAGCCAAACTCCTCCTGAAATGGTGTGGTGATGGTGAACGGGAGTGGAAGAGGCAAAATTGACATAGAATTTAGGTTTGTGTGCGTGACTTAGACTGGATGTTAGGAAAAAGTTCCTCACCATGAGGGTGTGGAACACTGAAACAGGTTGCCCTGGGAGGTGGTTGATGCCCCATCCCTGGAGGTATTCAATGTGAGGCTTGACAGGGCTCCGAGCAACCTGATCTAGTTGGGGATGTCCCTGCTCACTGCAGGGGGGTTGGACTAGATGAACTCCAGAAGTCCCTTCCAACCCAAACCATTCTATGATTCTATGACTTATACAGACAAAGGCTTATGTGAATCTGAGTTTTGGTGAGTGTGAGTAGTGCAGAATCTAGTACAATGGGTCACATTATTAATTTTTTTCTTGCACTACAATTTTTGGGTAACAATATCAGCCTAAGAACTGGTATTTAGTTGCATTGCTGTGCTTGTTTCTAGTGCAGGAAAAGGACAGTCAGCTGAGAGGTCTGTGTGACCTACGCTCCAGAGACTCATCACTGAATTTGGCTATTGTCTCTTCTAAAGTCTACTAAGGAGGTTGAAATTGTTTGTATTGACCTGAAATTAAGCCCTAAACTCGAGGTCATGTGAAAGCACTGACTTTAACTAGTTATAGACATTTCAAACAGATTTTTTTTTGCAACAAAAATATGTCACAACTCTCTTGGCATCATTGCTGCAAAGAGCTTAGATGACTAGGTATTCCAGACAGTTTCAAAATCAAGTAATTCAAAGAGAGTTCAAACTGTGTACTCTGTTTATCCACTTGTTTTCATCCTCAAGTTTAAAAAATATTGCTTCTGAACAATTCCATTAGCCTAAATGATATGGAAGATTACCAGATAAATTGCAGATGAAGACAGAATGAAAAGCAGTGAATATTAGCAGAAGAAAGAATAAGCAAAGAAATACAATGATAGAAACTCCGTGTCAGATCATATACAAAAGGAAGAACAGGCATCATTTTCTTTTGTAGCTAGGAAACAAACATAATTGAGCTACATTGATCCTGTGGGTTTTTTTAAATGATTTTTCTAAAATCAAAACTGGGTACTCGTTCATTTACTCCAAGTATTTATTTTCTATTACAGAAAGTGCGTACCAGGTACTGCAACTGAAAATATGGGGACTGCAGTCCCTTAACTAGGATTGCCTGATGTGCCCTCTCCAGGGTTAGGTGCTGTAGAAGCCTCCATTCTTCCTGAAGGCATGCAGGGATTGTGTGACAGGCAGATAGATATGTACCATGCACATATATACTATTCATATATTTTTATGTAAATAAATTCTGAGAGCTGATTAATTTTAGCTGTGGATTTTTTATATTTGATCTCTAAAAACCCTTAGAAATTGAGTTTCCTAGTTAGCTATTTCACTGCAAGAAAAATACACTTTCTCTAAAGTATATATGATGTATGCTATGGAGGAAAAATCACTCAGAAGTAAATATGATTTTTTTTTCTTGTAGTTTAATTTCAAGTAGAGAGGATCAGTTCCCAGTCAAGTTAAGCACAGATCAATAAATTACAGCAGAGCATGACTAATTATTTTTTTCTGTAGATGGAAATCAGTTGTTGGATCATAATAATTATGAATACATTTGTGTTTAACAGCTCTGTTAAGACTCTATCCAACCACTTAATTCCTCTCCTATGTAGTGTGCAAGCACTGGTGGCAGATTACACTTCAGAAAAAAGAGACAGAGAGCAGTGGATAACTGACCCATGGCAAGACAGGATTTTAGCATGAGGATTAAAAAATGAAGATGCCTCAGCTTTGGGTTCTTGGCAAGTCTGATTTCTTATTCGCTGGGTAAGGAATTTGCAAACAGCAGTTGTCAGCTAAAACACAACAGGATGTAAACATCTACATCAGAGTACTGAACCTGTATGGGAGGAGATAATGACCTAACAATGTCAGAAATGACAGTGAACGGAAGTGGTTAGTGTCATAAGTCTTGTAAGAGGCAGAAATGATTGTAAAGGGTCAGAAGACATTATCCCTCTCTTTTATGTTCTTTGGCCCTGTCTTTCAAAACCCTGTATTTCTAGTTAGTAGGAAGAGAAGGTAATGATGATTGTCACTTTATCTAGTGGCTCAGGACTTAAAAGGTGCATGAGGTTAGAGTATACTTTTATATAAGAATATAAAATTAATATCACAATATCTGGTGAGAACAGCTCAGGAATTGCAGATTTTCTGTTTGCTGTTTCCAGCTATGCTCAAAAGCTGTTGATCATCAGCTCTGTCTCTTCAGCTCAGTTGCTTGTGTTTAAACAGACAAGAGATTTTCCAAAGCACCTCTTCTTACTGTAGATCATATAGGCATTTTAGGTGTTTGCTTTAAGGAGATTTGTACATTAGGACTCTAAAGCTTAAGCATATCCTGGATTCCCAGAAAGTTTACCTTCTCCAGAATAGGCAACAGCTGATTATATTTTACAAGAAGAACACTCTTGACCCTAAGTTCCTAAAGAGTGAGTAAAAAGAACAACAAAAAAAGGTAGTTTTGCACTCTCTTATATAAATGGATGGAGCTGACATTTTTAGCACTTATTTCAAAGACTTCTCTGAAGTTCTGCACTCCACACCAGTTGCAGACATAACTGAGAGGAACTTAAAAGAGCTTGAAGTGATTTCAGTGATGACAATTGCCTTGCAATCAAAGCATTTTTCCTTCAGTCACTTAAATGCCTGCTGCAATATTAAATTTCCATGGGAATTAGAGTAAATCTTAGGTTCACAATATGATTCTAACCTAGAACCTTCCATTTTGATTACTTCTTTTCTGTAGAAATAGCACTTTCTCCTCTTTTCTTTGTGCTATATCTGTCTCCCAATCTGTTTGTCAGAAGTCTGTAGCCATTTTCTCAGCTGCTGACATTGAATTACAGATGACCAAAAGTGACTATGTCAGTGGGTTTTATGTGAGCTTTTTCCACACAAAGCCCAAAGTTAAGCCATGAACATAAAGTTCCCCAGCCCACTATAGCATCCAGCATTCATGAATATGAGAAAGCAGCATAGAACTGACCCTAGGGATAAGTAAAATGCTTGGTTTTCTCTTTCTAAACCTTTCAAAAGTAAAAGGTTTCAAAAAGAAAAGATTTCAAAAATATCTTTGAATAGGATCTCAGAGGAAAGATGTTACTTCTACAGTCATAAGTTCCACACATTGTATCCCTCTGAAGTAACTTGTATAGCGTCTGTTGTCCTGGCACAGGCTGAGGATCAGATGCTTTCAATCAAACTTATGCTAATACAAAAACCCACACCTGCAAGAAGACACCCATATTATGTTAGGTTAATCACAAGGACACTGACAAAGGTGTGGAACTCTATGCTAGTATCAACAAAGACTTTCTAACTATCACTTGGATCTAGAGTAATCCTCTTTATTCCTAAAAATGATGTTTGACAGATTTTCCTTTATTTTAGCTAATTTCACAACTCCAATGAGAGGTTGTGGTCAACTAAGAAAACAAAATAACAACAACAAAACCTATCTTGAATAGCAAAGTACTTTTTTAATAATGAAAACAATCTCTTCTGGTGAAGACCTAATCTAAATGGATTCAGAGTGTAAGAGAATAATAGATATTCTAGAGCTCTAAAAAAGCTTCTCTGTTTTGTGGATTGTGCAATAAATTATAGGCAATGGAAACAAAAAGCATCTTCCTGATGGAAAACAAACAAGCAAACCAAACCCAAAAAATTTGCAGCAACATTCCAACTGATTCACATTCAGAAATGTCAGTAATTTGAAAGATTTGACTCAACAAGTCCTAGAGAGATTCTGGTTTCAGTCCTTGATATATGTTGGGTTTTTTGCAGTTTCACTGTTGCAGACATTCACTTTTCTGCATCTATAGTTTACACAGTCACCTTCATGGTAAATATATTTTATTGAAGATGCACATTCAAATTTCACTTTTGCAGAGAATCACTCAGGTTCTTAACTCCTGTTCTTGTTATAGTTTTTATTGCTTGCTTACTTTTCTGTCTTGATAGTGATGCATTTTGTAGGACTCAACTTTAGCAAGACTTCATAGTATTAGTTAACAAAATTTAGAGAGTTTTCTCTTATTCTGGCAATAAATTTAGGTCCAAATTCTGAACTTTAGCTAATTTTAGCTCATCTAACTGACTACTTTTGACTACTTCAATTCCCCCCATGAAGTCCCAAAGATTCAGGGATAAATACAGATAGTTTCTTTATTTAAAAAAAAAAAAAAAAGTGGAAAATGAGGCAGAGTCTGATTTACACCAGGAATACAGCTTTACAGTGCCTTTTTTTCTTAAATTTAGGATAAGGATACTACTGTGTGTTTGAGCTTCAATATTTTAATGAAATATAAGTTGATGATGGGTATGGAGCACATGTGTTATGAGAAGGGGTTGAGGGAACTGGACCTGTTTAGTCCAGAGAAAAGGAGGTTTGGAGGAGACCTTATTGGTCTCTACAGCCACCAGAAAGAAGAGTGTAGTGAGATTGAGCTAGGTCTCTTATCCCAAATACCAAGTGATAGAACAAAAGGAAATGGCTTCAAGTTGTGCCAGGGAAGGTTCGGATTAGATATTAGGAAGAGTTTGTTCACCAAGAGGGTTATCAAGCATTGGAACTGGCTACCCAGGGGGGTGGTGGAATCCCTGTCCCTGGAAGTGTTCAAAAAATGTGTAGATGTGGTGCTTGGGGACATGGTTTAGTGGTGAATACGTTAGTGTTGAGTGGACTGTTGGACTCAATGATCTTAGAAGTCTTCTCCACCATAATAATTCTATGATTCTATGAAATACTGTAGTCCCAATTATTTTGTTGTCACTCTAATTAGTTATTACTCAGAGATATAAAATATGGTGCTGTTTGATGTTTTGCTTGTTTGAGGTTCGTCTAGCCTTTCAGATGCTCTATAAAAGGTTGAAAGAATCTAGAGATACAGCCTGCTCTGCCTGTTGCTGCTCACAGCTGTGCAAAGCACAGGCAATCTCCCAAGTTCAGAGACCACTTGTGCCTTCTCCACCATAGCAATAGCTGTCATTCCTCTCCGGTTCACTAAACCTGCTCAGGACTGGATTTTGACTCACTTCTGCTGCCTAGATGAGGATATGAGGAGAAAAATATTTTATTTTGGCTCAGAAGCAAATTTTTAGCCTTTGGGAAAAGCACAGAGTCAGAGTAACTTCATGGGAAAGGACTATGACCATGAGATAGGCTCTTTTAAAGCAATCTGCTTTCCCAGGGTTTAGAGGAAGGTTGAGTTTCTCCTTGCTGGCCTTTTCCACCCTTTCTTATATTTGGTTTAAAATTTAGTGATGTGTACACAATGAAGTGCTATCCCACCCATTCCCAGTAAAATATTGTACTACTGCAACATAATAGTCCTGAATTTTCTCATAGAGAAAACTGCTTAAAACAGGACATCAAATTTCAAGGCTGACAACTAAAAAATGCCTTGCACTCACAGGTTTTTATGTCATTAAAGTATGCATGGGCAGCAGGAATATAAGAGAGTGAGCAGTATGAAACAGAAATGGGAGGAACTGTACAGCTCAGTATAGAGGGAGCTGCAAGATCGTGCTTATTGACAAGGTATTACAGAACTAATTCTTGCAGCCCTCCCATGGACATAAGTGCACCTGGTTGACAGTAGCCAATAAGAAGTGTACCTATTAAGATAGAGTGGGAGTAGATCACCTGCACTTCTTTTGTGGTGGCACAGTGGTGACAGCAAAGGTAAGGGTTCAAATATAAATTGGTAACTCTTTCTTTAAAATTGGCTATATCATTCTCCATTAAGAAAAAAAAACGGGGTCTTGTGGAGAAGGTAAGAAGTCAGAGCATTTTTTTTAAGAGGAAAATGTTCTAGTGTCATGGTTTAACCCTAGCCAGAAACTAAGCACTACATAGCCACTCGCTCACTCCTGCCAACCCCTGGTGAGATGGGGAGAAGAACAAACAAACAAAAAAATAAAAAAAGGTAAAACTCATGAGTTGAGATAACAGTTTAATAACTGAAATGTCAACTGCAGCACTAAGCTTGCTGTTGTCTGCAAACTTGTAGAGGGTGCACTCAATCCCACTCTCTACATCAATGATGAAGGTATTAAACAGCAGTGGTCCCAGTACAGACCCCTGAGAGACACAACCAGTCACCAATCTCCATCTCAACATCGAGCCATTGACCACAACCCTCTAGATTCAGCACACTACTCATTTTCTTGAGGAAGACTAGTACAACTTTAGAAGAGGCAGTGTGACTTCTGACTATCCCTTGCATTCAGAAAATAGTCATTGAGATTCACTTTCAACCCAGGAATGTTAGGATCTTGCTGAATGCAGTTCCATGCTTATCATTTATATTCTTCTTTATATATGCCCATTATTAATCTCCCTCCATACTAGTAATAACCCAAGCAATCTCTGCCATTTTTTAAAATCAGTCTCCCTATTCTCCCGTTTAAATCATCTTAGGTCTCTTTATAAGGTCCTGGTAAATTAAAACGCATATAGGTCCCATCATTAAAAAACAGCTCTCAAGGAACAATATTGAATTAAGTTAGCATGGTATATCTTTGGTAATGCAATAATATATCTGATCCCATTTGCTTTCATCTCTTTGATTTCTTTTTCAAAATTTATCCCAAAGTTAAGTTTAGATAGGCAAACTACCTGTATGACATGTTTTCTCTTTCTTACACAAAGGTACTTTCTGTTCTTTAGACCACTTTTTTATTCAAACTGTACACTATGATCTTAGAGCTTTTGATATCGAAGCAAGACTTATTTGTGCTATGTCCTTATGTAAGGAAAGTATAAAAATAAAAAACCCAATTAATCATCCTCAGCTTAATGTGATAAATATATTTTAAATTTAACTGATACTATTTGGTTATTATAAAAACAAATATCTCCACTTTTGTTGTGGATGAAATAAAGCTCAGTTTCTTTCAGGGAAAAAAAAACGCCATTTGAATAACTGAATTACCAGGCTTATTGGCTTACTGAGAATCTTTAAATAGATACTCTGGATTCTGTGTCTTCATTTCCTCTGACCTGAGCAATTTCAGTCAAATGTCTTAAAGTCTGATGGACCTAGGCTTGGAGGAGAACCATTGATCTAACAGTCAGCCCTCCAAAACTGATTAAACAATCAAGCTTTCAGAAGACTTCATGAGGTTATTTCAAACAATGTGACTGGGCACATACAACAACTGTTTGTGACAAACCTGATATAAAAGAAAAAGTCTTACAAAGATTTGTCTGGCATCATGTTAAACTGTAGCCATTCAATAGGCATTTTCTTATTTCCTTAGGCCACAGTGCTGCTGGTGTGTAAAATTTCATGAAAATTCTCTATCTTGATTCATATCTCCAGCTGCTGACAAGTTTCTAGGTAGCCAAAAGCGCTATTGACATTTTTCATGTGTCTGAAAAATTGTTTGATTTGGATCTGGGTACTTCTTATGAAAATGCAATAATAGCAATAGAACAAAAATATATCATCAGCTCCTCTGAAATGGATAGTGACTTTATGTCAGGCTGCTTTTGTCACTGTATTCGTGAACTATAGAAGAAAGCAACAGTCTGCCTTTTGAATACTACTATTTTGAACACCTTCACTGTGTCTTGCTTTGCTCCATCTAAAGAGATGTAAATTCGCTTCTAATACTTCCCACAGCTATTCTGGATCAGTGTAATCTTTATTTGAACTCAGTTTATAAGGGCAAATACCTGAACTAGAGCCTGCTATCCTTTGAGGAAATACTTTAGTCTCCACAGCATCGAATATGTTGACATCTGTGTCCTTGGCTGCAAATCCTTCACACTTGTTGTTGAATATGTTTCTCACTGCATAATGTTCTTCTCTCTGAGCCACTAAGATGCCAAACTTAGAGTATAAACACTTTCAATCCCAGCTCTAGACAGTAAGAGGTCTTTAGGTAATCCAGAATAACACCAAGAAATATGTGCTAGACCACGAGGTGAAAAGTATTGTTTATTTATTTATTTATTTATGGCATAATTTGTTTCACTTTTTGGCTGCCTAATCCGTCCCAACCAACCGACGCCAAAAATAACTATTTTTTTTTTCCTGCAGTCTTTGTCATATCTATTTTATTTTAGTACGCAGTACATCCTAAGGTCTATACACATAATGTCCAGGCTGAAGCACTCTGAGATGATGTAGATGTGACCATAATAGATAAAATCTAGAAAACATTGACCAAAGAAGAAAGGATTAATTTACCCTCATTTGGGTAGCTCACAGTAGCATTAGAAGGTAAATAGACCTCTCATTCATTTCAGCATGATGTGGCCTGTGGTGTCACCACAGCTCATCTCTCAAAAATAAGAACTGTTCTTGCCCTAGTAACATTAATATAAAGTCTTTCTACTAGTGTTTCTGGGACTTGGCATTAGGAAGAATAGAACTTTAATAATTCCTTCTAGCAGCCATGCATATTGTACTACAAATGAGAAGGTACACATTCTCAGAGTAACACTCTACCACAGAAAACAGAGAAAGAAAAATCCAAACATGTTTTAAAAGATAATCTGTATTTAAATATTTAAAAGACATTCTAACACACTGATGTGTGTCAATAATGAAACAGTTTCTGTGGTCATTTCCAGCATGCCTTTGCCAAGTAACCTATGCAATGCAAAGGGCCTTCCTCCACTTGTAGCTATGTCATCTGTCTTCTACTGACTGTTTCATAGCTTTTCACTTCAGCAGTGATTTCCAAAAGACTCAGGGACAGTATTTTCCCCTTGTTTCATGCTGTTCTTCTCAAACTTGCATTTCTCACTGCTTTAAACCTACATGTAGAAATCTTTGCTCCAATACTGCCCAAGACTGGACTCAGCAGCATACAGGAACTGGATTCAGGAGCTGGAATCTAGAACTGAGTGTTGCAGATGCCAACACTGCTCTTTCTGCCTGCCCTTTCCTTCCACCCCCACCTCTTTTTGTTATCTCTTAAAGGTAACTTTGAAGTCAATGTCAACAATTACAGACCCCACAAATAAACATTGTGCATATAATCCTTTCTCAAAATCCTTTGTGCAGAAGTCCTACTGGTGAAAATTCTTAGTTTTGTAAAGAGGCCATCATCAGCCATAGTTGCCATAGTTTGCTGCTAGTTTGCTGCTTGCAGTAGTAGACTGATGTCTGTAACTGAGGCATTGTTCTTATACTGCCCCTGTGTATGTTGAGACTCAAAAGACACAGTTTAAGCTGGAGGTAAGAATATATTGAAACAAAATATCTCTCCAAAGAAGGGAAGAGATAATTTCAAAAAAAAAAAAAAAAAAAAAAAAGTTGTGGCTTTTTTTTTTTTTTCTTAAAATAGCTCATTACCTTCATTTCACAAGAAACTCATTTTATTTTTTGGCACTAATCTCATTGTTTCATACCCTGTGAATTCAAGATACTCAGATGACACTTGCTACCTGCATTTAGGCACTTTACTTGAGCAGCTCTGTACTTTAGCTGGGAACGTGGATTGCTCTATAAGCCCCACCAGCTGTCCTGACTGCAGTGTGAATGCAAACTCTCAACATGTTTGTAGACACTTTCATATAGAAACCTTTACGAGGTTTAAGTGTAATCTGAATCCCCCCTGTAGTACAGTATTCAGTTACCTAAATACAGACATCTAGAGCCTCTGAGGCACAACAACACATCTGAAGAGTGTAGCCTCAGCATGTTTGCTGATACAAAACTGGGAGATGAGGTTGACACACCAGAAGGCTATGCTGCCATCCAGCAAGACCTGGATAGGTGAAAGGACAGGGCAGGGAGGAACCTAGTGAAGCTCAACAAGGACAAGTATAGAGTCCTGCACCTGGAGAGGAATAACTTCATGTACCAGTACAGGTTAAGATTAGTACAAGCTCCCCAGAAATGTTGTGGAGTCTCCTCTGGAGATATTCAAAACCTGCCCAGACACAGTCCTGTGCAACCTGCTTTAGCAGTGACGTTGGACTAGATGATCTCCAGAGGTCACTTCCAACCTCTAACATTCTGTGACTCTATGATTGTACAAAAAGCCTGCTTGGAGTGGCAATTAGGACACAATGAAGAAAGGGTGTTTAGAGGCTTACACAATTTTCATGAGATGACAACATTTAAGCAACCAAGACAATTCCACATCATGTGTTTAAAAGCAGAATTCAGCTTCATCTTCCATGATGTGCTGGACACTTTCTGTCTGGTCAATTTTCTTATCTCTGGTTTCCCTTAATAAATTCTTCTCACACCTGCTGCATATTTCCATTATCTTTTTATTAGTATGTCCCATAAACAAGCCTTATTCCTCTACCAGTTCTCTGCAGGTTTCCCCAGTACCTGGCCAGTGAAGATATTTCCCTCCATGCCTTATTCTGTTGCTCTCTCATTTGTAAATAAACATAATTTGCTATTACTTACATGAACAGATCATGGTTGTCTCTCAGTATCATATAACTGTCTTTCTGCTAAAAATAAAATTGTATTGTCTTTGGCATTTTCTCATCGTAGCTAGGAGTTCAGATTCACACACAAAAAAATTGTTTCTTATTCCAAGCTTTCTCCTGTCTCATTTTCTCAAAAGTGTACCTGTGAATGCATGCAGCCCAGTAATTTGAGCATCCTACTCAACTCTGAATTTTATGTTTCTAGATGCAAACTACACTTGAATTTTTCAGATGTTCTATACAAAACATATCTTAGATACAGTTTTTCATCTCCATCTCTGTGTACTTTCACATTTTATTGGAACAGTCTTTTCCCTGAACTTAGCAGATGCTATACTGTGGCTACAGGCATCCTCATAATCAGCTCATTTGAGCTTGTTATCCCTTTCTTTAAATGACTACTCTGTATCTCTCTCTCACTTCACATACTATTTCAGAAATTGCCTTTTCAAGGCATCCCTGTCACACCCATCATCTCCTAATCACAATTGGAAAGCAACTCTTGCCTCTCGTAGGTCTGTGATGTCAGGCTCCTCTGCTCATGCTTCACATTTTCAGACAGGTGTCATCAGATTTTTTAGCACTTTCACAGCTGGGAAGATATCTCTGTAAGCATCAACAGAGAAGTGGTTGAAAAACCATCCATTACTGTGATGCCTACAAAAATATACAACAATGAGAGGTAGCTGTGGTGCCACTGCCAGGCCTGGCTATGCCTACTGATATTATCTCATGGTTTCTTTGTGTTCTTTTTATGAGTCTGTACTTGCTTAGAAATGTCAGCTCTTTACAGCAGGCGCCATCCCCTTGCATTCTGCAACAGATCAAGTCTCACTCCACATTAATCTTATGCTTGTACAAATAATAATTACAATACATGAGTCTATGTATCTTAGAGACATTTCAAAGCTTCCTCTGTCCTCATGTTGAACTGTAGCAGATTGTAATGTGTTTCCCTAATGCCAGGTAGCAGTAGTTGCGCTGGTATATGAATAAAAGGCTATTTAGAAGATCTGTTTCACTCAGGAACCTAGCATAGGAATGCTATCCAGGCAAATATTTTCATTTGATACAATCACTTCAGAAATGTATTGATGAATTAATCAATTCCAGTTCATTAGAATAATGACATCATTTATGCTGGTCACATTTTTACCACTATCTGTAGGAAGTTTTCCAACTGCAAGGCCGAATTCTTCCATGATACAGATCCACTGAGGCAACTGCAATTAAAGCAGGAATGAATCTGGTGCATTGTAAGCCTAGAATAAATTGTCTCTCTTACTTATTTTTTGAGAAACCGTGTGTGCAGCTGACCTGGGAATACTACAAATTACTCTTTTTATTCCACTGTTGCTATCCTGTCATTGTTAGTGTTGCAACAGGAGGTGTTCTTGACACTTGTTCTAACAGAAATATATAACTTTTGTTTTGTTTGCATACTTATGCAGCTCATTACTATGTGAAAAACAATCTGCAGCTTAGCATTTGTTAATGGAATATGGAACAGGGAAACAGCAGATGGAGTATTGGGATACTGAATGCATATTAAGTTTGATCCTGAAAGTTCTTGTGTGATTTTTTTTCAGCTCAAGATGGTTGTTAAATTTCACTGCAAATCTGGTCAGAAACCATGTCTGTGTTCAAGCAGTGAAGGAAGTCTTCCACACTAAGCAGATTTAAGGGTCAAGCATTTTCTGCAGCTGATCACCTCTTTAAGGGGAGCAAAAGACAAGATTTTGCTCTGTGATTAGCTCTTTGGTTTCTTCTACTGTTCAGAGAGAAGCTCTGAAAATAGGATGGATCATTCTCCTTCAAGTAGTTGAAGATAACTTCTGCTGTGATATTATTTCTGTCTTCAGCCACAGAGAAATAGAGTTCTGAATGTCATTCTCTGCTCACCTGTATGTCTAATGCTGACACAAAGTTTGCCAAACTGACGACAAGTAAGCCGGGCTATAACCACTTCGTACTAAGATGCATCTTCATTTAATGTGTTATTGCATCTCTGCACCTCTCAGAATAAGATCTTGGGGCAAAGTGATTTCTGTATAATCTGTCCATCTTCACCTCTGCATCACACTGAGTGGCTCTTGGTCTGATAGAATAGACCTAATTTTTTGTCTTGCAAAGATAAAGATCAAATCATTCTGCATTACTCATTGGATCGGGATACTCTGAGCTGTGGGTACATCTGACTACATCATGGATTAGACATATCTGTCAAACTGCAGTAAGCTAGCTCAGATTTTATGAACCTTTTCTGCAGCAGAATGATTCTTCGACTCATCTAACAGACTTGTTTAATAAATCACAACTTTTCAAACTTCTAGAAAATGGCAAGGTGTGGTAAACAAGAGTTAATGGTCTTAGGATCATTACAGCCAAAACCTAAGTAGCTACATCATATTTTATTACTGCAAATACTATGTGAGATAAGAAGATGACAGACGAGAAATCTTCATGTTTGCAACAACAAGTGAAAGTACCATTCCAGCAAACTGATTTTGGGGAGAAATATTAGGGGAGGCATCAAACCTGGAAATTCTAACAGGCTTTTGGTTCTGTCATTGTAGGAGCCCTTTGAATTCAAGCGTGGTGTCTTGTGTGACAATAAAGAGAAAAGCAGCATTTATGAAAAGTAGGCTGAATTGAATTTTACTGCCCTCTTCAGAAAGCTGCTAGCAAAGACAATATCTGTGACCAACAGCATGAGCAGCTGTGAAGGAAGATAATGTTTTCAGTTAAATGGGGTCCAATAGGCTCCTGTGCGCCTGACAGTTTTCATATTCATACTGATCCTCCACCCAATCAAGGCACAGGGGTCATCCGAGTTGCTGCATGCAGGTCTTACCCTTTGTGCTAATAAACAAATAACAGCTGCTTCAGGTGGACTGCACAACAATATACTACTACCTGTAAATGCTGTGGGCAAGGAAATGCTTCCTGACATCTACCAAAAGACTATGATGTGCCACAGGAAGAAAGCAGGAGGAAGTGAGACCATTATCTGCATACCAGAATCCTAGACCTTCATCAATAGAATTACCAGATGACGATGCTCCAGCCTACAAAAAAACAAGGAAATTCTTCCTTTGGAGATATTTGTCCCAGTTATGAGAAAAAATTCCTCTGGACCTCAATCTGATGATTGATTTAACACATGTTGAGCTGGGTGAGCAGCTGAAAACCTCTAGGTATTTAATGTTACTATGACTTAAATAGAAATAAGACCTACAAATGCTTGTAGTTTTAGAATGATTTAAAGTTATTGAAGTTTTTAAAGAATCAGTATGCCTCTTCTTAACACTTTCTTGACCAAACTAAGCAAATCAAACTCATTCAGTGCCTCATAATACATTTCCAAAATGTATTCAACACTCTCTTGTGTTTCAACACTCTCTCGGCATCTTTTTCCAGTTTTAGTTCATTTTGGTGTTGGCGATTAAGAAATCTGAACTATTTTAAATTAAGTTTTGTCAGTGTTTTCTATATCAGTACTAATAATTTCCTGGTTTTGCTAAAAAATAGCTTTAAAAAGCCATGCTACAGAATTAACGCTGACTTTAAAGAGGTCAGGATTTCACTCCCACATTTGTAAGAAACCTTTTTTACCTACCTGTGCTATCGGGAGCATATCCTAGAGTTTAATGCCAAAGCCTTTCTCCTAGGAGACTCTTATTCCAGTAAGTGTGTTGTGGAATGAGGCATGGTTCGGATTTCATGAGCAAACAGAAAACTGAATGTCTGCATCCTGAAATAAAATAAATATCCATTAGCTATTTCTCCTTTCATCTCATGAGCATTGATTAATCAAACATGTATATTGAAGTGAAAAAAATAATTACTGAAAAATTCAATCCAAACAAAACATACAAAAATTTTCAATCGTAATTATACATTTTAAACAACATTATGTAACTGAAAAACTAATTGACAAGCACAAGTGCTTACATAAACCACTCACAGTCTGATATTTCACAAAGTAGATCAGTATTTTGTTCTGAATACAAAGCAATGAATGAGTTAAAGTCATGTCATGCTAAGGAGGATATAATTTGAATTTATAAATGTATAAATCTTAAATACAAATAAAACCCAAACTCAGAAACAAGATCTCAACTATAGAGGGCTTTCAAGTTAGCTCAAGTGTCACTAGAATATTGTGAAATTTGTTTATAATGCTTATCCTTTTCTCCCTCCTTGTGTAGTTCATAGAGTTTGGAGTTTTCTTTAGGAAATCAGCATTAATTTTCTATCAAAATGAGATCCCTAAAGAAGCAGGATGCCTTCACTGGGTGCTCCATCAGCTGTGCAAGTAAGCATGGTAGCCAAGGAAGGGTGGCTGTGCTCAGCTAAGCCCTGTCTCCATGGAAACATTTCAGTAGATGCGGTACCTACTGGAGACCAAACAAAGATTTTCCTATTGCTCTGCAGAAGAGGCAATATGTAAGCTGCAGTGAATATAATCTCTTTTTTTGACCCTAGATCTGTAAGCACTGGCTACCCAGAGACATAAAGTCTTTCTTTTCTTTTTTTGGGAAGAAGGAGATTAGTAGGTTTTTAACAAAAAAACCTCAAATATGTATTTACAGCAGGATGCAAAACCTAAAAGTCAAAATTAAAGTCATAGCTCTTCTTTTAGAGAAACAAAGAGAAGCCCTCGAATCAGTCACTCATAGTGTTTAGAAAAGGTGTTTTAAATTGCAATGGTATGCTTGCTGAAATGAAGACTGCAAGAGAAATAAATAATAATAGCGAATATATCATCATATGAAAGAACAGTAACCTCCACTTTCATTTCAGCTACTTTGAGCCGAATAATTGTATAGCCAAGGAAAAGTCTTTTTCCAACATTAAAGTAACAGGAGTTGTTAGCTGCTTTGAACTGAGCATTCATTCAGCTGGAGATAATACAGAGCTGCATCAGAAGAGCAGAAAAAACAATCTATATCAGCTCAGGAATAATCTAGGAGGAGGCCAGCCAAATTAATCTTGTCTTTTTTTCCAAGTTATAAAACAAAGACATTAGACCTAAAGCATACTTAGTTCAGCCTTTGGGATGAATCCTTAGGGACCTGCAAGTTTGAATGAGATGAAACTAATTAATAGCTGCGATTTTCTGCACTTTCCTCTCAAAGTCTTGTGCTGGTCACAGGGGATGAGGCATTAATTCTCCTTTCTCCTGTACCTTCTACTCACATATGAAAAGCATATGCTGGTAAGTAAGACGGGGCAAATATCTCTGAAATCTTTTGAGTACAACATAAAAATTTCCACAGTGCTCTCATCCTTCTGTATAGGAAGGATAACAATATAATCTGTATTCTGATATAGATGTCAGTAGTATGCTTACTGTGCTACTTTTATGTTTTCACTAACACAAAATAAACCTTGCTAAGTGGCAAGGACAAATCATTGGTTTGATTACCACTGACAGTCTCAACCTCTGCATATAGAAAACATCGCACAATTGAAATTGTCAGGCATGACAGAACATGTCTTGTTTGTTTTTAAAAATAATCACAATGATATTGTTAGCTTTGTTTACCACAACATTGGTATTTTAGCAATTTGTGATGGTTAGAATTTCTTCTAATTATAATAGATATTTTAGTTCAAGTTCTCTGCTCAAATGATTTAGAGCAAAAGCTTATGTAGGTTGCAGATGAGGTTAGATTGTTCTCATCCACAAACTTTCTGAACTTTCTTTCCTTTTTGTTCTTTTTTGTTCTTTCTTTGGAGACCAGAAAAATTTCAGACTTCAAGAGCTAAATTACTATAATGGATGTGTGATAATAAAAGCTGGATGTGCCCTCCTGGACAGGCAGGATTCAGCTCAGAGCTGCAGTGGTGGTGTGATACAGCTTGAATGGTCAAGTCCTGCTAAAGGCTTCTTAGTTGCAACTTAATGCATCAAATGCTGTGACTTTACATCAAATCTGTGTCCTGTGTGTGGTCATTTCAGACAGCATGGATTTGTGAGCATCTGCTTGCAGCAGAACATGTCAAAGGAGCTAGGTACCAGAGCACAGTCAGCTGCTTCAAACTTCTAAACATAAAAAAGAAATCCTTTAAAATTTGAATGTAAAGTATATTAATATGCCTCATCTTAACTGGGATCTTGATAAAAATGAAATTTAGCTAAGGCCAGAACTTAGAGAGTATGTTCACATTTGGCTTTTCAGAAGAATTAGTGAAAATGTTCAACTTCTTCCTGCAAAAATATGCAATCCTTTCATAAAAGACTCCAAGCTGTTTAGCTATATCTCTGTTAGGAAGGCATTTCCTTCAAGAAATGACTTTGTTGTGCTTCCTGACCTCATGGTGGATTTGTTGCTGCCTTCATGACCTGGAAAATACATTACATTAACTTCCTTGACCAAACAGCACAGTCGCTAGTTTATACCTTCTATAGACCATGAGAGACAGAAATGAAGAAACCTTGCTGCTTAAGGTAATCTTGCAAACAATAACTGTGGAGCCTAATATTTATTTCTAACAGGAGGATAACCATTTTCATTGATATTGCATGAATTTTCCTTTTTGTACCTGCACAACAGTTACCAGTGTTTGTTTCTTTGCTATCTTCTCCCAAATTCGGTTTAATTCTTAAAAATGCTATGCTTGTTGTTACCACCATAAGAATAATTTTAAATCCCTATATTTTGCTGTAATCCAATGGAGAGAAAGTGAGGAAAAAAGGATTCCCCTGCTCCCATTTTAATAACTCTCAATAAAAGTAAAATTTTTGTCTTTATTTCTGAATAGGAAAATCAGCTTAAAGTCATTTAAAACACTATCAAAAGGGGGATATACTTGAAAAATATATATCCAAATGAAAAAGAAAAACTAGTGTTTGAATTTCTTTACTATTCCATGGTTAGTATTGAAATTTGAGAATTAATTTCTTATTAATATTCCATATAGTTTATCATAGACAAAATAATTCTTTTGAGAACTGTGTGTATATCCAAGATTGAGTTTTCATTTCAGTACGTAATATTTGGGGGGGAAAAGACTGAAAGGTATGTTACTGAATTTTAATATGCTATTGGAATTAGTTTGACAAAATTAAGTTTAATATTTTATTTTCCAAACATGTTGATTTTCATAGAAGTATCCTGTTGCATAAATCTTTAAAAATCAAAAATCTTCAACAATTTCTAATTCTTTTGAAATTTACCACATCCTAATATAAGGAGACAAAAAAAGGAGAAATAAAACCAATTGATTAGCTTTTTTTTTATAAGAATCTTATTCACAACCATTCAGGATATTTTTCTCCTAAACTCAACAGTTATTTAACTACTAAAGTAGAAATGTCCTTTCTATAGATTGCAGAAAGTGTTTATTAGTTAGAATTACATGAAGCTAGTTAACTCTACTCTTTGGTGACCATATTTTTTTAAATTGTCATTATTCTTTTAACATTAAAAGTTTGCACTTTGCTTAATTGTCACATAGTGATTTAGAGAACAGGAAAGAAAATTCGAAATGCTCCTTTTCTAAACAAAGACAATCACCAAAAGAGATAAAGCTATGTAAATATTTAACTGCTACTTATTTAAAAGCACTTAAAGACTTTAAAATAAGAATCAACCTTAATGCATATATAAAAACATCTGGGGTGTTACAGGTCAAAAAATAAGAAGCACAACCTTGAACTTCCACCAAGACGCAATGATTTTTTTGTTAAGGTTCGTATTCTAACTTTCCTACAGAAAGAAGAAAAAACTTTCTTCAGGCTCAGGCTGTTTCACATGTGCCATTTTCGAACTCTTCCTATATCCCTAGAGAGGATAGAGTAGTGGAGTAAGAATTTTATAAGATTTCTTAAAAATAAAACATTAAAAACATCTTAAATGTAAGTTCCTCTCTGTGCTGTGGAAACGCTGATACTTTATTTCCCTTATTTCTTTTCTTGCTTTGCCAACATCTGTAACACCTAGTATTTCTACAATTATACAGTGTAATTTCCAGTCTTCATCTATGTACCCATCTCGTCAGCTAACCTGTATCATTTCCTTCCTGATTGAATTCTTTGGGAGTCTTACTTGAATGCAGGATAAGATTATTACATTTGGGAGCCTATTCCCAAGTTATTGGAAAAACCAAAAAGCTGTTGTTCACTCTATCAAACCCATTCTTTCTTTAACTTAGATAACTACTCACAAGTCTGTAGCATTCATATGCTATTTCAGGCCAAGACAGAAAAATGTTTAAAGGAAGAACTGATTGAATATTTTTCATAAAGTGATTTTATACTGAGGTGTTCATCTTCTGGGAAAATGCTGTGATATTTTCCAAAGAAGTATATGTGGAATTGATCAGAAAGCAAAAATTCCACTATATGTACAATATATTAAATATTTATTGGATTCCAATATATACATATACATAACAAGTATAAATAACATATTTATCTGAGAAGAGCAGATATCGAAGACTTGAAGGTCCTCATCGGACATCAAAGATTTGAATGCCCTCAGAAAGCTCTTTTATGGCCCCTTACTGTAGATGAAGATACAATTTTGTTGTCCTGAAAATTCATTTAACCACCGACAACAAACATTGTAATTATTTTTGGATTTGCCTTAACTCTTAATGACAAACACTTTTCTTATGCCAGCATTCTGCACATACAAGTTTAACAGGTTGATTTTAGGGTCATCATCAATTTATGGGGTATTATGACAGAACTATGAGAAAAATCATTTAGAAAAGATGCCCAAGACATTACTGGCTGATTGGAAGCTGCAATACATACAAATATTGCACATGATGTTTTGGACAAATTTGAAATATCTAAAGTAAGTTTAAAACATTTTTCTAAAAACATACCAAACGGAAAAAAATGATTAATTGATGTAATATGTTTCAAAAATGTTGTCCTAGAGTTCGGAGATAAAGTCTAGAATAGATTTTAGTAAACTGGTAGAACTCCACTGACATCCAGAACACCCTCGCTACAGATTTTAGGGTTTTGTAGTGTTTTAAATGTTTCTCTTCTACATTGGAAAAATACCATTGTTCCATTATTCATTCATTGCCACCAAGTCATTAGAACATCATGGAAATCCTCAGTGTTCAAAATGTAATTGCCAATAAAGATGGAAGTTTTTATCTGCTAGTAACCTGGAATTTAAGTTAAATATTTCGTCACTTTTCCTTTTATTCATTTTTAAGGAAAAATATCAGCAGAACATACATAATCATATTTCCTGGTTTTCAAAATATTCGAATCTGTAGTTCTTCTGAAGTACACAGAAATTTAATTTCCTCTTCCATTTCCTATTTTAGGATTTCTTTTGAAATGAAGCTGGATACATTTTATCTTTTCATCTACATCCTGAGCTGAAGTAATTTGAGGCAGAATTGAGCAGTGTCCTAAAATAAACAAGTGTTCTTCTTAAGGTCTCTTTTTTTCTCCGTCTGTTTTTTCACTGAACCTGGAAACAATCATGTCTAAATGAGATATAGTCTAATGAATCTGTACATTTTAGTTCTCAGAATTAAAAAGAAAAGAAAAAACAGTCTTTAGTTACCAACTGAGATTGAGACATATATTGTAAATAGCCAAGATTGCGCTGCTATTTCTTGTAGAGTTTATGCTCTCTTGATTAATGTCAATAATATGTTGGTTAAATCCTAGAAGTATTTCATGGAAATTCTTTCATCACGTCATCCATACCTGTCATCTGAGCAGTTATTACTGTTTTTTCATCTTCTGACCAATCACTGTGACAAGAATTTGTAGTTGAGCTGATCCTGGATTGTCTAATTTAACCTTTAGCAAATGGAGCCACCTTCAGGAAGGCCTGTGGATCTGTCAATATTTGTCATTCCACGTGTCCAGAGAAGAACCCTGCATCTTCAATTGTGAGAAACATGTAGAGACTTAAAAGAAAACAGTGAGACACAGTGGCTAATCCACAGCCATATTTCAGCGTTTCATAATCATAACTCTATGTTTATATACATTAAAGGACAAGCATAAGTATGAATTCTTGAATTAAATTGTATATAATATTAGACTAACATAAAAGGAAATTTTAAAATGTATATTTATAGATGATATATCAAGATTGTCTCTACAATAAGAGTTTTTATGTTTTTACAGGCAGAAACAGCATTCCACCTCTGCATAAATAATATACAGAAAATATTTTGTTGATGGAGACATAGATATTATTTGATTAATTTCTTCATATAGTCCAGCTGCTTCTATGTTTCACAGAATGATCTCAATATTTAGCTAGGCAGTACCTAAAAGAATAACTGTCGTTAGCCCTTCCTTAACAAGTAGCTGTGAATGGCTTATTGTGCCACTATCGTCACTGGATAAAGGCTAAGGTCTATTTATAATGTAAAAATTTCCCCTATTCACCATAGATTTCCTTGGAACTAATGACTGCTTCATGAAAATATTTCATATTTGTCTTCCCAAGCAAACATAATTAAAATTGAGAAAAAGATTATTCCATTAAGAAGGAGCTGGAAGGCACTGGTGGGATAATACATGGTATCCTTTCTTGCTACAAGAATTTCTTTTTTTTTTTGTAGTTAAATTTAAAGAAAAATATTTTTTATTTATTTTTACCAAAAAAGGACTGTGACTGCCAGTACTCCAGAAAGTTATTATCTGTCAGTACAAAAATTGATCAGAAATTTGGTATTATCCCTTTGTTAGGCATTTTGAAGACTATTCCAAAGGAATAAGGACTAACAAAAGTCTAATCATTCATTAAAATTGTTACTTTCTTACACTTCATGTCAAACATTTCTTTTTCATTATCATTGTATGTTTCGTTCAGATAGATCTCTTGAAATAGTCATAAGCTGTATTGCAGATTTTAATGACTTGTTTCCATTACCTGAGAAAAGAAGTCCTATAATATTCTACAACTGTTCCATCAAATACTGCAAACTTTTCAGCACAGGTCATGATGATAAAGTAAACATGGATGTAATCCAATCCAGAAAGAAAAAAATAAATTCATGGAACTAAGAGTCCCAAATATCACTCTCAAATGGACATAGAATTGGTTTGCCTTGTGTGTCTGCTGTGCTTTGTGAAGTATTTAATTTTGTGTTATGTTGCTTTATAGCTTTCTTCCTGAGATACATTATCGAATTATTNTCCTGAGTGACCTGGTCTAGTGGTTGGCATCCCTGCTCAGTGCGGGAAGGTTGGAACTAGATGATCTTTAAGGTCCCTTCCAACCTGGCCATTCTATGATTCTATGATTCTATGATTATTTTATTCTGTTGGCAGAACATTATTTTCTCCTGTTATTTGCACATGAAATGTACAAATACCTTAATTAACCTCTTGGTAAGTACATACGTTTTCTTTCCTCATCAAGATTCCATTTATCTTCTACCAATGACAGAAAAATGAAAATTCTGACTTTAAAAACTGATGGTCTGATTACTGCTAAACCCCCCCAAATATTAAATTAATGAATTTTTTTTTTTCAGTTCGAACTCTTTTGTTTGTTTTTTTTACATCTTCCAATGTGTCATTGAAGGATATTCTCATGTCTTATGATAGAGTTTACCAGAAGTAATTACATACAACACATTATTTCACAACACATACCAACACTATAGTTATTCTGATGTTTCTTTTTGAGTAAGTGAATTGCCAGTGGCTGGGGACTCACTGAAATAAAAGACAGCTAGATGAAAACAAAGCAGTACTTAATGTATGGAATGAGAAATTAAGTGAATAGAATTCACTCAAGGAAGACCTTAAAACAAACCCAGCACATATAATGCCATAACTTATGCCACAGATTATGTTCCAAGAGAACACAGCACACATTACTGCAGTCCGAATTGTTACGTAAAAAGAATGAACTCCCACTGGCTGTTTTGTGCAATGGAAATTAAAACTATGCATAAATCACATTGACTAGAGATTTAACCCTGGTTTGTTAGCAGAATTTTCCATCTGACTCACCTAGTATGGGCCAATAGATTAAGCTCTTCTGAAATATTGTCTCTAGATTTCTTTTCCATCCTACCAGACTGATATCATAGGGTTGGATTCATTCGTTATACATAAATAAAAAGCCTCTGAACCTTTATAGGTTCTCTAAAGTATTACAGTTCTTTCCTGTCACCCTCACAGAAACATTACAGAAGGCTAATGTCAAAAGGGTCATGAACAAGAGCAAAATGAGTCATTTAGTACATCTTGTACTATGCCCTAGTAAAAGCAAATGTATTTGCCAAAGTTTCTCCTGTCAAGATGGGTGGAAGTATATAAAGGCACTTAGTAGTTCTCAACCTTCAGCTTTTTGCAGATGAGATCAAGATATAGTAAGACAACTGATTTGGTGATTTTCCATTTGCCTCTTCCCTTCCACAGCCCTTCTCCATGCTCCAGAGCAAGTGAATCTTGGTTCAAGGTAACTACTTTAGATCTGGGTAACAAAAATGTACATGAAGTTTGGAAAGAGATCTTGTGGTCTCCTGATTTTGGGTTAGGTATCCACATTCTGGCCAGGATAGAGTTCAGCACTAAGATGTTTTCGTGCTTCTGGCCCATGTGTGCTTTTTCATACAGCTCTAAGTTCTTCAGCTGGAAGATAACTGGAATTTTGAGATGAGCGATGATGTGATAAAATGAATTCTGGAATATAGCAGCTTAAAAATTCATAAATTTCCTTCAAAAACAAACCCACACAATTGTCTGTGTATCATTTGAAGTTAAATTGGAAATGTAGGCATTATTAAAAACTGGCCATCTGCAAATTATGTAAAAAAAAATTAAATGTTAGCCCTGCTGCTTTTCAAACAATGGTAACTACGTTGACTGGGTAACCTGTAACTAATGAAGAGCTAGTAAAGTGAACCACAATGTATAGCTAGGCTTCAAGAACGAAGATCCAGGGAGGGCTCCATCCACACTCCTCATCAGCGCCTTTTCCAAGCGCACTGTTAAAATGAGGATAGCAGATAGCACCCTCGAGCCTGCGCAATGGAGTTTTTTTAGGTGAGACACAGCATGCGCAGAGCTGGACCCACCCTTTAGTCCTAAGGTTCATCTGCCAGGGCCTAGCAAGCTCGGACGCTGGCAGTGAAGTCCTTAGGACAGAGGTTTTATTAGAGTGTCCTTCTCTTAGATGGAAGGCCTTACAGGGCTAAACGAGCTCCATCTGCCTGGGTTTGGAATCAGAGTTGTTCTTCTCCTAGGATGACTGCCAGAAGGCTAATGAGCACATCCTACCCATCCAAGGATTATAGGAACATGGGTTTCACTCCCCACACTTTCCCGTGGGCAATGAGTTTAATAATGAGTTTAATGCTCCCTCTACTGTCGGCACAGTTATCACACCAGGGGCCACAGAAGACCCCAAGTGATTTTCAGACTATGCCTGGAACCACAATAGTCTCTAGACAAGAGACAGCAAGTAGTGTTCTCCTTTATGGATGACAAAAATTTCTTGTCCAATTGAGAATACATAGTACCTACCTCCTACTTCCATGCCTTTCTGCCCTTATTACTGCTGAGGGGCTCAAGAAAGGGAAGGCTATATAGAAAGATTTACAAGATGCCTAATTTGGGCAGATTAGATCTCTTAATCATACCTGAAATTTTGTGCTAAATCCTGAGAATTAATTAAATAGCAAGATTAAACAACAGGTTTATTCCTTAGTTAAATTCTCCATGGAGATGTCCTGAGAATTCTGGAGATCTGATCTTTTAATTACGAAAAGCTTAGAAAAAATGTGCCATATAGTTCTCACAGAACCATTATCTCAAATGAGTTATCTGCCTTACTTTCTTCAAGGTATTAGTCATATTCCCTGAGGTTTTTCACCTAAATCCTTCATAAAAGGTGAAGTTCTTCACTGCAGTCCAATGTTTGCTGCTCCCCAGCCTTTGGCGCACCATGCCTTCAACTCTCTTTCTGCATGTATATTTAATACATATATTTAATCAATCAAAGAATTAAATAATAGTATCTTTCCTAAAACTTCAGAATATCATAACAAAAGGCCACAAAAAAAATCTCACTAGACAAAACAAGCAGATATTACTTCTCTATCTGACAAGCTGTTTAGCTAGACTGATCTTTATTAGAAGTAAATTATCATAACTGCTAGAGGAAGACGGAAAAAATGTAATTTAAAATATCAAATAGAGTATGTAAGAATGTAACAGGTGAACACCATCTCCACTGAAGTCATCAGCACTTCAAACACATTTATTCCTTCGTAAACACTCTGAAATGAAGATGTACAGGTAAATGCACTATTCAGCAGGTAAGAAATTATTAAAACAGTCCCAGAAAGGTCAGCATTTTATAGTTCTGTGTGTTGTAGATTCTGGCAAGAAGAAGGTCTGTTTTAAATAGTATTACTAATACTTACCACTCATAACCCTAAGAACAAAAGTAATAATATTTCTTACCATAAACCTCATATAGTTTTGAGGCAGGAAAGGATACTGGTGGAGATACTGAATCAGCCATTACAGTAATCTGAATTACTTTTTGCTGTTAATTTAAAAATAGATATGAGAGAAAGTTAAGAACTATATAGGACACCAAATATTTTTCTAACTGGTTCCTTCCATCCAAAATGGAGTGGCTATCCATAGACTTGTTGTTATTGACTGTTTTGACTGGAGTAAAGATACGTTTCACTATGTGATCTTTATTTCCCTTGCTGCTTCAGTTTGAGCTATTTTAGGCTAGAAGAAGCTGATGAAAGAAAGCTATGTAAACTTGCAAGTAAAAGTATGACAATGCTCTATGGCAGAAGAAGATTCAATAAAACTGATTATTTTCTATCAAAGATCATAGTTTTGTTAATTTTCAAAAGAGCAATTAGAAATAACGCATATTTTGCTAATGCTGTCACAAGTGGCTAATTATCTACATAAAAATGTTTTCAAGTTAAGGAAGGCTTTTTATTGTTAATAGAGAAACAAATTTAATTTCAAATTTAGCAAAGTTTCATGTGATTAGCTACGGATACAGGGTTTTTTGTGTAGTATATATGAAAGCAGAACAAACTGCAGAACTAGGTAGAATCATATGCCATCATATGCAACAGCCCAGGCCAATATGCAGGGGATTGAAAAGGAAGAACAACAGAGGTATCCAAAGTTGTGTGGCCAGCAGGATTAGGACAGTGATTATCCCCTTGTACTCGGCACTGATGAGCCGACACCTCAAATGCTGTGTTCAGTTTTGGACTCTTCACTACAAGAAAGTCATTGAGGTGCTGGAGCATGTCCCAAGAAAGGCAATGAATCTGGTAAAGGGTCTATAGCATAAGTGTTATGAGGAGCAGCTGAGGGACCTGGAGTTGTTTAGTCTGGAGAAGAGACGTTTCAGGGGAGATCTTCTTCATATCTTCAACTACCTGAAAAGTCTTTTGTGCCAGGTAACTAGCCATAGGACAAGAGGAAATAGCCTCAAGTTGCACAGGAGAGGATGAGATTGGATATTAGGAAAATATTCTTTGCTGAAAGAGTGGTTAGGTACTGGAACAGGCTGCCCAGGGAAGTGGTGTAGGCTGGATTGCTGGGCCAAGGCCAATTCCATGAAATTCAATAAGGCCAAATGCCAGGTGCTACACCTCGACCATAACAACCCCCAGCGGTGCTACAGGCTTGGGGAGGAGTGGCTGGAGAACTGCCAGGCAGAGAGAGACCTGTGGGTGCTGATTGAAAGCCAGCTGAACATGAGCCATCAGTGTGCCCAGGTGGCCAAGAAGGCTAATGGCATCCTGGCCTGTATCAGAAATGGTGCTGTCAGCAGAGGCAGGGAGGTAATCATGCTCCTTTACTCAGCTTTGGTGAGGCCTCACCTCAAGTACTGTATCCAGTTTTGGGCCCCTCACTACAAGAGGGACATTGAGGTGCTGGAGAGGGTACAGAGGCGGGCTACCAAGCTGGTAAAGGGCTTAGAACATAAGCCTTATAAGGAAGGACTGAGGGATCTGGGCCTGTTTAGCCTGGAAAAGAGAAGATTGAGGGGAGACCTCATTGCTCTCTATAAGTACCTGAAGGGAGGTTGTAGAGAGGCAGGGATTGGTCTGTTCTCCCTAGTGGAGAGTGATAGGATGAGGGGAAGTGGATGTAAATTGTGCCAGGGGAGGTTCAGGCTAGATATTAGGAGGAATTACTTTCCTGAAAGGGTTGTCAGCCATTGGAACAGGCTGTCCAGGGAGGTGGTTGAGTCACCATCCCTGGAGGTGTTTAAGAGACGGGTGGATGTTGCATTGGGGGACATCATTTACCAGTTTGATAGGGCTAGGACAAAGGCTGGAATTGATGATCTTCAAGGTCTCTTCCAGCTGTAACTGTTCTATAATTCTATGATTCTATGGACTAGATGACCTCCGGAGGTCCTTTCCAACCCAAGCCATTCTATGATTCTGTATTCATTTGCTCGACTAGAGGATGCATTCATGTTGGAAATAGGAACATGCCTTGTAATTGTTCAATATTTAAGTATCTGGATGTAGAGTACAAATAGACCTCAGCATCTTTATACAATTTACATCTTTAGATTATATTCCTCTAGAAAATTACTATCCAGTCCAAAATGTAAATGGAATAAAAAAGTAAAGTTCATGTATATGTATGCATTGATTAATATAATGTGTATATATATATATATATATATATATATGCACATTTATAGGCCTATATCTAAGATATATATAATCTGATACAGATTTATATTTTTTTCACTTATGTACATGCTCATTTGAGCTAATCATGTGTGCATATATACACATGTAGATACACACACATATATATACTCCTATATATATACTTACCCCATAATCCCAAAATAGTTGAGGTTGGAACTGAAGTCATCTTTTTCAACCCTCGTTCTCCAGCAGGGCCTTCCAGAGCCAGTTGATCAGGAGCATGTCAAAATGGCTTTTGAAAACCTCTAAGGATGGAGATTCCACCACCCTCCTGGGCAACCTGTGTCAGTACTTGTTCATGCTCACAGTGAAAAAGTGTTTTCTGACACTCAGACACAATCTCCTGTGTTTCAGTTTGTGTTCACTGACTCTGGTCCTACCACTGGGGACCACTGTATAAAGTCTGGCTCCATCTTCTTTGCACCCTTACTTCAGGTATTTATATCCATTGATGAAATCCCCCCTGAGCCTTCTCCAGGTTGAACAATCCCAGCTCTTTTAGCCTTTCCTCACAGGAGAGATGATCCATCCCTTAATCATTTTCATGGTCCTTCATTGGACTCCCTCCAGTCTGTCCGTGTCTCTTCCTGTACTAAGCAGCCCAGAACTGGGCACAGTGCTCCAGGTGGCTTCACCAGTGCTGAGTAGAGGAGAAGGATCACTTCCTTCAATCTGCTGGCTGTACTTTGTCTAATACAGCCCAGGATAACTTTTGCCTTCTTTACTGCAAGGCCAAATGGGAGGATCATGCAAGTATATACACATATATGTATGTCCTGATTTATCCTGGTTTTGATAGAAAGGATAAAAGGGTTTATTTCACCAAATTTTTACTTACTGACAGCATGAAGTTTAATAGCAGTTTTAATATTCAGTTTCAATGAAATGGGCTAGAATATCCTTTGGGGAATGGAAGTCTAAAGGGAATAGTGTGTAACTATCAAATTTTCAACCTTGCTGTAACTTGGAACTTATCCCAGATTCATAGTGATTAATTCTCTGAATCTAAAACTGCCTAAGTGTCACTTTAACTAAAATTAAAGATTCACATTCTCAGTGGCACTTACGAGCTTGCATTCAGTTTAAATTACACCTAAGTAGGAATTAAGAGCTAAGTGACTTAGTGAACCTGCGTGTAGATACGTAATGTAGACACCAAGAAGTTGAAAATCCTGTCTACCTGTCTAAATGCCACAATGCCAAAGATACTGCATTTTTATTAGAAGACTCAGCAGACTGAAATACTACTACAACTTATTTTTCAAGACATGCCAGCACCTCAGTTTGTTGAAAGTTTAGAATGCTACATATGTTTCTGTCAAAGTTCCCCACTTAGACTAGCCCTGTGCAAACTGTCAGTGCCATCAAGTGTCAGTGTCACCTTACAGTCTGGTGAACGAAACATAAACCAAGGAGCAAAAGACCTAAATTTTAGTTCCTCAGTAACAGAAGTGCTTTTGAACCCTGATCATCTGCTCCTTTAGGAAGTTCACCAGAACTGTGACTAGGAGAAAACAAACAACAGCAACCAAAAAAACCCAAAGCAAACAGAAAAAACAACAACAACAAAAAACCCAACTTGATTCAAATATGGTACCAAAAGATGTGGTTCCTGGTTTTTTTAGATAATAATTAAGTTAGGAGTCTGCAGTTCAAGGAGCCTGGATTTTAAAATTCTCTTGTAAACTTGGACTTTTTACACCCACTGCCCCCTAGGAGCCAGGATACTGTCCAAACTCACACATTAGTCTTGTATGAGACCTTTGCAGCCCCATCAGGATATCCATGAAGAAAGGAATGAAAGACACCTCAAGAGAGTGAGAGACCAGGCAAAGGTTAGCCTAGCTCTACGAGCAAAGAGTGATAGTACATGTTGTCTTGCAAATCTGGGTTACAATTTCTCTTTACGGAAAAAAATCTAAGACTTTATATTAACCAGCAACTCCTTAGTAAGTGCAAATGGACTTAGCATCAGACTTTTTCCTTTTCTTCAAGGACAATATGTGCTAAGTGAGTGGTAGCTGTTAAAGATCTGATAGAAAATGTTCTAATCCTAGCTTTTCTGGAAGTCTGATATTTGATGCTATGATGAACTCCATCTCTGCCTGCAGCGTAGAGGTGCATAAGTTAATTAGTTTCCATTGTTTAAAGTTAGGTGAGCCTAAATATCTGCTTATTTCTATTTTCCATACTACAAAATAGTCACAAAATGACCAGCCATGTGTCATGCCAGGCATTTCTTTTGAATGGCCTTATGGAGTTTGCCCTGTGAAGAGTATGTAATAAAGGGGTGGTTGCAGTAGAGTCAGAAACAATGTACACAGTCGTCCAAATAAAATTCACTGAAACTAAATGGATGAAAAAAACATTAGAGCTTTTTTCCCCACTTCTGGCTGAAAACTCTGTAATATGAATATTTCCCACAGGATGGATGTGCTGACTTTTATCTATTCGAAAGTACAAATCCAAAGACAATTTATAGCAGCAATCCAAGCTGAAGAAAACTGGTCAGTCAGAGAGAAAGTATCAGTAGAAAATCCCAGTAGGCTGCACACAGCACATTGGAATACACAAGTGTGGGCGATAAATGTATTCCAGCATCACAGGCTGTTGCTCATATTTGACTGAAGCTCTGTATTCCCTAGTGACCTTGTGAACTATATATGTTTCACAGGACAGACAACATACCAGACCTCTGGCCATCATTATTATTATCTTTCTGGAGCTATGGGTAGGAGGAAAATAGCCTGTTGAATAATGTTACCTTTTCAAGATATGAGACAGGGGGAACATCAAAAGCTCAGTGGGACATCCCAGCCTAGTTTAGTACTGCTGAGTGAGTATCTGAGAGTACTGATTATTGCAGATAAAATCTGGAAATGGATGCAGAGACCTCAAAAATAGTCTCTTTCATCACTTATTGAATAAGGTGTAGGTGTTCCAATATCTGAAATACTCTTAGTGAGTCACAGGAGTAAATCTACTCAGAGATTGTGTAGCTGCAGTAACCAAAGCAGCAGACTGCCAGAGGCACAGAGTAACACGTTTCCCAGGATCTCTTGTGCCAGTGCTGGCATCCTGGGAAGCAGGGTTTCTGCTACTATAAAGGGGCAATGTAGACCTGTGGCTACCTCTGAACTTTGATCACTCTGTAAACAGAGCTAATTTCCATCCATCAGTTCTGTAATGACATTAAGCCCTGGTTATTCCTTTAGCTTTGCCCTTTCCCTCCACACAGACAGCTGTCCTGTCTAGGCTCATGCTCTTGATCTTCAGAATGGTAAAAATCAATTTAGTCTTCAGTGCTGAAAATCTTTACTGCTGGTGAATAATTTTTTTTTTTGTCCCAAGTGATTCCAACAGGTTTTTTCTTTTTTCTTTTCTTTTTTTTTTCTTTTCTTTTTCTTTTTAACATAAAGCATAGAAGCTTTGACAACTACATAATAACCCTAAGTGTTTAAAAGTTCTCATTACTGACTTCCTTTGGGAATTACCAAGTTTTATTCTTATTACTCTCTTAATGCCTTTAAACATTAAGTATCTTTTGATGAAAAGGGAGTCTTTGAGATAAAGGAGAGGGGAAATTCTCTCCAGCTTTCTTTGCAGTTCACTCCAGTTCATCAAGATAGTTTTACAACTTTTCGCTTCAAATGTTTGAAATTAATCCTTTTTTTGCCAAAAGAAATAAAAGGCAAAGATTCATATTACTAAAATTTACTAAAATGATCAAGAATTCTACAATAGAACCATTACTTCTAAAGAAGATTGGGAGACTTAGAATAACCAGCTTCTACATACTTTATTTCTCCTCCTACTAATTTTAGAGGTCTTTTGCTGGACCCTGCAGTTCCACAGCCTCTCTTTTGTACTCAGAGAAGAGAGGACCAGGTTGAACACCTTTCCATGTGCAATCACATGAGTGTAAAACAAAGGGGGAAAATCATGTTCTTCAACTGTCTGCCTGCCTATGCATTTGGTAGTTCAGCTCACTACATGTTTAGCCTTTAGTGCTGCCAAGGCATACCGCTAAATTACATCCACCAGCTCTCCAGGTCATTCTCTACTGACCCAGTCAGATCACAGCCTATATCAGAGTACAAGGCAGTCCCAGTTAACCTCTGGTAATACATTTATTTTGTAATTCTAATTCCTTGAATAATAATTGTATTTTGTGATACAGAGAAGTGCATCATTTACTAGAACAATAGCAGTAATTACTGTTATTATTACCTTACTGAATGTATTAGAATTCATCTTAGATTCATACAAACAAAAATTGTCTCTATTTTCATTGCAGTGTTTTGCCCCAAAACAATAGCTCAGGTAAAACTGGAAATTATCAACAGAAATAACTATGTTGTTAATACAGAAGGTTTTTGCCATTGCATTTAAGTTAGTAGAAAGCTGTTGGCACAGCTAGGTGGCTGTTGTGTCTCCTGGAATAGCAGCAGGAGGAATGATGTGTCTTTGACACAAGAGAGGCCATTTTTTTATTAATTAGGTAATGAGCAAAAGGTATAATTGCTGTGTTAATGTGTAGCACTACTGACTTTATGCAAAGGCATATGATGACATCTTGACATTCTGATAAGCATGTCTCAATACAACATATATCAAGGATTTGTGATGATACCAGTCACAATCCATTAAATCACTGTGATCCTAAAAGGCTTTGATAAAATATTTTGATATTTATGATAGCATAACTAGATGGATAGATGAGGGGAAGGCAGTGGATGTGTTTTTTCTTAACTTTAGCAAAGCTTTTGATACTGTCTCCCATGGTATGCTCATTGCCAAGTTTGAGAAGTATCAGTTGGGAGATTGTGCTGTGAGATGGGTTGGGAACTGGCTGAAGGACAGAGCCCAGAGAGTTGTTGTCGGTGGAGCAGAATCTAACTGGAGGCCTGTGACTTGTGGTGTGCCCCAGGGGTCAGTGCTGGATCCAGTACTATTCAATATATTCATTAATGATCTGGATGAAGGGGTAGAGTGTTCCCTCAGCAAGTTTGAGGATGATACCAAGTTTGGAGGAGTGGCTAGCACACCAGGAGGCTGTGCTGCCATCCAGCATGACCTGGACAGGCTAGAGAGATGGGCAGGGAGAAACTTAACGCTATTCAACAAGGTTAAATGTAAAGTACTGCATCTGGGAAAGAACAACCCTGTGTATCAACACAGCCTAGGAACTGATCTGTTGGAGAACAGCCCTGGGGAAAAAGATCTAGGAGTCCTGGTGGATAGGAGGACCATGAGCCAGCAATGTGCCCTTGTGGCCAAGAGGGCCAATGGCATCCTAGAATGCATTAAGAGGAGCATGGCCAGCAGATTAAGAGAGGTTATTCCCCCTCTCTACTCTGCCTTGGCGAGGCCCCACCTGGAATACGGTGTCCAGTTCTGGGTCCCCCAGCTGAAGAATGATAGAGAGCTGCTGGAGAGAGTCCAGCACAGGGACACCAAGATTATTAAAGGAGTGGAGCATCTGCCTATGAGGACAGGCTGAGAGAGCTGGGTCTCTTCACCCTGAAGAAGAGGAGACTGAGAGGGGACCTCATTAATGTTTACAAATATGTTAAAAGTGAGTGTCAGGAGGAGAGAGCCAGGCTCTTCTCAATGTCATGCAATGTTAGGACAAGAGGGAATGGATGCAAGTTGGATCACAGGAGGTTTAGTATTAGCATGAGGAAGAACTTTTTTACAGTAAGGGTGACAGAGCACTGGAACAGGCTGCCCAGGAGGGCTGTGGAATCTCCTCTGGAGACATTCAAGAGTTGCCTGGACACATTCCTATGTGACCTCATCTAGGTGATCCTGCTCTGGCAGGGGGGTTGGACTAGATGATCTTTCTAGATCCCTTCCAACCCCTAACATTCTATGATTATATGATTCTATGATTCTTTTGATATTTTAAATAGATATAAATATAAGGTGATTGAAGTTTAAGCAGACAAGAAGGTATACAAATTGTACTGCATAGCACATGAACATACACAAACTGCATATATACATGCATTAGAGTTCTTGTAATATCAAAAGGGATTTTTGACAAATGATTCTTCAATATTTTTAACAGGTGCTTTTGGCAATACTTACATGTAACACCTCTCAGGTTTTATTTTGCTGTCTTGAAATTATGAGTGTAAAACAGAAAAAAAAATAGGCAGTAAGCCTTTGCTTTTCATGAGCAATGCAAATAGTTATCTTTGCCACTGATTCAGTAAAATTAATCTCGCAGCTCAGATCCATAAATGCTAGGTCTAGACCAAGGAAAAACAAGACTCAAGAAACCTAGTAAAACTGTTTCATATGCTTGTTTCTGCTCATACTGATTCATTATGAAGATTTTGTTAATGGAAATTACTTGGGTTATCTGAGTAAAATTCTTTAGCACAAAACTTCAAAAAGGAATGAACCAGAGAACTGGTAATTAAAACCATTAACAACTCAATAGTATTCAGATAAATAGCAAAGGGGTTTCCACACATAGAAATAACTTAAACATGTCATTCTAGTGCACGTGATGCACACGTTGTTGCCTCATTCTAGTTCTTCAAGGACCAGGTGACAGTGATCTAGGTACCCTGACAGTGAGCAGCCTTCATAGAGTTATTTTTTAGGAATTATAGAGTGTGAAGTAGAATCAGCCATTTTATCTGTAGTGGCACTTAATAAAACACAGGTTTATTTCAAGCTTGATTTTCTGCAGTACAGCTTTGTCAGTCATGTTAGATTATGGTACTCTTGAAAATGTCAAACAGAAATTTGAATCTGCCTGAGGCTTGTCACATGTTAAATGGTTTCCATCACGAGCTTTTTCATAATAGGTTGGTTTTTTTCTTGGAACAAAATATAACTATTACTTTAAGACTTCAAAATGCCCTTTTAATTCTGAAAGACAGACAGCTGTGCCATAGCTGCACATTTCTTCCCCACTTCTAAGGATTAAAATGAATATACATTGCATAACTAATTACCTATTCCTAAGAAAATACTGTGCATTTCTTTATTTGAAATGGAGAGTTAGCATCAGTTTGTATTGTCACTTTGAATTACTTCACATTCATTGACTCATTATAATCTGATGAACTGTTGTATATGATATCCACAATCTGCAAAGCTATTGCATTTATTTAAAATGCTGCCTGCTTCTCTCTTTCACCCAGGAAATATATTTCTTCTATTGTCAGTACATCTTGACAGTTGTACAAATAAGTCAGATGAGTTTGGGGAACTTTTTGTTCAATCACTTTGCTTTTGCATAATCTTTGAAACCTCTTAGGTACCCACATTTAACGAGCCAAACTTCTTGGCTAGATTTTGAAGAAGAAATCTCAGCTATTACCACAGCCTGATGGAATTTCCATGTTCTCACAGGATCAAGACTAGACTGCAGGTGCTTAGATCCAGTTTATTAGAGCTAGGAGAGTTAAAAACAACTCCCAGAGCATCTGGTAAAAAGTACTTAGCAGTGCGTACTTCCTGACAATGTTGCCACTCCTAGGAGTTATGTCACCAAGATTAGCATATGCTCCTGTGAGATCACTGGTGACCTCTCCCTACCCAGTCTCACAGATGTGGTAGGTTGTTTTGCAGAGGACCCCAGCAGCAACTCAACCAGCTGGACCAGAAAGGCCTTTCTTACTGAGTAAATACCAAAGTAAAAGATAGAATTTCAATGTTATACTTCAACATACTGATTAATCACACATTTAACTGTATGAACGTGATGGATCCTGAGGGCTTCAATGTAGTTTCCTAAAGGGGAACGTTATCACTTAATTCTTTGGAGCTCTTCTGTGTTTAAACTTCCATGTTTCCTTGTTGCTTTCTCATAACTGACAAATCTATTAGTGAATTACTGTAAGTTTATAAACATGAACTGTTGATTTGTTACGGTGATGAGCAGATGTTACTGTTATCAATGTTGCCATACACCAGCATTTTAAAGTAAAATCCCATGTCCAGTTCCTAGCTGAGGCAGTGACCACTAATCATTCATTGCAATTAAACAATTCCTCGGGGGGTGGTTCCACCTTTTTGCCTTACCTTGTTGCCTTTGATATCTCTTGCACATCTCAACTCCAGCTGAGCTTTGGCTTCTGTAAGGGTGAATTTAAATCAAGTTTGTGCTTAAATATATATATATATAAGGAATAATATATTGGGCAGGGTCTTACCACCATAAGTGGTTCTACAAGGAGTCTGCAAAGATATAACACACCTGCACCAATCACATGAGCATCAGCATCAGGGCACCTCAAAGCAGTGTTGGATCCATCTCCTAGCCCAGTTCTGCTACCCAAAGGTGTCCCCAGAGTGCTTTCATTCTAGGATCACCACAAGATAATGCCTTGGCTGTTTCCTGTCTCATCACTACGAGGAACTTCACTTCTTTACAAGAGATCATTCCATCCCTGCTATTCCTGCTTCCATCCACTTTAGCCCATTCTGTAGTTGGGCCTTCTTGTATTCCGTGCCAGACCATTCCTTGGTCACAAATTACCATTGGTGAACAGTTATAATTTGAAATTCTCCTTCACTTTCCTAATAACTCCTCTCTAGCCTTCTTCAGCCTGGAGAAGAGAGAGCTGGTCAGGGGAGGTATTAGTGACAGCCTTCCAGTACCTATAAGGACATTATCAGGAAGATAGATTCAGGTTCTTTACATCAGGTTGGATGGGACTCTGAGCAACCCCCACCAGTCACTACTGGAGGGTTGGACTAGACAAGCTTTAAATGCCCCTTCCAGCTCAAAACATTCTATGATTCTATGATTCTAATTATGAGCATGGAAAGGCTAACTTTGTCTTAAAAAAAAACCAAAACAATAGATTATGTACCTCATTTTAGCTTTTTAGTTTGCCACTGCAGGAAAAGAAGACAAAAGAGTAAAATATGTCTTTACTAAAAATATTAATCTAAGGTGGGCAGGGTGTGTGGAGTGCAAAAAAGAAAGACTTGGTACCCTGCAAGAAATAGGTGATATCGTGTTATAATTGAAAGCTATTTGGAAAATAATTTGGCTATAAGATTATTTTCTCATTTTCACAAAGCAACCTGAGCTCAGTGTAGGTACACATAGAAACAAGTCATATTTATTTTTCCCTTTGTGGAAATGAAAAATTCAAAACATTCCTAATAGTTACTAACTTTTAAATCTTCAGTATCTCAGCAAGACTGTTAAATCAGCTGACAGATCAAAATATTGATCAGTAATGTAAAAGGTTCTATTTTAATTTTGTTCTTTCTCAAATAATAACTGCATATTCATTTCCTAAATCTTCCCCATTGGACCACGGACTTTTACTCTTCCCTCTGCACTGCTTTACCATATAAAATTCTAAGGCTAGCCAGATCCAAGAAGGAGTGTAAGTCTCTTAGAAGATTCCCTGTGGATGTCATGACTCATATTTGAGCTAGTTAGACACATTCTTGCATCTGAGGTTGATATCCTTGGATTGAAGGTTCTACAGTGTAGACAACAGCATCCAGGGTAAGGACTGCACCTTCTTATGATACAGTAAGTAAACATTTTGAAAGTGCTGTTCTTCAGAAATAGTAATGACATCTTAAATTAGGTGTGTCAGACAACTAAGATGAGTTTTTCTTGTTCCTATTTGCTACATTGACTGTAGAAAGGGCCTGGAGGACTTAAAGTAGAGGCCTATTTTTAAAGTTGGATGCAATAAATCCAACTTTATCTTGTCTTTTTCCAAGAAGCAAGACATCCAGCTCCTAACTTCAACTCCACTTTCACCTACAAACTAGGTAGAGCATTGTGGGGGGGTTTAAATATCTTAATATCCCTGGATGAAAGGTACTACAGAGGTGCAAAGCTGTTATCATCCTTGACTATACATCTGTGGCTCCTTATATTTGTTATGTTATTATTTCCTATGTCATTGCTTTTTTAGTCTCAGTTGACAACTTTGATGCTAACATGATTTACTTTCTAATGTTATTTTATTTAATATGCATATCTCTTTGCTATCTTAAAAATAACTGATTGATTTTGTGGTGTTCTTTGATAAATGTTCTTTTGTCAATAGTTAAGCTATTAACTCTCTCAAACTGATTCATTTTAAGCAAAATAGTTTTCTTTTTCCATGCCTGTCTGTGTTGACCAATTAAGACAATCTGTATTACCATCAAAGTATATTCTGAAAAGTCTGTTATGACTTCAGGCTAGATAAGGACATATGTTACAATGAGCAGAAACCATCTTTCACTATATCTTCAACTAGATATTTTGACTTGTTTAGAAAATGAATTTATGCTAGATAAGAAAATAGGCTGAACATCTTGAAATGCTTTCAGTGCACACTCAGTGCTCAGTAAGGACAAAGAACTCAATTCAATATTTTGCCCTAGTTTTCATTTCTCATAGCATTTATTGGGTGTTATGTAACTTTTTAGATATTCTCACAGTAACTGATATAGGAAAGCTAAAGTAATGATGATTTTATGCAATCATATCAGTAGATTTCAATACCTTTAATGTAAGTGACCCTTTTCAGGCAAGCTATTATTGTTTATAGAGATTCCACCTACGCAGGATCTCATATAGCATATATTATTTTTTTCGTTTTAATAATAGTTCTGAACTCCATAAAAATATTTCACAAAGTATTAGGGATGTATAAATCCAAAGCTGTAAATGATGAAGCTGGATTTATGATTGTTAAGAATTATAATTTCTGAAGCAAGCGGGACAGGTTCCACTTTTTCCACTATGAAAACTAAGAAATTCTTTACCAGCTAAGATGATATGAAAGTAATTACTATTCACATACCACTGTGATCTTTGTCATTACCAAAGTCAACATCCAAACCTAACCTGAAGACACATTACGCACATTGTACATATGAAAGGAACTAGACAGAGAAATGGAATCTGGTAATGCCTCAGTTGCAGTGTTTATTGTCCTTTCAGATGAAATATTACAAACATAAGGACAAGTGAGTTCTGAAATCTCTTGGCTATCTTTGAGCATTTGTTGTGCTCCAAAATGACCAAGTAGGATTTATTGTCAAATAAAATAAAATAAAATAAAAAAAATCCCAACACAAAAGAAACCCAAACATCATCCAAACATCATCCAAAACAGAAAGATTATCTCCAGGAAAAATACAAACTAAGCAAAATGAAAATGCAAGGTTTTGGGTGCCACTTTCATCCTCAATTAACATAGTATCCATTATTCTCCCTCAGTGAGGCAAGTCACAAGCTCGATAAGCAAATGAGCAATGGTTAATTCAAACTGACTTTGATTCTCCAGGTTGCTGTCAAGGTCAAACATACTCATTTGCCTAGATTTGGCTAGAGTGCTGAATGATGGCAGACACATTCTTCTGGTGGACACATTTGTCCTGGTTTGGGCTGGAGCAGAGTTAATTCTGTTAAGATGGTATTGCTTCTAGCCATGGTTCCTTTAAAGGTGACTGTATTCCTCTGAAAGCTGGCAGTATGTTTTAAAAAAAAACATTATCAGCTTCTAATAGCTTAAGCCTAAATGTTTGGGTTACAGACTGAGAATTGGAATGTAAACCTTCTGTGGCTCTACTGAGAAATCAGGGGGTGTGCAGGGTGAGAGCCTACACCTATAGGAAAGGGACAGGCAAGGCAGGTGACCCCAAACTGACCAACTGAGTATTCCATTTCATACACGTCATGCTCAGTATAAATTTAGGGGAGCCATCCCCTCTGCTCTCTCTCTTTTCTTCACCTCCCTTGCAGCCCTGCTTGGCACCCCAGCTTTGCTGCTTCCCCGCTTCTGAATTCAATCTTTACCAGCTGCTGTGAAATAGACTGAATTGCTGAATCTTGAACAACACAGCTAGGACTGAAAAGAGTCTGAAAATATTCCGACCATCAAGTCAGAATAGACGTTTTATCTGTTAGAAGCAACTGACCATCTGCACTAAATAAAGGGCTTTGGACCCGGTAAGTAGGCCCATTTGCAGTTTTCAAGGCCTCATAAAAACCTTTATAATCACCCATATCTGCGCACAATTGAGTTTTTTCAGCTAAACTTATCCACCACTTGTTCTGGATGTCACGGAGTTTTTGTTGGAGCTTGCTGCATGCAAGACGGAAAGTTTCTTCTCTTACATGACAGGATGGCAATGCAAGATGTGCCTGGTGAGCAGATCTCTTCTTCCTCAACAATTCCACTCTTTTAAACAGTGCCTAAACAATTACTGTAATTTCTTACAGTTTACCCCTAAACTCAGTGGGAAAAGGACAAACATTTCAGTTGCATTCTGGATATTATCAGCCTACTTCTCTGACTGCAGTAGAAGCAAAGGATCATCCTAATTTAGGATAATTGAAGTTTCTTATACACGATGGTAAATTAATTTAGGTATTTGTTCCCGCTGTGGATTTCATACCTATATGTCATATAGCTAACTCTGCATCATATATAGCACACAGAAAAAAGATTATATCTCAGAAGAGCAGTTCAAAAATATAAAGTGTTATGTGAGGAACTGCCAAACAACAATGAAGGTGCATGAATCCACACTAGAGATGGTGATGGTGCCACCACAACACAGAGGCAAGACTGTGTTCAGAGCTTAGAAGACGGAAGCCCATGTCCTCTGTTTCCCAGCAGAATGTCCCATCCATCAGGGTGCAGAAAGGCAAGGGGAGGTCTGGAAAGGGGGCTTTACCCAGGTTCTCATGGCTGGGAGTCAACAGAAGGGCACGTCAAGAAAAAAAATTGATGTCAGTAGAGCCAAAAAACCCAGGGACTCTGTAGCTTAGTGGCTGCACTGAAGCTCCATCAGTGGCCACTTACAGAAGTGGACAAAAAATCATGGGTAGGAAATGTTACCTCCAACTGTCCTCCAAAACTTTGCATAATTTTAGTAATTAAGCCAGAGTCACAAAAAGGTTCCATAATGCAGAATTATGGTAATAGCATAGGGACACCAGGACGTTCTCATAGTTTTGGTATGCAGCAGCCATTTTTCAGTGCTCTCAAATCACAGGGTACTGAGCTACAAGGAACTGAAAATTGACAGCAATTACCAAACTGTGCCTTAAGTTTGATTTACATTTCCTTCACTTCAGAAATAAAGTGAATTTAACAGTGATAAATGGTGACAATGTATCAAGGTCTGGTTTTTTTCTGGAATTCTCTTTGCTCTGTAGAATGTTGCAAGAAAAACTGCAATTATACAGGTTTTAAAGCTTGCCTGCAGTGTACAGCCTTCTTGAATATTAATGAGAAAATACACACAAAATAAAATTTCAGGCAGAAGTTAAGATTAGGCTAAAATGAAAGAAAATAATTCTTTCACTACAAAAAATGAACAAGCTTACCAACTTCCATGGCTTATAATAAATAAATCAAATAGGCAAATGTAATAGATGACTAATTTTAAAAATATTATTTAGAAATAAGTAGAAAACCCAGGTAAATAAGTTTATATTAAACAAAGTGGAAAACCCAGGTAAATAAGTTTATATTAAACAAAGTGATGTATCATTCCTACTTGCAAAATGAACCATGCAAAACAATTTACTGCAAAAAACAGGTTCATATGCTAGACAAGCATCATGAGATTGAATTAGGACAGCAGTGGCGCATTGCGCATAGTGGCAAACCAGTGCTCTTCAACATCTTCATTAATGACCTAGACATGGCTATTGTGTGCACCCTCAGCAAGTCTGCAGATGACACGAAGCTGAGTGGTGTGGTTGATGGTCCAGAAGGGTGGGATACCATCCAGAGGGACCTGGATAAATTTGAAAAGTGGGCCCATGAGAATAAAATGAGTGTTAATAACTCTGAGTGTAAGGTCCTAGTGTGCTTCTGGTCAAGATGGCAGTGCACACGCTGCAGGGTTTCTGCCAGCTGTGGCTGGGGCTTCTCACTGCCCGGTTCTTGCAGTGGGTCCCCGTCGGGACCGAGTACCAGAGTGCCTACAGCCTGGACAAGCTGTACCACCACGGCAGGACAGTGACAGAGCTGACAGGGCCCCAATAAGTGGGAAGAGGAAGAGTGCGGTGGCAGGGAGACATGCCTCTGAGCCTGGGGTTGAGTGCCTCCACCCAACATGGTGGCAGGGGATGAGTGCCCCTGCCCAGCATGGCTGCTGGGTCCAGGAGCCCAGTGTGGCAGCTGGGGTTGGGGCCCAGGGGCTAGCCTGGGCTTGCCCGCCTGGTGTGCCTGCTTCGTGGGACCTAGTGGCTTGCTCGCCTGACCTGCCTGCCTTGTGTCAGATGCATTGTTCAGATAAATTAATTGAGTTGTTTTCCTGAATAACATTTTAGGTTTTCATTGGGTTTTTTTTTTTTATGTTCTCAGAGCCTTCTAGGCACTGGAGCAAATTGATGAAAAGTAAATTATAACGTACATGCAGTCATGCATATATAATCAGTCCAATTAAAGCCATTATGTCTTATATAAACAAGTACTGTATATATTTAAATATTTACCATAACAATTTATGAAGTGAATAGGTTACAGAATATCCAGTCTGTTTTAGAGTATCTGAAATGGTGTATACAATTCCAGCAGATATTGGCTCAAGGTGTCTAGAAAGGGAACAATGAATAGNCACGGCCAGGGATGGGGCAGCCACAACCTCTCTGGGCAACCTGTTCCAGTACTTAATCACTCTCCTGGTAAAAAACCACCTCCCAATCTCCAGTCTAAATAGGTGGAGAACAGATTTTTATTTATGGTAAATTAGGTTGTGGTGGCTCATAAAGGTCAAAATGATCTACTGTGATGATGAGACTAAAAAGCTTATTCCTTTCAGAGCATTTAATTTCTAATTTGAACCTAATCAACCACTTCTACTAAATGTGCTTAATAACTTGGTGATTAAACTAGAGAGCATGTAGAGTTTCTTCCTAATTTGTTAATTTACTTGTGTCTAACATTGGGTCAAACAAATGGAAAGAAATGAACTGTGTGAAAGGATTGTGAAAAAAATGTCCTTATTTTACAATTTGGCCAAAATTTCTCATTAATATATCCTATGAAAGCATATGATTATCACAATTTTGTCCTTAGAAAGACATTGCAATGGAAAATGAAAAGAGATGAAAAAGTGTTAATATTTTCTTTGAAGTCCTCTTCAGAAACCATATTTTGTCAGATGGGGATGCTTTAATTTGTAGTAGAAGGGATTTTATGCCAATAAGATCTTCCAAGGAAGGAAATAAAATTTAATAGAAGCTATAACAAGTCAATGCTGGAATCCTCTTTTCTTTTTGTCTGTGAAATTCACTACTTCAAACATACTTTTTGAACATGCTGGTTAAATTTTAATTTTAGTATATCATCATTAAAACTGAAACAGAAATAGCAAATATGGTTGTTTTGTGGCTGGGAAAATCCCTTCTTGGACCCATCTTTTCCCAACTGCATTTTGGTATATTTTTCTTGCATTTTCTTGCTTTTACTTTCTCCTAAACAAATGGTGGAAAGGAAAAGCAAATTCATAGCAAACTTGGAAATACTTTTTTATAATTTTTAAACTAGAAAAAAAACTTAAAAACACTTAAGATTTAAGTGGAATATGTAATTTATAAAATTATTTCTTCAATAAAATATAGTTTTCAGGCAAGCCATGATTATCTTTTTTCCTACAATCATTTCTCTCTTATACCTAAGAGTTTATCATTATTTAAATATTCTAACACAAAATCTAACACAGAAACAGAGTGGGAAATCAGTATTAAAAATAAATGTATATACTTGTCTCAAAATGAAGCTTTAAAAACATCTTTTCAAAGAGTCTATAAACCTGAGAAAGATAGACATTTATGGAATTTTGCTAATATCTCTGCAACCATAAGTTTTACAGATGGTTTAAATCAGGATATCAAAAAAATTTTATGCTAAAGTATAAAATAGTAAAATAGAGATGTGAAACTTCTAATTTATGAGAGACTGCTAACATGAAGGAACTGTGTCCTAGTTCAGGCTGCAGCAGAATTGATTCTGCTAAGGTGGTATTGCTTCTAGCCAAGGTTCCTGTTAAAGTGACTACATTTCTCTGAAAGCTGGAAGAATGTTTTCAAAATATTGCCAGCTTCTAATAGCTTAGGCCTAAATTGACAGTGATAGAGAGATGGGACTCCAGCTTGATGCAAGCATGAAGACAAGTTTATTGGTAGCACATCAGTCTTTTTATACTGTTTCTAGGGAGAGTGGAATTTTCCACAGTATCGGGCCATAGTTTCGCACAACTGTCTTAGAACAATGTCTATTCTTCTCGGCCAGCGTCTCACACCTGTGTTTGCTGCTCCCAAGGCTTGTCCCCCATCAGGGTCAGCACGTCCACTTCTGGCACAAGCTGAATCGAACTACCAAATTCCTTACTTTGAGCCCCCACATCTCCCCCTTTCTGTTCCACAATTAATATTCTCTTAACTGACCTATCAATCAAGTGTTGGGTACATTGTAAAATGCAAGGCAAGCAAATAATCAAAATTACAAATACAGCTATAACATAAAAAACTGATTTAACAAGATTCTTTAACCATCCCAGTTAGCCCCCAGCCACTCAGAATCCCTCCCAACCAATCTTCTCCGGTGACGATACGAAGTTTCTTCACTCCCTCCTGGAGAGCTTGTATACTTGCATGGATGGATTCTGAGTAGTCTGAGAAAGTTTGGAAAGGGTTACTAGGACAAGTAAGAGACATGCACAGAATAGATTCATTTAAAGCATTTGCAAGCATAAGCCAAACATTCCCTTTGGGTAAGGGTAGCAAACTTCTAACTCCTGATTATATTATTATAATTATGAGTAAAGACCAGAACACTTTGTGTTCATTTTAGGTCTTCAGTGTCCTCTTCTTGTTGATTCACAGGCGTTTCAGGCGTTTCCTTCTGACTTCAGTAGGGCTTCACACTTCTCGAGGGGATCCACCTAGGTCCTGTTTCTACTGAAACACAAGCATAACCCCGTCCCCAGGTAACAAGAGGATAAGGTCCTTTAATTTTCCCTGTCTCTGGATCTTTTATAAGCACTGGTGCCTTTTCTTTAATTTCAAACTCGAGTCTTTTACAAAATGTCTAACAATAGGGGGATTTAGATCCATAAGAGAGCAATTCAAAAAATTGAAAACATATAATGCTTTTTGTAATCATTCTGTTGGAGTTGCGTTCCCCATTCCCCTTTTCTGTTGTAGCAATAGTTTTTTCAAAGATGCATGGGCACGTTCAATAACAGCCTGCCCTGTAGGGGAGTGAGGAATCCCTGTAATAGAATCATAGAATCATAGAATCATAGAATGGTTTGGGTTGGAAGGGACCTCTGGAGGTCATCTAGTCCAACCCCCTGCACTGGGCAGGGACATCCCCAACTACATCAGGTTGCCCAGAGCCCTGGCAAGCCTCGCCTTGAATGCCTCTAGGGATGGGGCCTCAACCACCTCCCTGGGCAACCTGTTCCTGTGTTCCACCACCCTCATAGTAAGGAACTTCTTTCTAATGTCTGGTTTAAATCTACTCCTCTCCAATTTAAAATCATTACCCCTTGTCCTTTCACTGCAGGCCTTTGCAAACAGGCCCTCTCCAGCCTTCTTGTAAATTCCCTTTGGGTACTGGAAGGTCCTCCCTGGACTGGAGATACTCCCCATAGATCAAGAAACTCTTTAACTCTTTTTGAAACATATGCTGGTCCATTATCTGTCTTAGTTTTTAAAGGAACACCAAGTGTTGCAAAGGCTCGTAAAAGATGTTGACAGACATCTTTAGCAGTTTCACCAGTGTGACAGGAGGCAAAGAGAGCTCCAGAAAAGGTATATAAACAGAGGAGTGAACATACCTCTGACAACCAAATTCAGAGAAATGTGTCACATCTGTTTGCCATAATTGAAGGCTCTGGAGTCCTCGTGGGTTTAAACCACCTATGGTTGGGCCAAAAGTATGCCTTTGGCAATCTGGACAAGAAGTTATAATTTCAGAGGCCTGATATTTACTTAAATCAAAAGAGCGCATTAAGGCTGAAGCATTCTGATGAAAAAAGGAGTGGCTGAGTCTCACTTGTGAAAAGCGATCAGATAACACTTGTACAGGTAATGTGAGTAAATCTACTTGTCTGTTACCTTCAGCCAGGAACCCTGGCAAAGAAGTGTGTGATTGGACATGCATGATAAAATACGGGTTTTTTCTTGAGTCTAAAAGAAAAACAAGTTGTTGAAGCCAAAGATATAATCTATCATTAGCCACATATTTCAAGAACGAGGCTTCAACTCGCTCAGCAAGTCCTGCAACATAAGCTGAATCAGTGATTATATTAACCAGTTCAGACCATTTTTAAAAAACTCTGACAACAGCAGCTAATTCCACAATTTGAGGGGTTCCTTGCACTACCGCAATGTCTGATCTCCATTGTTTAGAATTCTTTTCCCACCACAAGATTACTGATTTATGCCTATGTCTTGAGCCATCAGTAAAGACAGTAAGGGCTTTTAAAGAAACTTCACTTTTTCATGGTTTAGCTATAACGCTAAAAGCAGCTGTAATAATTTTGTGTTTTGGAGGATGCACTGAAAGCTGTCCAGAAAAACTTGACAGTGCTATGTGAAATGGTTCTGAGTCCTGAAAAAGCCATTGCAAATACATCGTAGTGATTGGTAAGCAGATATTTTCAAAATCTTTGCCTGCATATATAAGCATTCTTTGTCTTGCTCTCATAATTAATAGAGCAAAAAGCTCAGGTTGGGTAGTAATGGTTTTAGACATATTATGTGGCAAAAAGACCCATTCAATAATCAGCAAGGGGTCCCCCAAATGGGCAACCCATTGGAAAATTAGGCCATAGGGCTGTTGTGTTGGATTTAAGATAATTAAACAAAATGCTAATTCAGGTGCCCATTGAGCAGCTTGTCAATTAGAAAGAGCTTCAGAAACTTTTTGAAGTGCCAATTGGGCTTCAGGAGTCAATTGTTGTGGAGCAGTCATATCAGTGCCTCCTTTTAAAAGAGCAAATAGGGGTGCAAGTTCATAATTGGTTATACCCAATAAAGGCCGCACCGAATTGATAGTTCCCAAAAGCTTTTGCACATCATCCAAGGATCGTATCTCTGGATTTAGCTGTAACAATTGAGGTGATACAGTGCGTGTTCTTATTCTCCAACCCAGATATTGCCAAGGAGCCTGTTGTTGAATTTTTTCCGGGGCAGTACACAACCCTGCTTTTTCAACAGCAGACACAACAAGGGCTAAGGCTTCTTCCATGACTTTTTGAGTTTCTGCTGCCACTAAATGTCATCCATATAATGATAAATAAGAGAGTCAGGCATTTTTTGTTGAACTGGGCTTAAAACTTTAGCCACAAAGCACTGGCAAATAGTAGGGCTATTTTTCATTCCCTGTGGGAGCGCCACCCAGTGATTTCTTTTGCAGGGTTGTTTGCATATTAATACTAGGGACAGAAAAAGCAAATTTGGATGCATCATCAGGATGCAGGGGAATATTGAAAAAAGTCTTTTAAATCAATAATAGTCAAAGCCCAATTCCTAGGGATCATGACAGGTGATGGAAGACCAGATTGCAATGCTCCCATATCTTCCATCACGGCAATGATTTTTCTGAGATCATGGAGCAAACACCACTTGCCACTAGCTTTTCTGATCACAAATACAGGAGAATTCCGGGGACTAGTAGAGGGAACTACATGTCCCTTGTCCAATTGTTCCTGTACCAATATTTCTAAAGCGCTTAATTTAGGTTCTGGAAGGGGCCATTGATCCACCCACACTGGATTTTCTGATTTTCTGATTGTATTTTGAGACCCCATTGTGATAACACATCTCTTCCCCAAAGTACCATAGGTACAGACAAAACAAATGGTTAACTGAAGAAATACGATTCTCCGGACCCATAATTTGAATGTAATGCTGGCTCTGATAACTACAATCACTTCCCCCAATGCCCATGAGAGCCTGAGGGGCTCATGATAATGGCCAATTAGGGGGCCATTTGGCCTGAGAGATAACTGTTACACCAGCTCCTGTGTCTAAAATCCCTGTAAGAGTCACTGGCTGTCCTTGAAAGGTAACAATAGCTTTAATTACTGGGCGTTTTGCAAGTAAGGTGTGTACCCAGAAAATTTCTGGGATTTTTGTCAAACCAAATTGTCCTGTTCGGGTTCCCTGTAATTGACAGCATTTCTGTCAAAAGGAATTAACTGAGCAATAACATTTCCCTTAGGAACAGCACAAGGAGGAAAAGGAGTCCAAGCCATAATTTTGATATGGCAAAAGCCATAGCTCCGTATTTTATTTCATATTTATGATTTACAGTGCCAATACAGTTACAGGCGTCTATCATTTCAACTAAAGTGGGCTGTGGGTTTGGTAACTACTTTAAAAATCTCTTACAGTCCTCATTAGTATTCTCAACAGCCAGTTTAAGGAGTATAATTTCTTGGACCACTGCATTCGGGACTTGCTGTTCAACAGATTGCTTAAGTCAGTCAGTAAAAGTCATAAAAGGTTCTTGATGTTGCTGTGTTATGTTTGTAAAGACTTTGGAAGGGGTATGGCAATCAGGGACTTGTAAAATGGCTGTGCGACCGATATTTTTTACCTCTCCCAGGGCTTCCCTTGGAATGTCCCGGGCTTGAGTGGTAGGATCCGTGTAGGCACCCGTTCTAGTTAAATGTTCTATAGTTAATGCAGCTAATGCAGGAGTGGCATGACCAGCATACCTGGCTAACAGGTTCTGCAAGCCTCTTTTCCACTCTGCTTCCCATAGTGAATATTGCTCTGGTGTAAGCAGCAATTGAGCCAAGGATGTGAGATCATAAGAAGTCATGACAGGGCCACTAAGAACAGAAGATAATAGGCTGTTCCTCTCCTCCTTTCTCACCCCCCTCTTTGTGAGTCTGTTCTTGGGCAGAAATCACTTCAAAAACTGTCCTCCAGGGCTGCAACAGTCCTGTAACATTTTTGTCCCCTTTTGTTGCAGAATTCCATAATTTTACCTCAGCCTCATCCCAAATATCTCATGTAAAAATACAAGTGGGGGTAATATCAGGGACTTTTCATTGTACCCATTTAAGGAGGACTTTGATGCTCCATTGAGACATGGACTTTCTGTGCTTCTGTAAGAGTCTGACCATAAGGTCAAAGACATCCCTCTCCGGGGTAGACATTCCATTCCCCATGGCTTCCCACGGATCACCTTCACTCTTTCGAAAGGACTGAATGCCGTGCTGCTTCCTTTCAGCAGCACTTCAGTTCCGCAGGGGATCACCGTTGGCTGCTCAGCATAGGCAGGTCATCGCTCCTCACATGGTGGGGCACCATGTATTCTAATTTTACATGTGGCTTTACTGGATTTAGCCCATATTGGAAAGTAAATGATTGTGGTGACTGGTAGTTTATGGAATGGAAAGGGATTCCTAAACACCACTTATATTTATTGGTGAATTCTTAGCTGTATTCTAATTTTACATGTGACTACATTTTAAATTAATGCTTCAGTGATGACAAAAATCCTGTTATGATATTTGTAGGAGAATGGTTGGCTGTGAAAAGGTTTACGGATTTTTCCTTGGCCAAATAAAGTTAACAAATACTCTTGTGTTCTGCCACATCTGCAAGAGATTTGAATTTTGAAAATATGTTCTTGAAAGGGGAAATATCAACTGTTTCTGAAGCCAGNTAATTTCAATATTTCAAAAGCAAAGCTACTTCTCGTACCCTTGGAAAAAGATCTGTTGGTCCTTAATGGGTGAAATAAATAGCAAAAAGAAGCTGATGTTACAAGTCCTTTGTAAGGCTAAAGACCAGTTTAGATTAACTCCAAAAGCTTTATTGTTTAGGTAAGGTCCTAAGAAAATATGATCCATGTAAGTCTCACTTTATCACTTTAAAAGTGCACTCCTTGTTATATGTTTCTTCCAGAATAAATAATTAAACTTATCCTTGTATTTCAGTAACTGGAGCCCATCTAATGATAATAATTGAGTAAATCTGACAGGAGAGGCAAGAAAGGTTGTTTGCCTGTAGGTTGTACTGAGTTTTCATTCTCTTTGCATTGTTGAAAGAAGTGTTTTGGAGGTTTCTGCCTTGGAAGATCAGAAATCTGACAGCAAAAGTAGAGCCAGTGCATTCATTACCATATTTTTGTAAGGTCATTTGCTTTTATATTCTTCATGTAGTTTGAATGGCACAGATGAAAAACTGATACAATTCTTTGCTCATCCATAGGTCTTTACTGTGCCAGCCCTAGAGGAAAATAGAAAAAAACCCCATTCTTTCATAGGCCTTACACATATCAGGTTGCAGTAGCTCTATTTTTTTTCTCAGTGTCTCTATGTTGTACCAGTAACAAAAGGTGTTTGAATGGAAAAGAGATAACTAGAGTAGTAGTGAGAGATATTCCCTTCTATACAGTCTAAACATGCATAAAACCTGGGAAGAATTACTAATTCTTGCAACTGTAAGAGGAAAAGAAAATCCAGTATCACAGCTGTCAAAGGGTTATATGTAAGTTCTATGCCTTTGACTTCATAATTATTAACATTTTTTTAATCTAAAGACTTTTAGTTATTAATGTTGAATAAAATGTTCTAACACTGAAAAGTGGTTCCTTGTCCAATAGCTTCAGCTGAGATAGAGACTCAGATCACAACTTGTACTACTGAAACAGACTGGAAGAATTCAGTACATTTCCTGAGAAGGCTGATTGATTGTTTCTAGAGAGCCAAAGGACTGCTCCTAAAGGAGACTTGGAGCCTCATTATATTCCACTATTTGTTATAGAGACTGAGGGTGAACAGAGCCTCCAGCTAAACAGAAGACAATGCAGAAACAATATGGCACCTTATGCTGTACCAGTTAGTTCTAATGTGATAGTTTGCTTTGCCCAGCACATTTTCCTACGTCACCAGATCTGATTTTTAAAACCTGATTTTAGGGGGGTCAGTTCCATTAGGTCTTCAACATGCTCCCAGTGAAGGACAGTATATTGCAAAAGTTCATTCAGAGCCTGGACCTCCCCAGCAGGAAAAGAAGATTACAGCCAAAGAGTAAAAACTACTAAGTGCCAAATAGTGAACGCTCAAAGAACATAAGCATCTCAGGTAAAACAAGAAACATTAGTATTTAGAAAACAGTATCTTCATTTTAGGATAATACCTTTTGTAAAATGTTTGAGAAGTCTAACAATTATTTTTTACTGTATTAACACGGCAACATATGCTACAGGATAGAATACAAGGATAATGTCTGAGCAATCTGTAACCACTATCAGAATTTGGTATAAATGTGAATTCTAAAGCACTGTCTCCCTTGCATCTATTATGACAAGATTTCAATACAGAAGTTGTATATATAGTTAAAAAATATGCACTAATTCTACTTCCTAGTTGTAATTCTTTTCAAGTATTTTATCTTTCCTGAACACCTTGCAAGATAGTAATTGGTTTCCTGATGAGACACAGAACAGTTCAACATTTAAAACTTTAAAATCATTTAAAACTTTAAAATCATACATTTAGATTTAATTTATAAATACTTTCTTAGACTCCAATAGACAAGTAGATATCGTATAAATACTAATTCATGCTAAAAAATGTAGCATACCACTGTACTGTGAATAAAAAAAAGGAAGATAATACTCTTTTGTTGTTCTTTAACTTTCCTGTTGCCCCCTGGCTGATCTAGTTCTGGTAAGCTTTAATAAACATTTTCAGGCTGTCCTTAAAACATTTTATGCATTTTTAACCTCAGTCTTCAATAATACCCATAGATTGTGGGCAACTTAGTTCTCCAAGCTGAAGGATCACGACTACAGGAACAGTGATTTTCCATTTATGAACACTGAAATTGAAAGAGATCGGTTGTATCAGTTAAAAGCTTGTAAGTCCATGAGGCCTGATGTAATTCATCCTAGAGTACCTAAGTATCTAGGAGAAGTTACAGCAAGACCCCTCTCAAGCATCTACCATTCTGGGATGCATCAAACACAGTATAACCAGTCAGTAAAGACAGGTGATTATCCAGCTATATTTAGTACTGGTGTGACCTCACCTTGAGTACTGTGTGCACTTCTTGGCCCCACTGTTTAAGAAGGACATTTAGTTACTTGAACAGATTCAGAAGGCAACAAAGCTGGTGAAAGGGCTGGAGCAATATATTGTGAGTCGCTACTAAAGGCCCTGGGTTTGTCTAGTTTGGAGGAATGGAGGCTGAGAGGAAACCTCATTGCTCTCTGCAGATCCTGAGAAGGGGAAATGGAGAGGGAGCTGCTAATCTTTTTTCCATGGGATTCAGTGTTAAGATGCATGGGAATAGCTCAAAGATGTGTTAGGAAACGTTCATACTGGACAGTAAGAAGCATTTCTTCACTGACAATTTGGTCAAACACTGGCACAGACTTCCTAGAAAGGTGGCCAATGTCCCAAGTCAATGTTTAAGAGACATTAGGACAATGCCTATAACAACATGCCTTAAATTTTGGTCAGCCGTAAACTGGTCAGACAGTCAGACTAGATGATCATTGTAGGTCCCTTCCAACTGAAGTGGTCTACTCTGTTCTACTCTACTCTGCTCTACTTTCTGCATTGACTTTTGCCAATTAGTCTTTGCCAGAAATTAAAAAACCTGATTGTAAAAATTCTTTCTGGTAATGTAAACACTTCTATTTATACACTATTGTCAGAAAAGAAGGATCTTCAGTATTTGGGACAGAGTTATAGAATCATAGAATTGCCAGGGTTGGAAGAGACCTTAAAGATCATCTAGTTCCAACCCCCTGCCATGGGCAGGTACACTTCCCACTAGATCAGGTTGCTCAGAGCCCCATCTAGCCTGGCCTTCAAAACTTCCAGGGATGGGGCTTCACCACCTCTCTGGGCAACCTGTTGCCGTGTCTTACCACCCTCATGGTGAAGAACTTCCTCCTACCATCCAACCTAAATCTACCCTCCTCAAGCTTATATCCATTACCCCTAGTCCTGTTGCTGCCTGACATCCTAAAAAGCCTCTCCCTAGCACTCTTGTAGGCACCCTTCAGATACTGGAAGGCCACAATAAGGTCTCCTCAGAGCCTTCTCTGCTTCAGACTGAATAAAACCAACTCTCTCAGCCTGTCCTCACAGGAGAGATGCTCCAGCCCTCTGATCATCCTCATGGCCCTTCTCTGGACATGTTCCAGCACATCCATATCTTTCTTGTAATGGGGGCTCCAGAATTGGATGCAGTGCTCCAGGTGGGGTCTCACGAGAGTGGACTACAGGAGGAGAAATCGCCTCCCTCAACCTGTTGGCCACACTTCTTCTGATACAGCCCAGGACACGGTTGGCTTTCTGGGCTGCAAGCACACACTGGTGACTCATGTTGAGTTTGTCATCCGCCAGCACCCCCAAGTCCTTTTCCTCAGGGTTGCTCTCAAGCCAGACACTGCCCAGACTATATGGGTGCTTGGGATTGCCCTGACCCAGATGCTGGACCTTGCACTTGTTTTTGTTGAACTTCATGAGGTTGTCATGGGCCCACCTCTCCAGCCTGTCAAGGTCTCTCTGGATGGCATCCCTTCCCTTCAGCGTATCAGCCACACCGCAGTTTGGTGTCATTGACAAACTTGCTGAAGGTGCACTCACACTGAGTTATGTCATTAGACATGCAGTTCTGATGTATGCTGAATTACAGAAGCTGTAGGATATGTAATTTTAGGGAAAGATGAAGTTTGCCTATCTCTTCCCAGAAAGAGAACATCACAGAAACTATACATTATCATTAAATACAAACCATGCAGGCAATGAAAGGACCTTGCTCTTCTTAGTATCAAAAAGTATAAAGCTGTAGAGAAAGCCAGGTAGATATAAAGAGTATCTCTTCATTTTGTCTTATGCTCCAAACAGGACATATAATATCCTATGTTAAGACTTTGGATCTCTATAACAGATCTTAGATCCAGTCAAAATGGCCCAGTATCTGCCATCAGGTAGAGCTTGAAAGGTTCTCTGGGAATCACTGTCAAAATACTCTGGGTTTAGAATCAGCTGACTGAGGTAATATGGTTTCTATTGCTACTAATGTATATAGTGTTTATGCATATACATCAAGCCATAAGATGTATAAGGTTTGTTTAGTTTCTAAGTCAACAGTATCAAGTCACAGGCAATTATTAGATAGGAAAAGCAGCATGAAAAATTAATGATTCATGCATGTTAATAAGTTTATAAATTGGTGGAAATAAGTGCTTCCCTTATGTAATGCTAGAAAACATTTTTTCCACAAACATTTTATCTATAGAAACTTCAAGGCCCAAGAAGCGGAACTTCAAAGATAATTACACACTTAATGAACCAGTCAGCTGCCTGAGAGAGGCAGAAGCTCTTCAGATCTTCCTCTCATTGCAAGTTCAGTGTCTAAAAGTTAGCATTTATTTTAAGCAAGCCATGGTAGATCTTTCCATTGCCAATGGAGGTAATGAGGCATCCCTGGAAGGGTGTTCATCTTAAGAAACAGATAGATCTTTCCCAGGATTAGGGGAGTCTTCCTGTGGAGTCTTTTATTTTTTCCCCTTCATTGTCTATAAAGGAAACTTTTTAGAAGACAGATTAGTTGATTTAACTCTTGAACCAACCTCATTAATGCCATGTCTAGCCAAATTAAATGTTATGCTCAATTCCTAGATACCTTGGAAAAAACCAAAATCCTCCAATTCCATGTCTGAATGAAAGCAGCATGTGGAAACTATTAACCACAAATACAAACTACAAAAGTTTTCTCAGAGAGGGAGACAGGCATTGCCAGCACAAACCAGGAATTAAATGATGACCTAAATGATATGACCTTGGTAAATATGCAACTAGTGGGGTCTGAAATGTTACCCTCTCTTTTCACTTCCACTTAAAATATTTTCCTTTTTGTCAGTGCCCCAGTGAGTATAAGACCTATGTTCAATGCGCTGCTCTAAACAAAGAACAACAAAGCCAATATCATAACTCTGTCTAAACACCTGTAGAGGATATATCCAGTTCTGGAAAGACCTATGCAGAGCTGGAAAATTATGTCTGCATTTTCACATTTTTCCAGGTAATTGATTAATTACCTTATGTTTCACCAGTATTTTGGAAAAATAAAAAAGTTATTTCATACTCTCCTGGGTTTCCTCCAAGTTATTTCAGATTTTATTAAGAGGAAATAATTTAATTAAGAACTAATCTCTCAAAGCATTAGATAAAAGCAAGCTAATGGGAAGTATGTCAAATATATTCCAGAAATGAGGATTTTACTGAAATTAAATTTGTCCTAAACAGCAAGAGATCTCTTCATGAAATCATATTTTTTCCTATACTTAAAAATAATCTATGCATAAATTGATCTGTATTACACTCAGGAAAAAAATGTATCTTGTTGCATCTTTAATAAGATTCCTGTTAATTTTCAAAATACCACATTATTGCAAGCAGCACAGAAATGTAATACAGTTTATTCAACATTCAAGAAATACCAATATCAGACTGAAAAAATGAGTATGTTAAAAAGAGATCTGACCTCTACTTGGTGAAAATGAGTATGAAGTTTAAAGTTATTTGAAAGCATATATCTTTCCAAGTGGTTGGTATAGTTAGTCATCTTTTTTATTAATAGTACTGATGATATGAGAATGTATTTATTTCTGTGTGACAACTATAAATACCTGTTGTGGGTTTACACTAGTGGGCAGCCGAGCCACTCACTGACGTCCCCCCACCAGCCGCAATGGAACAGAGACAATGACAAAGAAAAGCAAGAAAATTTGGGGGCAAGATGAAAAATAAAAAATTGCTTAATAAGTGAAGGATAACTGGGATAAGAGAGAAGAAAACAAAAAAAAAACAAGAGATGCAAAAGTAATTATTCACCATCTCCTGTGGTTAGACCAATGAACAGCCATATCCCAAGCAAAGGATGGCTAATTGTCCTAAAACCTCCTCTTCTCCTTTTTATTGTTGATTATGGTGTTAGATGGTAAGGAATATCTCTTTTGCTACTTTGAGTCATCTGGTTATGCCTCCTTCCAAGCTATTGCACATGCCCAAATATATTCACTGGGAAAGGCAGAGTGAGAAACAAAGAAATTCTTGATCCTGTGCAAACACTGTTGAACAAAAGCTACAACATTAGTTTGCTACCAGCACACTGTTCTGGTCAAAATTCTAAACCACAGTACTATATGACTTCGTATGAAGAAAATGAGCCCTATCCTAGCCAGGCCCAGTACAATAGTCAAACTGTCAGTGTCTCTTCTTAAATGCAGGTACTCAGGGTTTAGAACTATGAGGTATGATGATGATGCCAAGCTATGGGGTGCTGTTGATAAGTTGGAGGGGTGGGATGTCATCCAGAAATACCTGGACAAGCTAGAGACGTGGGCCCAGGTGAACGTCATGAGGTTCAGCAAGACCAAGTGCAGGGTCCTACACCTGGGTCAGAACAATCCTCACTATCAATACAGGCGGCTGGGGGGTGAAAAGATAGAGAGCAGCCCTGCAGAAAAGGACTTGGGGGTGCTGGTGGATAAGAAGCTGGACATGAGCAAACAGTGCACACTGGCAGCCCAGAAGGCCAATGGCATCCTGGGCTGCATCAAAAGAAGCGTGGCCAGCAGGTCAAGAGAGGTGATTCTGCCACTTTACTCTGTTCTGGTGAGACCTCATCTGGAATACTATGTCCAGTTTTGGAGCCCTCAATACAGAAAGGACATGGATCTGATGGAGTGGATCCAGAGAAGGGCCACAAGAATCATCAGGGGGCTGGAACACCTCTCCTACGAGGACAGGCTGAGGGAACTGGGATTGTTCAGCCTGGAGAAGAGAAGGCTTCGTGGGGGACCTACTTNTGCCCACTGCACGGGGCTTGGACTAGATGACCTCCAGAAGTCCCTTCCAACCCAAACGATCCTATGATTCTATGAGTTTGAAACAAAAGATAATACAATATAATACATGAATAGAGCAGGGAGGAATGTGGAGTGATATGAAGGCGTCATGGCCCCATTCTTCCACTTGCCACCCACAATGCTGCTGACCAGATGTGCTACATCTAGAGTAAGAAATGTTTTTTGCAACTGATAAAGGAAAAACTCTTTGGCCACAAGGACAGATGGCTTGACCACAGACCTATCCACACACTTTGCAGCACCCTGCACAATAGTGGATAGTGAGGCAGTAGTAGACAATGGCCCCAAAAGAGATGTTTTTGGTAAGAATTGTGACCTCGGCTATGCTAAGTGCTTCCCCAGGAAACCAAGTTTGTGACTGCAATTGCATTTTAAAGCTATAGACTTATTCTGCAGTTTAGTGCATTTTCACCAGCAATCTTAAAGAATCTGTATATGCTGCACGTGAACAAAGCATACTATTTGTGCAGCAAACTGCTGTAGGCCAGACCTACAGCAGACAGGCTGCTCATGCACCTGGTGTCAGGCCTACAGTTGTGGCAATCATTGCCCTACCTAGTAAGAGATAAGTCCCACAGACTCTAGCCCCTCTAATCTGAGGACCACCTAGACCATAAGGGGATTTATCTCCTACCAAATTTATCCGTCACTAAATGCAACAGAAGTACAATCAGAACATTATAGAATTAATGACTGAAGGATGTTTGATGAAATTCAACATGATACACAGCTGGTGTTTGGTAATGACACTTGTTTTGTTTTGTCTCATCATGTACAATACAGCATTCTGCATGCAGAGATAAAAAACCGCCAAACTTTGCATTGTAAGGCATTTTATTTGTGTTCTGTATATTGGACATTAGTTTTTGAGTCTGCTATACAAATTCACTCTAAAATAAAATGCAGAGTCTTTACCTTTTCTCCTTCACAGCATGATCATATATCCGGCACTTGACAGGCAAATTAAGAAAAATATCTCATTTATATGCTTTAGCAAAGGTATGTAAGCCTCTGGGCTGTCTCAGAATAACAGAAAATAAGAACTTGACTGCTGTGTTCACAATAGATAAACAACAGGTTGAAGTCTGGTCTAATGTCATAGTACCAGGAAATATTAAATTCCATGGAGATTGAACACCTGTGCTGCTGTAGGGTACTATTAAAGCCTTTTCATTACTGTTGACTGCATTCAGCAAACTTTCAAGTGATCACCTAATTAAACTGTGTATCAGGACTACAGACCTTTGCAAGATGGATAAAGGCAAGGCACAGATATTTCTCTGTTTTTAAAAAAGTGATTGATGACACAGGTAACACAAGTACTATAGAAGCAGCTGAAGAGAACAAGAACTCCTTTGAAATAAAAATATGCTACTGCTTTTGGTATTGTGAAGGACTATTTAGAAGAGCAAAAATAATTTTGTTAATTTATTTTCTTTCTAATAGAATCTAGATCTATTTCTTCCTCCTATCCTAATAAGCAGTATTTACCACATAGATGCATCTGAAGACAGATTTAGGCAGTTATAACTTTAGGAAGGCTGCTACCTTGTGTACACGTATAGCTAACCTATGCTAGGATTTTACATGGAATGTACAACTGTACATATAAAAAATTATTAAGGCAATCTAATTCTTCACTAAGATACCATTAGTACAGTTAATGAATTTTTTGTCTGTTTAGCTTCCTGCCCTGTTGGCCATTTGCATGCAATGTTGTACAGAGAGCCCTCTTCTCTGCCCATCTTTCCCAGACAAGACTGCTTTAACTCAATATATGGACTTCTGTGCAAGGGTGCTGTGCTAGTCAGTTTAACTTGACACATCAGATGAACAGAAGACAGAAAGCTATTGCTATCCTTCTTCACAGGAGGCAAACCAAAGCACAGAAATATTAAGTAGTTAATGTAAGATTTCACAAGAAAACTTCAGCTGGCAGGAACTAAATACAGACCGTGAGACCCTGGTACTCCTACTCCCCTGCAGGACTGTTCTCTGTGCCAGTCCCCATAAGTTCTAAAATGCTTTGATGTGCTGCTCTTGCTAAGGGAAAACAACATTAATATACATAGAACAAATTTATTCTGGGTTCAGTAGGGTTCAGGCATGAAATAAACTTCCACAGGAGTTCAGCTCTGAATACAGTAAAGCTTTTATGCAACTTTATAAGGACAACCAAGACAAAACAAAACAAACAAAACAAAGAAACAAACAAAAAAGAAAAATATATCTAGGCTTTATAGTAGAATAGTAGAATAACTGGCCTTTTCAAGATCTTTCTTTTTTTTTTCCTACTTCCATTGCTTCCCGAAAGTGGTATAATGAAGTCTCTGGTCAAAGTAATTAAGGCTTCTAATTAATAGGGGGAAATCATATTTGCATATAGTATCACTCCCAATTCCAATTAAATGCTCTAGACAAAAATTTATTCCCAATTCTTTCCCTGACAAGCTGCAAAAGTCTTTGCTAATTAGTTGTTTTTCCAAACATGATATCCTGATAGACAAAGAGAATTGGTATTATTCTAGCACCAGATAGCAACCAAGGTTTAAGGAAGAGTATGTGCACATGACAAATCTTTTACATCTGTGAGTGACTTTAGCTATCAGTAACAACTCTATCATTTCTCAGATAATTCTTGAACTGGGAATCTGAATCTGCTCCAGGAAAAGACAATTTTTTTCCTAGTGATTTAAACCAGAATTTGAATTATTTGTATTTATATAGTTCACTTGCCTTTTATTTATACAAGTTCACTTATATAGTTACTTGCCATGAGATCCCTGGAAACAATCTAAAAGCATTTCTCAACAAAATAGGATCAGCTTCCTCCACCTATGAACAAGTTGCCTTTTCAGGAAGTTGTTTGTAAATAAGACATGTTCATATTTTGTAGGATCCTTTTTTCTACTTAACAAAATGAGTATGTGTTAAGCAAAGGTGATATTTTTTTTTTTAACTGAGTTTAGTTCTTTTTTTCAGCAAGAAAACTGAAGTTACCCCCCTGCCAATCATGAATCCCACTATATATTCACACATTCATGGATAGAATTTCAGGGGGAGGCAGACCAACATAATAAATACCCTTTTCTGGCACTGCTTATTCAAGACTAAGTCTTATTCACATAGCTTAGGTCCTGGGCTTGCAATTAACTGAGGCTTGAAGTTTGATCATTTTTAGCTGTACAATTTCTCAAAGAAAAACTGATTAACATTTATCTGCGATATATTTTAACTTCTGATTCATGTTCAGCCCAGGATAAAATTCTCTAGAAGTTGTTACTAAGCAATGGTTGTAGAAGACTGGATAGAACTTAAGGATCTGTCTGCTTTTAAAGCCCTCACATAGCAATCATCACATCTCTGACACCTGAATATTATTTGACAATCTGTCTCCAAGCATGTAACTCTTCCCTGATTAACAGAGTGGAACTACTTTTCTGATCTAAGATGATTACGCTAAATCAGCCTAAACTGCACCATGGTCAGCAGTGAGAATAAGATTTCAATTAAAATGTGATTAATCTTCCACTGCCCCATTTAGGTTAAGGGAGGCTCATGTGGTTAGTTTAGACTTTGTCCTTTAAATTACCTAAGTTGCTTGGGTTTTTTTATTTGAAATTACATTTGTTCCACTACTGTATCCATAAACTAAATAGTGACAACCATCTGAAGTGTTTAATTATTACAACAGTGCCTGGCACAATATCATGTCTGGGCAAATTATGCTTTCCCAAATGGTTTCTGAAAAGATTCTGGATTACAGTGGGCCAGGAATCATCCTGCATGTAGCATATCTTGTTTTGGAGGGTAAAAGAATTTAGTAGCATGGATGTAGCCTGCCTATGCCAGTTGGCTCAGGGAAGGGTCCCAGCACTGCTCAGTTCACTAGTATAGATGTAGTCTCAGCCTATGGGCCAAGTTCTAAAGCGGGACTTAAATGAACCCCAGGCTGAGAACCACAAAGACAACATTTTGTGGGTTGCTTGTGAAAAACACGTCCTCATGCAGCCCAAGATGCTGTTGACCTTTTTGCCATGAGATCACACTGTTGGGTTTTGGTCACCTTCTTGATCTTCATGAAGGTCAACTTCATGATCTCTGAGTCCTTCTCTGCAAAGCTGCTTTCCAACTGTTTGGCGCCCAGCCTACCCTGGTGCTTGCAGTTATTCCTTCCTAGATGCAGGACTTTTCACTTCCCTTTATTTCAGGAGATTCTAGTTTGTCTAATTCTCCAACCTGTCAAGGTCCCTCTGAACGGCAGCAAAACCCTCTGCTATATCAACGACTCCTCCAAAATTTGTATAATTTACAAAATTGCCGATGTAAGACATTAACAAAGATGTTAAATAGTATTGGCACCAGTACTGATCCCTCAGGTGCACTACTAGTGACTAGACTCCAGCTAGACTCAGTGCTGTTAATCACAACACTTTGAACCCAACAGTTCAGTCTATCTCACCGTCGACTTACCTAGATGCACTTCATCAGTTTGTCTGTAAAGATACTGTGGGAAACAGTGTCAAAAACCTTAATATACTAACTTCAGCTTCATTCGCTTTCTCCATCAAGCCAGTTATCTCATCATAGAGGTCTATCAGTTTGGTTAAGCATGTTTTTCCTTTCATATCCATGCTGACTTCTATCAATCACCCCCTAGACCCTTGCATATCTGCTCTGTTGCCTTCCTAGGCATCAGTTTGAGGTTGATCAGCCTGTAGTCCCTGGATATAATTCAAAACCTTTGCTTCTGGATGAACACTCGCTCATCATCCATGAAAATGGGTCTTCCCCATTTACTGTGTATGATTTATGATCATACTGTGTGTGATTTACTGTGTATGCCTTGATTTTTCATAATTTTTTTTTAATCTCACCTCAATATCATCAGTCACAATGGGTTGATAGTTTGAGTCAATTTGTTTACTAAATAGATTTTGCAGTAGACTTCATAAATTTCACATCACTGACATCTAGTTTTAAATTCTTTGAAACAAAAAAGCCAGACTAAAACCATTAAACTTTACCAAATATAATGCAGTGTGTAAGAAAGAAATCTGGAAAGCTTTCTTTTCCTTTTGTAAAGGTATACACAAGTTAAAGCACAACTTTAAAAAGAATAATTTAGTTGCTGTAGTTGTATTTTAGTTAAATTTGATTGATGGCTACATGAGACAGTTTAATGGCTTCTGAGTTTTCAATACCTCTCATAAGGGATAATAAGTCCTACCCTCCTTTGAAAGTAAACAGCTTCTTTTACCTCCACTTCCTAAGACAGGGAGGTGGGATCTGCATAATGGCACACTGCAAGCCACTTAGGGACAACCAATTAGTACAGACAGTTCAAGGGACTGTATTATATCTAAGTATATTCTACTATAACATCTGCTTTCTCCCTTGCATGTACAGTTCTGTTTCTTTACTGGAAATTTTCAACATGCAAAATTGCTGCTGCAATTCAAGAAAGTTAAGCTTATGGAAAGACTGATCAGGCCCTGCACACAAGGATAGTAACACGCTACATACAGAACAATAGCATTATAACAATAGAAACTAATTTAGACTGTACTTATAATAGTCTCTGAAACAAGGATTAAACCACAATTTTGATAGCAACCAAATTCCAGGCATGCAGTTTTGTTATACTATCAAGCTCACATACAATTAATAATTTAAAATTTATGTAACTTACTTTCTTCAGTATCCAGGAAGAAGACAACCCTTACTGTTCTCTTCAGCAATTTTCTCTTTCTCTCTTTTATTTCATACAGTCTTACTGGCCTTTCAGACCTGGTTCACTGCATCTGACAATGTTCCTCAGGATGGTGCTGTCAGCTGGGAAATAAAGACGTTCAGAGGTAAATGCAAATAAATCACATTTGTTTGCATGGCTTGTGAAATGAGAATGACCTTATTTTCCTTGTCTTACTTGTATTGCTTGGAAATGAAAAGCAAAGAAATTAATGTGGCATTGTGAAGGAGAAAAATATTGTAGGTACAGGTATAACTGATCAAAGTGTCTGTCTGTTGCTGACACCAGCTGGCAACATGTGCAGAAATACTGTTTCAAGCACTAAAGATTCTCAAAAGAATAAGCAGGTATACGAGTTAGTTCTTGGTAGATGGGAAATATTTGTAATGTAGAACAAGAATTAATTCCTAATCAATGCTGCAATAACTAAGGGATGCCAGGAGACAATCTGACCCAGTACAGGGTATGAAAATATCTCTGTGTAAGGATGCAGTCTTGGAACAAGACATAAATAATAGCCTGTTATAGCAGAGTATGCACAACAGGTTATCTTAAGTCAGAGAACATTTAAATCAGCTATATTAGAACATCTGTTCTAAGACTTATTTCTTCCCAGATTGTTTGTAAATGGGGATGTGTTTTGTCCAGCATCAGGAAACACCATCTCTTATGTTTGTTTTACAATGTTTAAAGTAATTGGAAAATATCCAACATATGCTATTTCATTTCAGTGAATTATGAAATGTGCAGAAGCAAAGGCATAGTAATGATTAAGAGTTAACCTTTTTTTCAATGAACTCATATCCTTGCTTGCTGAAATAGAAAGGTATCAATGCTGCCTGGCTAGGATTCCATATGTCATTAATGCTAGTGGAGGGGTAGGATGTTGTTAATGATTCAGGAGAGGGACTAGATTTCTTTCTTAGTAGTACAAGCAATCCTGAAATAACATCCTTATTTACCAGCATATGGAAAACTATGTTTATCTTGTGTTAGACCCTTGGCCTTTTGTTGGGGAACCATGAATTAGAATGGAGCAGATAGCCATGAGAGAATTGAGAGAAAGGAAGATGCATAAATATCTGACTTCATGGGAAGAGTTGCTGAGTTTGGAGAATTGGCTTGAAGCGGAACAGCAAGAACAAAGAACCCCAGTTTCACACAGCTGTGAAATGTTAGATTAGAAGCATGGAAGATAGTTTCTTCAAGGTTATGTGCTATGCAACCAGCCTGAGATACAAGGGAATAGTTAGAAGACCTTTGTTAGTTTAGCTGAGCTCGCGGATTGTAAGGAGATAGTGTGGTACTCTCTTTAGCAGGTGCTGATAGCATTGTACTGCTTGGGGGGAGGAGGTTATAAAAACGCTGTGTGAGAAATAAACTCTCTCGTTCCTCTCCTGGGGTCTCTGTGTGGCTCTTTTGGGGCATCTCGGGGACCATGGAGGGGAGGACTAAGGGGGAGTGCACCCTCTACCGCAGCAGCCTTTGTTTCACACTGAAGTTTAGTGATTATCTACCATGAACTCTTCACTGTGGTTCTGTAACTTGCTCCTTTATTTTAAAGTGAATATTGTGAAGTATTTGACTGCAACTAGCTTACAAGTGATAAAGCCTGTCCTTATGTCTGTAGCTCTTCACATCATGACTCAGTAGCCCAACAGGCATCTCCTCTCTTTATTAGGCATTGTCCTATGCTTCTATTGAATTCATTTATAAAAAGAGGCTTTGCCCAGCAACTAATCACTATAGTACTTTTGGGAAGCACACAGTATGGTTGTAGAGGAGTTTCATTCCCATTATATTTCGAGCTCTAGTAATTAGCCAATTATTTATCAGTTTAAGATTTATATGACTAGTTTCATGAAGTGCTAACCTAATTTGAATGCTGCGTGAGCATCTAGGAGAAGTGCAGGTGTGTCTCACTCCTCATCCCATTTGCCTGGTGGGCACATTATTCATACATGACTTGTTCCATTAATGAAGTCAACAAAAACAAATACTTATTTAGGAAGGATAGGAAACAGCACTTAAATCTAAACATAATTGGAAAGTATAGATTACAACTTCCAAGGAATAATTCTGTTTATTCATAGAAAAATGATGGTAGTGCATCATTTGCCCAACCACAACTTGAACTTGGAGCATATGACACCTATTTGTAATCTGAGCTAGACAATTGTAAGTGAAGGCATACAGCATAATGCAATTGTCCAGTATCTATTTTGGCACAGTATATAAATGATCATATATATGTTTGTGAATTTATATATATGTATAATTTTTAAAAATCATATAGTGTCCTTTTCAAACATATCGGGCTACAGTGTTGTCTGTAGAAGCACACATCTGCCACATAGGTATTTTTGGCAACATTTTTGTTTTTCTTCCTCAGATTCTTGAGAAAAAAAAAAATCAGAGCTGATCTTTCTGATGTTTTGAGCCCTTTCTTACTATCCACTTCAAGTTAGATATGTTCTTTACCCTTTCCCTGAGAAGCTTTTACAATCTTGTCTCCCTTGATAAAGCAAAATAAAAGATATTACCAGAGTGAATTGGGAAGACTGAGCAGTAAGGATGACATCTGGCCACTGATTAACTTTCATTGGACTATACCAGCAATTTTTTTTCTGTCACAGCTGACATATTCTTTGTGCTAGGTTGCAGTGAAAAGCTAGTAGAGGAAAGGTGGGAGATGAAAGGTGGGAAACAAACAGACATGAATAGAGGAAAGCTAGTTCCATTCCTCAATATGTATACAAGTAAAACCCTTCTAGACTTAAAACACATGAAAATTGAAACAAGGACCTTAATAATTCCTTTTTTATAGAACTACAAACCAATATATTCTTCTGTAATTGCCTTAAAAAATTCAATGCTGTCTTGTTAGTTTGAGAAAATAAGTTGCTTGAGAGCTCTTTGCCCTTTTCTTTTTTGTAGTTTGTTCTTTTATTTTTCCACCTATGACTGAGAAATTCAAGTAATGTGGAATACATGACTCTGAATGTGACAAGGGAATAATTTCTTTGGTGATTGGCTTAAATAGAGAAAAAACAGTAGGAGCACTAAGCATCAAGGCTAGCTCCCTGTTTCAGGGGACTACTTTTCTCTGTAGTACAACTAGTATTTCTATGAGTTTTATTTCTTTTCCAAGAGAGAATAAGGGGTGAGCAGAAACTGGTAGCTAATGTTAAATTGCATTTCAAAAACTTAAGTTTCCTGTGCTAAAGATTCATCATTTCTTTGAAAACATTGGTTCCCTCTAGCAACATCATATATCATTCTGGCTAACACTGCAGCAAACTGCCAAAGGTACTGAGCAAATGCAGCATTAAGGGTGCTGTATATTCACACCTTTTGCTATGGGGAAAATCAATGCTGATAACTCATCAGAAATTCCTCTGAAAAACCTTTCAATGCAGGTCTCCAAAGACCATGCAATTGCTTTTGGTAGGCCTGAGCTTGATGTGTATTCCTACTAGCAAGACAGGATGGGAAGCAATGCTGTTATTTTCTACAGTAACTTGTAACAGTGTAGTGATTTCTTCTGATCATGAGGGGACACAACACAAAATCTGTGACACTATTTAGCAACAAATAAAAAGATAGAGCTGTGTTTCATCAGAAAAATAAAGGCTTTAACTCTTCACATACACAAATGCACTCACCTCACATATTGCAGCTATAGAGCTCAGGGAAAAAGAGATGACTGAGTGTAGGAGGTAGGAGTCCTCAGACTGATCCTGACTCAACATATCCACAGTATGAGTACTAGCAAAGCTGGACATGAATGTCAGAGAGTTCAGTTTCACAAGAAGAGTGATGGAGCCATGACCATCTCTTCAGCTTCATGTTTCTTGTGCCGGCTTCTCTATTTATCTGCACATAAACATTAGGACTAGAGGTATCAGTTAAAATGAGAAAACATTCCACCGCCATTCCTTGTGTGTCCAAGTATATGTTCAGGGACTTGCCATTTTAGATCACACCTTGGTATCTGAATACCTCAAAGTAGTCCATAATTTTGAAGTAGGAGTAGAGTCTGCTGTGACTGATTGGGATGATCGTATATTTCAGCTGATCATTTGTTCTCTTGAGATTTCTAAGTAACATTTTTCTTGATATCCCTTTGTCAATCCTGCTTTTTGTAACTAGTGTGATTTTATGCGGGCTTGTACAACCATATGGTCTTCTACATCTGATCTCTGATGATTAATTATGCCTTCATTTGCATTTTACTTGTATTAAAATGATGTGTGAATTTCTACTTTGTCCAAATAAGATTATGAAATTGTGCAGACAAAAAGTAGTTATATTAATGATGTGCATGTGCTGGGAGCAGGGATGTTACTAAGCTAATTGTCCCTATGGAAAAGAGATCATCATTGTGAGGCTTCTTATTGATCTCCATTTTTTTTAATTATTATCTCATTTTGCTAAACTAGAGGTGGCAACAATTAAATTCACAAGCATGCAACATTTATCATTCTCTTGCAGTTTCCGGTTGAAATTGGCAAACTTAAGTGGGACAAATACCTTATTTTGGTTATACGTTATATGTGTACATAGAAAAATATGGTGTATGTATTTTATGTATATATTTAAAAACATAAACCACTCTTTGGTTCTGATTAAGAATCACAGAATCACAGAATATTCATGATTGGAATGGACCTCTCAGATCACCAAGTCCAACCAACCAGATCCTAATCCTTTTTGTTTCAGTTGATTAGGGAAATTTCAGTAATACTGCATACAGAGTTTATTGGAAAACTGTCTGGTTTAAGCAAATACTGTTGTTTTCCAAGAGTACAAGCATCTATTGTCTCATGAATAAGTGCTACTTCTCAGGTCATTGTCAACGTATTTTCTTAATTATTGAAACTTGGTTCAGTCTGGCTAATTGCCCATGTGCATGCTTCATAGAAGGCAAATCCAGTGTTGTTAAATGTCCTTGGGATTTTGCCAGCTCTCTTTTCTGTTCCCATTCAGTTACACTCACTATGAAGGATCCAGATGATCTTAGTAGACACAGATGCCTCCTCAGCAGAATCAATTATTGAACTGCTCTACTCCCTGGAGTTGAATTTGGGTTTTTTGCTAACTGATAAGAAAACTCATGACTTGCTTTAGCCTATTGATTCCTTGATCATAAATCTGAGTACTCAAGGCTCCATGGGCCTTTGCCTTGTTATTAGAGATTCAAAGTAGTGACACCTGTAAGGATATATATTCACCTAATAAGGCTGAGCATATGCAGAACTGCACAAGCAAATGTAAATAATAGTGTAAAGCAGTCTCCAGTAATTGGTTATAGCTGTCTTCTTATTCTTTCTCTCGTCCCACTCTACAGTATATAATATAAATTTATTCATATTCTAGGCAAATAATAAAGGCTATGAAAATAACTCAAGTGGAAGATACTGTTTCTTTTTTAATAAAAGGGTGTTGCAAATCTCCTTTTGGCTGGAAATCACTTGTGATGTTGATATGTGTGCATTATCATTTACAGCAAGCACATTTGTTTCAAGAACCAAAAATTTGATATTGTTCTTGTCATTTTTTTATGGAGAAATAATAACGACACAGAAGTGTAACACTAGCAGACAGCAATGAACTGTCAGGGCTGGAGACACTGAATGAATGAACTCCTGCTTGCTTTCTAGTGTTAGTTCTGTGCATCCTGTTACATTAGTTTGGCTGAACAAGTCTGACATAAAGACTGATGGAACTTCTGATGGCAGAGTCCTTCTGAGAAGCTGTTCTCAGTCTCTTTGAGGAGGAAGCTTGCATTCCAGTAAATTGCTCCATACATATGGCAAGGTGTGACGTAAAATATTGCTTAGATTGCCAAGTCCAAAGAGTTGTGTTCAATGGAGTCAAATCCAGTTCATGGCCAGTCACAAGTGGTATCCCCCAGGGCTCAATGCTGGGACCGCTCCTGTTCAACATCTTTATTGATGATTTGGATGAGGGGATAGAGTGCATCCTTAGTAAGTTTGCAGACGACACTAAGCTGGGTGGAAGTGTCGATCTGCTTGAGGGTAGGGAGGTTCTGTAGAGGGACCTAGACAGGCTCAATTAATGGGCAAAGGCCAATCATATGAGTTTTAATAAGGCCAAATGTTGGGTAGTGCATTTTGGTCCCAACAACCCCCAACAGCACTACAGGCTTGGGGAAGAGTGGCTGGAGAGCTGCCCAGCAGAAAAGGACCTGGGGGTTTTGATTGACAGCTGGCTGAACACGAGCCAGCAGTGTGCGGCATCCTGGCTTGTATCAGGAATAGTGTGGCCAGCAGGAACAGGGAGGTGATCATGCCCCTGTACTTGGCGCTGATGAGGCCACACCTTAAATACTGCATGCCATTTTGGGCTCCGCAGTATAGGAAGAACATTGAGGTGCTGGAGAGAGTGCAGAGAAGGGCAACTAGGCTGATCAGGGGTCTGGAGAACAGGCCTTATGAGGAGAGGCTCAGGGAGCTGGGGCTGCTTAGCCTGGAGAAGAGGAGGCTGAGGGGAGACCTTATTGCTTTCTTCAACTACCTGAAAGCAGGTTGTAGAGGGGCAGGTGTTGGCCTCTTTTCCCTTGTGACTAGCAATAGGACTAGAGGAAATGAGTTCAAGTTGTGCCAGGGCAGGTTTAGATTAGATATTAGGAAAAATGTCTTCACCAAAAGAGTGGTGCGGTATTGGAATAGGCTGCCCAGGGAAGTGGTGGAGTCGTCATCCCTGAAGGTTTTCAGAAAAATGGGTAGATGTGGCACTTAAGGGGATGGTTTAGGGATAACAGTAGGTTATAACCGATAACAGGGCTATCATTTGGACTTGATGATCTTGAACGTCCTTTCCAGCTCTGATGATTCTATGATACGCTTTACTGAGGTCTGCATGTTTCTCCGGGTTCATTTCTTCAATGTCTTATTTCAGACAAGAATGTCTCCAGTTTATTTGCTGTTCCAAGTTCAAAGAGAAGACTAAAGAAATATAAAGGCTGGTTCTTGAAGTGTATACTCCTTTTAAGAATGAAAATTCTTTCCTCTACTTTCAATGCCACTATTCATGCGTCTAATGTTAAATGTACTTTTGGGATTGCTCCTCAATTTTCACTGAAATTTTACATTACATTTGATAAGCTTTGGATAAAACCTTACACATGCATACAAGGAAATTAATGTCTACTAATTGCAAAGCTCTCAATGTACCGTAAAGGCTCATAGTGCTCTTACAGCTGATCTACTTGAGTTAATCATCAGTTTCAGTAAATTTATGTTAAAAGCTTCGTACAAATGAGTCAAACAATAGGATTTCTACCTGAGGAGAGAGTGTGGAATTAAGTTCAAATTTAGTTTCCCTGTCTCTGGGAAAAAGAACTCATTCAGACATGTCTCAAACTGCCTGGAAAGCTGAAAAAGTTTAAACTGTGTCTCATTTGTCAAATCCAAAAAGAGATGAAATCTTATTAAGTATTGATTGATATTCTAGTAGTCAGTTCATCTTAGATTGACTTTGCTGAGTTAGAAAACTCACATTATATAACTTGATTTTATTATCAGTGCAACACCATGGGGCAGTCATCTTTTATACTGACATTACTAAAAGAGGAATGTGATGAAATAGATACTGAATGTTGTGATTAGAATTTAAAAAAAAAACAAACCCAACACCATTTTTTAGTTCATTACAAAAATCACCCAAAATTGAGATACCTATATAACAACAAAACGTTTCAAATGATTGCAGATAATTATAAAAATTAACTCCATATTATAGTTTTTTAGACAAAATTTTGGTTAAAGATAACTAGAAAATATTACTTTTGAACTCTAGTATGTATTTTTCAGCCTAGTTCTTTTGCAAATGAAAAATATTCTGGATTCATTGAGAGTTTATTTTACTTGTAAAGAATTCAGATGAGGACTTTTCTGTGCATCTCTCAGGAAAATTATTTTTCTATTTTAGTTAAAATTAATATTTCATTTCAAATTTCCACATGATAAACTCCTGTTTTTTTCATAAAAGAAAATTCTATCAATAATATGAATTAAGAATAAAGAATTTTCTTTTGAAATGTATATTGTAACTCTTTTTTTCCCTAGTTTGACTATTTAATTTATAGCATCTTGGAAATGTCTGACTTTTCCAGAGGACTTGTCTAAGCTCTATGGCACATTTAAATCTATTAAAATGTCATCTTGCAGTGTTACATCTCTGCATTCAGTCTATGTACCACCTGAGGAAGTCTGACATATATATATCATCACTGTGTAGAATAAGGCCACTACAACATATCTATTACAATTCTTTTATAAAGAAAAATGAAGTATTTTTTGTTTCTTTAGATTTGCAACAATAAGGTTACTAACATTTTCTTTATCTCAAGTTTTATTCCTAAAGTCTACAAATTTTCTTAAGATAATCCTTATTAATCATATAGTTGCGAAATGTAATAATTGCAAATATTATTAGTATATTTCTGTTTGACTTCAAGAATTGGGAGGTAATGAGGATTTGTAGTTATTTATTTGAACCTGTTTTTTGGACCTGGCTAGCTACTTGTGGAATACTGTATCACTTAGATAGATGAAAACAGAAATATACAGAAAATATTGAGATAAGTAATTGATAAGATAACAAGGCGAAGGAATTGTGAAAAGGAGTGTTGACAAATGCATATATTGCAATAGTTCAGAGTTGCTTATATCTTGAGAAAGACCCTATATAAAGGACAAGACTCCCACTTTTTTGAAGAGATATAAAAGAAACCTGTGAATTTATGAAAATGTGCTACTAGCACAAAATTTTTCTTAATATTATATTTAATACATGACAAGGAGACAATAACTGACTGAAATAAGCAAACCAGCTCTAAGTAAAGAGAGACAAAAAAGTATTCTCCAGAAAAAAGTAAGCAATCTCAGACATTCCACAGCAGGAACATACTGTATGGTGATTTGTGCTTATCAAGTACGATCCAGTTGTTCGAGCTTCACAACAGATTTGGAAACAGAATTACCATAAGTCAGGAGCTCTTTTAATAAGATTAACTTACTTTAGCAATATATTTTGTTCACTGAATCTACAATTGTTTTCAGTCATGAAGGAACCATTTTATTAATATTATTGTTGTGAAATTTAATAATTTTTAGACAGCAGCAGTAAAATGTGGACATTTGCTATTAGAGGCATTTAATGTTTTGTCTCAACAATTTTACATATACGCATAGAGTTCTTTTTTAAAATTATCAGTAAAGGCAGTAAAGAATGAAGGAAGGAATAAAGGAAGTCTGACAGGCTTTTATGAATTCTCATACAGGTATTTTTACACAAAATGGATTTTTAGCCAGTATAACTGCAACATTTCTCCATAGCTTTTTTAATGTCATGCAATAAAAATGGAGACAAATGACTATAAGAATAAGAGGTACCAATATGAAACTCTTTGTGTCTGAATCGTTTCCCATAAAATGTTGTATCACTTGGTGAATATTTTTTATCATTCTTCTGCCAGTCTGAATCTTCTGGCAGCACAAATTTAGCTTTCATTGATGCGATCTTTCTACTAAGAGTGAAGTACCTATGTCCAGCAGTGTTCAAGCCACCAACAAACTGCTTATCACTGATCAGTCATTGTTTTTTTATTCTAAAAGGCATGATTACAGCCAGCAGAGTAACGAAGCTGCAATATTTCACAAATTCCTTCTCCCACTTAGATACGTTTTTGTACTCAGAAATTAATTTTCGTTTAATGAGCAAAAGCTTGATTGGGAGGAGGGGAGAAAAGAAGTTATGTCAAATTAGTGATATTTACTAGATACATTCCTTCACTTTTTCGTTTGGTATCATTTGAACTACATTTAGAAAATATAAGGAGAAGCCTAAACTCAATGTTATAGTAATGTCTTTGGAAATACTTTGCAACATGTGAAATATAATTCTAACTGTTTTTTAAAAAGCAAGATGGAAGTTATAAATTGAAAATCTATAGTGTTGCTCAAGCAAAATGTTTCTTTTTATAATTTTCACCTATTTCCTTTTTTTACTCCTTAATTAGAAAATTAAAACATCACAGACAAAGATTGAGTCTATAATCTAGTTCAGATAGTAATGTATTTCAGGACATGTTTAGTGTTTGTCACATGTTCTTCATATTGCTCAAGTGAGTTCTGATAAATTTACACCTGGCCATGTAACTCCATATGCATTTTATTAGGCTTACAAACTGTTGGTGAAATGTCTTGACTGGTGAACCACATAGTTTCATAATTGCCTTGATCTCTTTCAGTCTTCTGCTTTTTGAGCCAGCTCCAGGGCAACCACTTAACAGCCGGTTTACCTTCTTACATTATATCTTAATGAAATGTTTTGTGGTTTCTGTATGAAGAGTGTGAGCTCTTAATGCCCAGTTATCAGAGTGGAAAACTTGGAAAAAAAAATTAGTAGCTTCAAATTTTACATCCAAGTGTTTAAAAAGGCCATCTAGGCAATGATTTAAAATAGGCTTCTACTTCTAAGAAAAGCTCAATATGCCTTGTTTATTATGTATGGCTAGGCTTCACAAACGAAGATCCAGAGAGGGCTCCATCCATGCTCTACATCAGCGCCTTTTCCAAGCACGCTGATAAAAAGAGGGTAGTGAATAGCACCCTCGAGCCTGTGCAATGGATATTTTTTAGGTGAGACACAGCGTGCGCAGAGCTGGACCCACCCTTTAGTCCTAAGGTTCATCTGCCAGGGCCTAGCAAGCTTGGACGCTGGCAGTGAAGTCCTTAGGATGTAGGTTTTATTAGTGTCCTTCTCTTAGATGGAAGGCCTTCCAGGGCTAAATGAGCTCCATCTGCCCGGGTTTGGAATCAGAGTTGTCCTTCTCCTAGGTTGACTGCCAGAAGGCTAATGAGCACATCCTACCCATACAAGGATTATAGGAACATGGGTTTCACTCCCCACACTTTATCGTGGGCAATGAGTTTAATGCTCCCTCTGTTGTCGGCACAGTTATTGCACCAGGGGCCACAGGAGACCCCAAGTGATTTTCAGACTGTGCCTGTGTTCGTTATAATGTACCAGAAAAATGACTTAGTCAGCATAGTTGATTTCTTACAGACATAATGCACATGAATAAGCTTTGAATAATATGTAGATCCCATAAAACACAATAATTAACTCCTCTGCACATTGAAGGTCTTATAAAATGCCTACTTATACCATAAAAAAAACCATAGGGTAACCACTCTTGTAGGGACTGAAGACTCTCACAAATGTGCTCATAAAGATGTAAAAGATGCAGTCTAAATGAAAGGCAGTAAAGAGGAATGAGCCTACTGAAACTGGAGAAGATGGATGGGACAATCAAAAGATGTATATTTATATGAAGTGAGTGATATACACTGGCCATTCTGATGGTAGACCTCATAATTAGGTCATATGCTCCAAGAAAGAAAATCATAATATGATATTGGCAAGAAAAGAAGAAATTTAAGTTTAGCAATTAATTAGACAATATTAAACAGAGGGGAAAATTTTGAAAACTGACAAAATAGAAGCTTTCTGGAAAAAATAATTCAGTCATGTGAAAACTAATGGAGAAAAAAAAATGGAATCTTTCAGTCTTACTTTTAGACATATAATAGTGAGGGGAAACGGAGTCACCAAATTAAAGAATCAGAAGATTAAGCCTTAAAAACTTAATATTAAAGTAACAGAAATGTCAAAACCTTCATAGATGGCAAAACAAATGATCATAGATCATGGATGATCTATGGAGTCCCTTCCAACCCAAACCATTCTATGATTCTATGATTGCCATCAAAAGGAATAGGAGAATATGCTTACACTGACAATTAATGCATAAAATGGGTATTTTTTCAAGATTCTAAATGGATCAGGATTCTCTTCATAGATACTGCACTGATCCTCAAATCTTTTTATTTGCAAAGAATTATGCACTACAAAGAAAACTGGAAATGCTTCTCAGAAGCTGAATTACCTGCTATTAATAAAGAGTAACTTCTAAAGGTGACTAAAATATGACTGCCTACACCATTTCTGAAACAATGTTTTAAAAGAAGAGGAAGTATTAACTAAGTATCTTTAGTTGTATAATTGCTTAAGAAAACCTGCTTACCAAACTGCCACTATTGTCATGGCACAGCTTTTTTAACAGTATCAAAGAATTCTTAGCCAGTTGATCATTTACAGTGGAAAAAACTGAAGGCAAGAAAAACAAAAATAAAAGCAGGATGTTTCAGAGAAGGAAGCTTATGTATTTTGAATCCTATAGAAAGCTTGAAAATAAACTGCAAGCAAGTCATTATTAACTGTACATATTTTGACGCTTTGAAGCTTTTCACCAGAGCACTTTATGGAAGGATATCAGAAAACTAATTAAGAAAGAACAGTCATTTTAGTATTATAAAAGACAGCAGAATGCTCACATGTTGTATTTGTTATCCTATGAATGGCACGTAAAATTTTCCAAATAAATAATACAGTGGCTTAACATAATGATAGAAGACAAGTAGTAATGACTGACTTTTGATTGATTCACAGAAATGGGGAAACTATAGAATTTGGAATGACAACGTAATGCTCAAAGGTTTGTGAACAGTGTAGCTCCTACCTCAGTTGCTATATGCAATATTTAGATAAAACCCTAAAAAGAAAGATTAGTTATCTCCAAGGAACAAGCATGAAAAGTTTTGAATTAAAAAGACCCTTAAAGAAAACAAACAAAAACCCCCAAACAAAAAAACACCAAAAGAAAACATCATACCTATTAGAAAAGCTAAAACAAAACAAATGGTGAAGAATTAGTCTGTAGCCATGCTGTTTAAGAATAAAAAGCTTGCCAGAAGAGGTATTAGATGGTATGAATGATAATAACGAATATAACAGAAAAAAGTTAACAAGCTATTAGCACAAAAGCCAGGTCAATTTAATTATACTGATTATTTCTACCATTGTGCTATGATAGAACTACAAATATGGAAATATAATATGAATGGGGGAAAAAGCAGAAAATAGACATTATTTTTGTGGGATGGCTATGTTGCATAGTGTTGGCCAACAATTTTGAGCATTAAAATTTGCTGGTGAATGAACTGAGGGCTGAAAAGGGAGCCGATCCCAGCTGGTCATGGAAGCTCCAGGATATAAATTTAGCAGAAGACACTTCTCTGGTTAGTACCAGATGATCTGCTAACCATCCTGGTCCTGCCCAAACAAAACCTTTACATAATGTGAGAGGAGATAAGATCCCTACAATGCTGTCATGGTTTAACCCCTGTAGGCAGCTAAACACCACACAGCCACTTGCTCTACCCCCCAACTCGGTGAGATGAGCAAAGAGAATTGGGATGGTAAAAATGAGAAAACTTGTGAGTTTAGATAAAGGCAGTTTTATAGGTGTGCAAGGAAAGTAAAACAAGACATACATTCACTACTTCCCATCAGCAGACAGGCATTCAGCCATCTCCAGGAAAGCAGAACTCCATCACGTGTAATATTTATTTGGAAAGATGTCATCACTCTGAACATCCTCCTCCTTCTTCTTCCCCTAGCTTTTATTGCTAAGCATGATATTATATGGTGCAGACTATCCCTTTGCTCAGTTGAAGTCAGCTGTCTCAGCTATATCCCCTCCAAGCTTCTTCTGCATCCCCAGCCTACTTGCTGTGGGATAGTTGAGTCTGGGGAGCAGAAAATACCTTGACTCTGTGTAAGCACTGCTCAGTAATAACTAAAATATCCCTGTCTTGTCAATACTGCTTTCAGCACAAATTCAAAACATAGCTCCATACTAGTTAGTATGAACTCTATCCCAGCCAATACCAACACAAGTGCATGCATGTAGGTAAGTGGCTGGCAGGGTGCTCCTCCCTCAAGAAAAGCCAAATCCATTACAGAATCAAAGAATATTGGGGATTGGAAGGCACCTCTGGGGATCATCTGGTCCAATTCCCCAAAGAATTCCATTCATGGGATTGTCTTTGCTCAAGGACCTGCATGTACTTTATGACTACTGCAGAAAGATGGAGACCTCCAGAGTATGCCTGAAGGAAATTTAACCCTGAGGAAAAAACAATCTGAGATGTGAGCTATAGTAGGAAGCCACGTAGCAGGAATGATCTGAACTGATGCAGAGTGAGCTTTGCAAGGAATCAGGCAAGTGGACCTAAATCAAGATGGTGTTGGCACGCAACAGTTTCAACATTGTATTTCTCCTGTGCTGAACATCCATCTTGACAGATGGGGCTCAAGTCATAGCCTTCTCTTACAAACGTTTGGGGGAGTGGTGAAAGTCCATGGAATGGGAGAATAATAACTGCATTAAAGGACCATGTTAGTTAATGACAATGCGTAAATCTGTGTGTTGGATATAAAGATGGTTAACATATACAATAAAAGTTGTAAATGTTGGTAGGAGGGACTTCAGTTATGAGAAATAGATACAATGGGTGTATCCCACTGGATGTTCCTCATGCCCCACAAAGGACTGCTTCCCTGACCGGGAATTGAACCCGGGCCGCGGCGGTGAAAGCGCCGAATCCTAACCACTAGACCACCAGGGAACACAAAAATTTGATTAAAATATCGTTTAGAGTAGATTAGATTAGAATACTGGTTTATCAGTCTCTCAGGCAGAGATTGATCTCACCCAAATTTAGGTATCTAAAATTGGTCTAATTTAGAGATTTGAGTTCCCTCAATGGACTCTGGAAAGAGAAAGGGAATTCTTACCACCCTTTAAAACACATATCTTAAAATGGTACAAGTCACCTGAGTTCCCTGTTTCTCTAACAACCACTGTCTATGTGACCAAGTTAGACTAGTTATCTAATGTTTAAATGCCCAGAGGTAACTTAAAGTTACTGTTGGGGTTGGTCTAATTTGTGTTTAAATAGACATCTAATGCTATGTGCATCGCTGTCAGACTAGGACGGGCTTGAAGGGGCCTGGAAAAATCCTTTCAGGACTCTAGGAGATTAAACTGTGCTGAATTGTCCATCGAACTGAATACTACAATGATGGTAGACTGCTCATGATTCAAAGTGGTTCTTAACTTGCACAGCTGGAGTGCTGTGGTGGATGGGTATGAACCTTTCAGAAGGGACAGGCAAGGAAGGAGAGGCAGTGGGGTAGCTCTGTATATTAGTGAGTGTTTTGATTGTCTAGAGTTTGATGATGGTGATGATAAGGTTGAGTGTCCCTGGAGAGTGTGGAAGATAACTTCCTGACACAGCTGCTCAGTGAGCCAACTAAGGACGGCTACCTGATGGACTTGCTGTTGATGAACAGAGAAGAACTTGTGGGTGTGGAGGCTGTCTTACACATAGCAATCAGGAAATAATACTTTTTGATTCTTGGAGAAGTAAGGAAAGAGGTCAGCAGAACTGCTACCTTAGATTTCCAAACAGCAGACTTGGTCCCGTTTAGGACACTAGCTGACAGAGTCCCTTGGGAGGCACTCCTGAAGGGCAAAGGGGTCCAGGAAGGCTGAACATTATTCAGGAAGGAAATCTTCAAGGTGTAGGAGCAGGCTGTCCTCACTTGCCAAATGACGAGCCAGTGGGGAAGAAGACTGGTCTGGCTGAACAGAGAGCTCTGGCTAGAACTCAGGGAAAGAAAGTTTATGATCTTTGTAAGGAGGGGTAGGAAATTCAGAAGGACTACAAGGATGTCATGAGGCTATGCAGGGAGTAAATCAGAAGGGCCAAATCCCAACTAGAACTTAATCTGGCTACTGCCATAAAAGATAATTAAAAATGTTTCTATAAATGCACTGACAGCAAAAAGAGGGCTAAGAAAGAATCCTCATCCTTTATTGGAAGCAGAGGGAAATATAATGACAAAGGCTGCGGAAAAGTCTGAGGTACTGAATGCCTTCTTTGCTTTAATATTTAACAGTAAGACCAGTTGTTCTCCAGGTTCCCAGCCCCTGAACTGGAAGGTAGGGATAGGGAGCAGAATGAAACCCTCATGATTCAAGGGGAAATGGCTAGCCATCTGCTACATCACTTAGGCACATAAAAGTCTGTGGGACCAGATGGGATCCACCCAAGGGTACTGAAGGAGCTGGTGGAAGTACTCACCAAATCACTTTCATCATTTATCAGCAGTCCTGGCTAACGAGGGTGGTCCTAAGTGACTAGAGATTGGCAAATGTAACATCCATCTATAAGAAAGGCTGGAAGGTTCGAACACTACAGGAATAGTGTACTACAGGAATAGTGCACTACAGGAATAGTATTTCCTAAATAATTCTGTGATTCTATCATCTCTTTATTTCAAAGCGTTACCATTTATTCTTTTTAATTTTATCTGTGTCTTGTCTACGTTTGTTTTCCCTTAGTAAAGCCAAATCCAGTGGAAATTAAGATCCAATATATACAAGGCATTCTGACATATTTCAGCGGACCTTGAATTATGCTAGCTCTTGGGATTTTTCATGACATTAGTCCAGCCGTTCATACTGAATCTGTATTGACCTAAAGGATTTGTCTTCTTTGGAGTGTTTCACCTCTTGTAACTCAAGTGCTAAGCTTCTAAGAGGAATCTTTTCAATGCTTCTGTGCCTTTACAAATGTATCTGTATTTGCAATAAATATTCAAGACAAGTCAGGAGTCATGTGGAACTCTTTCTACATACATTTGTGACAACGAACATTCAAAGACATTATTCTCTTCCCTTACAAATTTTAAGTATTTTTATGGCAGTGATGATTGTAAAAAATAATCAACATTTTCCCTCCCTCCTATCAGTCAACATGCTCTCTTCCATTATGAATTTTACGAGTCGTTGGATGTATTTTCTCAAACAGAGCAATTTGTCTATATCTTGCATGCTGATTAAAGAAAATTAGGAACATTTTGTATGTAACACTAATCCCCTACAGATTTGAGATGTATTTTGATAATTTAGTCTTAGTTTAATAAATGTGTAACCACTAGTATATTACAAAGGTCACCAATATGTCTTTCATGCACTGAGTGATTTATGCTCTGTCTCTCTTTCTAACTTATGTCATAGATAAAAGTATTTTTTTATCTTGAGAAACTGCTTCTGAATACAGGAATTGCTCATTCATATTTTTTTCAGTATATTTCTACTTAGCATTTGGCTACAACAAGGAAAGAAAGGCTAAAAAGTGTTACAGACAAACTCAAGCTACATCAATCATTGATCTGTGAAGAATTAAAACCTAGTTGTTTTTTTTTTAGAGAACAGTGACAGTATGTCCTGGTTGGAAAGGACAGATTGGGAAAAGGCCCCTTTAAGACCCTCCCCCTTCCCCAAAAAGGAAAGAAACCACTGCACACTGGGAGTGAGTTATAAAGAACAACTTTTTAACATAGAAAAATGTATAACAATGAAAATATAAAATGGTACAAACCCTCCTGGTTCCCCCCTCACACCACCGGCCACCCCCCGCACTCGTAGTAAAACCTGCTAGGGTTCAGTCCAATTAAGGTGAGGTGGCAGATGAGATGAAGAGTGAAGGAGACTCGTGGTGGTGGATGGTGATCGTGCTGGGAGGAATGGATGAGAGATCACAGAATCATGGAATCATAGAATGGCCATGTTGGAAGGGACCCTAAAGATCATCCAGTTCCAACCTCCCCACACTGAGTAGGGAAGTCAATCACTAGACCAGGTCACCCAGGGCCGCATCCAGCCTGGCCTTGAACACTGCCAGGGATGGGGCATCCACAACCTCTCTGGACAACCTGTTCCAGTGCCTAACCACTCTCCGGGTAAAAAACTTCCTCATAATCTCTAATCTAAATTAGATGAAGGGATGGTCTGGCTGCCAAAAAGATGGAGGAGAGCACACTTTCTCCCTCTCACTTTCTCGTCCTTCTCCCTCTCCCCAGCAGCACCCGGGGCTCCTGGCAGTCCCTGCTGCGGAAGTTCCTCCCTCCTGGCGTGCCGTGCACACCATGGCTGCCTCATAGTCCCGTTGACACTTTTCTACTACTGCTTGCAGCTGTCTCAGGACTCACGGGCTGTCGGCTGCTGCAACCGCTTTAGGACTTACAGGTGCGGGCTGACCCGCAAAATCCGCTCCAGGGGTTTGCCGCTGCTTGCCGCTCCGTGGTTTGCTGCTGCTTGCCGCTTGCCGCTCTGGGGTCTGCCTCTGCCTGGAACCTGGTGGGGTATGCACTGCTGCCGGCACTGGGGTTGGCCCTGCCATTGCACTCGCCAGGGGCTGCCCCCACGGCTCCACTCCTACATGCATGGCCTGTCCGGTGAAAGGGCTACCCCCCACCGAGGGTTTACAAACAAACACATTAAATTCAGGGGGGTGAAGGAGGAAAAGATGGATACCTCTGGTAATTTACATACCATATAACACAGGACAATAGGTAGCAGGTACAAACTTGAACACAAGAAGTTCCATCTAAACAAAAGGAGGAACGTCTTTACTTTGAGGGTAGTAGAGCACTGGACCAGGCTGCCCAGTGATGTGATGGAGTCTTCATCTCTGGACATATTCAAAACCCATCTGGACACCACTCTGTGCAACCTGCTGTATGTGAACCTGTTCTGACAGGGGGGTTGGCCTAGATGATCTCTCCAAGTAAAAGCAAACTGTGGCCTGCACTCGGTGTCTAGTCAAAGTCCATTCTTGGACACTGGCCAATGAAGAAAAGAGCTTGAACATTGTGATCTCTCATCTTTATACTGAATATGAAGTACACGGAATGGAATGGAATGGAATGGAATGGAATGGAATGGAATGGAATGGAATGGAATACCTAGTTGGTCATCTATCCTGCTGCTTCTCCCTGTAGGTGCTACCTCTTTCTTACTGCACTTCCAATGTAACACACAAGATTTAGCAGTGACCTTGGTCTGTGCAGAAGCAATTGTAAGAGCCTTTCTGCATAACAGTCCCTGGCAATAACTATAAAAATCAAGCATTATCACTTCTAGAATCAGACACTGTTTGCAAAAGTATGCCATTAATTTCTGTGCAGTTAACTGCCCAGAAAGTTCTGTTATTCAGAAGACACTCAGCCAAAAAGTAAAATTCATCATAGAATGATTACTTCTGTTCTAACTCAAACCAGGACAGCAAGGCACAAGTTGTGACTGAGTATACAGCACAGTGCAAGCACCTAAGAATGAGAAATAGAAAGGGAAGATGAAGGAAAAATATCACAGAGTACTCACACACATTCAAAGTATTTTTTAAATAAATGAGAATTAAATGCTGCACAGTAATTCACCCTGCCCAGATGAAAGATTTACATTTAAAAAGTAAGTTGGTAATGCTTTCTGCAGTAACTCCATGACTCAGGATTTAACCTTGGCAATATGTTCTCTCTCCCAGATAATAGCAACATAAATAATTTCCTACAGTTGTTAGCAGTAAAATGACTTTTTATTCTCTCAGATTACTGGGAGTTTCAACACTTCTACATAAAACAAAATCAGGACCTTGAAAGATCATGAAGGGCAAATTTGGTGCATCAGTGAGACTATATATTATTTTTATAAAGAAAAAGCTTTGAACAAAAAAAGAAGTTATGTTAATGTTAATTAAAAATTAATCTTTCTGTTGCTAAAACATGAATCCTGTTAGACTTTTGAATTATAATGAACCGTAAATTACTAGGATTGGATGAAAAGCCTTATTCACCAGGAATGTAAAAGGTAGAATATTAGGCTTAATGCAATTGAAAAACATACACTAAAAATTCTTTACTAAACTTTCATAAACTAAAACTGGGATAAACCTTTCAATTTTCTGGCTTAGAAGACAGACAAATAATATCACTATGTCAAATATCCTTTACCTTCCCAATGAATCCCACAGACACAGTTAACAACTGACTTCAAATTGAATAATATCAAGATAATAAGCATTCCTACTCCAACTACAGGAGGCAT
>VWZO01019291.1:1707-70165 GCA_013396975.1 Bucco capensis
GGAGGTTCAGGCTAGACATTAGGAGGAATTTCTTTTCTGAAAGGGTTGTCAGCCATTGGAACAGGCTGCCCAGGGAGGTGGTTCAGTCACCATCCCTGGAGGTGTTTAAGAGACAGGTAGATGTTGTGTTGGGGGACATCATTTAGTAAGTTGATAGGGCTACGACAAAGGCTGGACTTGATGATCTTCAAGATCTTTTCCAGCTGTAACTGTTCTATGATTCTATGATATAGTTAAGTTCAACTTTATGTAGTAGAGTTCAACTCTATATAATAAACACAGTATTTACACATATATCTAATTGAGCTATAATGTACTGTACCTTATAGGCATATTAGATAACTAACCTACAACTTCTCCTCCTGCCTTTATTCAGCACAACCAAGTCCTATAACTTTGCTTTAAGTCTTCTAGTTGCACAATTAGGAGCAGGAAAAGAGCACAAGTGAACTGCCAGGAACAAGACCTAAGTGAGGAAAATGAAAATAGCCTTTATTTCCTACCACCACCTTTCTTTGTTTTTAACATCAGGTAGAAATGAAAAAATGGAAGACCATACCATCAAGTTCAGTGAAAAGGGTGAGCTCTGTCTGGTTAAAAATCTCTTCTGTTTCTCCGTTCTTTATGCCTCAGCCAAGAGTCAGAAGTAAATCTGTATTCCAGATCTGAGCAAAGAAAGAAAATAATCCTCAATAAAACCATAGCTTCCCCATTCCCTTTGTCTCTCTTTATGTTTCACCCACTGGTAACTCAAGGTTAAGTCAAAAAATGACCTCCAAAAACTCAGCTTTTTTATTGGAAACACCAACAAATCAACAACAGAGACCAGGAGGAAAAGCTCTTTTTATTGCTTTCTAGTGCATAAACCCTAAAAGCAGGCTTCAGACTGAGGGAAAACACCTCTTAGGCAGACTTCTGGACTTACAGCAATTTATCAAGTGTCACAGAGCTAGAGTATACTACTTTTCTCAGTTCCTTTAACCATAATAGTACCAGGGAATCTTCATCTCTTGTTCTGCAGTCCTGACTGCATGTTCTTCAGAGCTGTGGTTGCAGAAAGCTGCCCTCAGGCTATGTCAGGTGTCCCTAGAGAAGCTGGACAAGTGTCTATCCCTCCAAAAGGTAATACTTTCTCATCTATTTTCTTTTTAGTGATAGTTTGATCAACACATCACCCACATGTAATATGAGGTTGGAGCAAGGTGGGGGTTGGTCTCTTCTCCCAGGTGACTAGTAACAGGACAAGAGAAAAAGGCCTCAAGCTGCACAGAGGGAGGTTTAGCTTATATATGAGGAATAATTTCTTCCCTGCAAGAGTGGTTAGGCACTGGCAAAGGCTGCCCAGGGCAGTAGTAAAGTCATCATCCCTGGAGGGGTTCAAAAACTGTGTAGATATGTCACTTGGTGAGATGGTTTAGTGGCATGGGGGTGTTGAGTCAATGATTGGACTTGATGACCTTGGAGATCTTTTCCAACCTTAATGATTCTACAGTTCTAACATACAGATATTCCAGATGAGATCTCCTAGCTTAAGAGGGAGGAAGGAGGAACCCAGGCTTAGAAAGCTTCTGTATGTTTTTGTTTCGATAACAGCTATTTCCTCACAAAACCTCAACCTAATTAAAGAAAATAAAACTTCCCCCCCCCCCCTAGTTTTCTGTTATTGCTGTTATCAGAACAGTGAATTCTGAGACTTTGTCACTGTTGGGAATATCAATCATTCTACTACATGTGTTCCTAACAATATTCAGTAATCAAGAAATATGTTTATTCTCTTCAGTTATTCTAACTGGAAGCTATATATTATAGCTCTATGTGTGTCTGATAACGAAGATATGACAACTGGTCTATTTATTGGATACAGGGCACAATTTAGATGCATTCTTTGCTGTTCAGTGGTCAGTCATTACTTCAAGAAAAGATTTATAGACATTAATCCATCTACAGTCTCCTCCCTAGGGTTACATTGACTTTGATGTTAAGATCACATTTCAACACCATACTGACCAGTTTAACTCCCTTTACAAATGTATTCTTCTTCATGTGTACTTTAGATGCTAGCAACCAACATCAGCATCCCGAGGACTGATCTGGAGTTTAAGTGATCTGCAGATGGCACGCACACTCCAGTATCACCATCTAGGAGGATGGCATTCCAGGCAGTAGATGGCAAAGACAGAGGTGCTCAGTGCTCATTTTGAACAGACACATTCAAGAGCTGCCAACAAAAACATCACTCCTAACTTGGGCTTGAGAACAGCAATTAGGAGAAAGAGGATGGAGACAAGATGGGAAGCCCATCTGTGGGAAACACACCAAAGTATGAAGAATGGAAGATGATAAAGCAGAAGGATAACAACAGAGACTGAATTTTGAGAGACATATTTACCTGGAGTTTTCTGCTAAAGATGAACTCATTTTCTTATCTCTGCTGGCTGAATGCCTTGCCCACTGCTCATTGTTGTTCTAAGTACCCACTTAAGGTGCCTTTGTACTGCCTGGAGCAAGGGAAGTCAAACAGGTTTTTCTGCATTCTAGACTATTGTTTCCAGCACATGGCTTCTGTGGGCAGAGAGTCTTGAGTTAGCCCCTCCTTTGTCCTAATGCTATTGGATTGTTGCCCTCAGCTTCTTCCCCACTGGCTAACCAGCCGGAGACCCTGCCCCTTCCTGTGTACTGACCAGCCTCCTACCCCAGCCCCTTCAAAGACCGGGTTTTTGAATTAAACTAGTTCTAGCTCTAGCTCATGCATCCTGCTCTCCTGCCTCATCTCTTCCTTCTGCACCCCCTCAACGCTGCACAACTGACCCCCACACCCATCAGTCATGCTCTAGGGTTTCAAGCCTGAGGTGCATCTGTTTCATATCTCTCCCACCAGATAAAGGATGGAACTAAACACAGGATATTTTTGTGATAAAACGGAGCTTTTTGTCACAAAACACTCCTGCTAAATGGAAGCATTTTACACAAGCAGATTGGTTTGGATGAAAGGCAGAAAGGCTGCAAGCCACAACCTGCCTGACCTTCTGCCTGCTCACCTCTGGGGCTGCCAGAGTCCTAGGAAATTCTGGAAAAGCGAAGAACACTTCAGACTCCTCTTCGGAGACAAAGAATGAAGTACTTTGGTCCTTATGAAGACATCGATTAAAATAACATCACATGCCTCCTAAACATAAATAAGTAGAACACAACACAAAAACAATCAGACATTCCACATGTATCAGAGATATGGATGAAACCAGAACTCCAAGAAGAGATTTTCTAACAATAGAATTCCACTGAATTTAGAGCAGACAGGTAATATGCTAGAATGTGAAAAACCCTCCAACATCTCTGCAGTTGATAATCAAATTTCCTTCTGTGTGGCCAGACGGTATCAAAGTATGCATACAGGGATCATTGAAGAAGCTTTCACATGTGCCTCCCCTCACAAGTGGAATTGCTTCAAACACTCCTGTAGGGTTCTAGGTAGACAAAGGGTCAGGGTTGGTCTGGCTGCTAGACAAGTAACAGATGCTCTCTCTGTGAACCCCTCTGCTTTACCAAAGGGAAGAGAAAGGGAATAAGGGAGAGAGACTAACAGGTTGGGAAAGGAAATTAAACCAGTTTGAATGAAAATAATGACAATAAAATGAAATATACACCAATACTGTCATTTAAATATGGTTACTTTGTAGACCCTCTCTCTGTGGTGTTGTGGCAAGCACTTCATATTGGATTTTCTGACTGCTTTATTTCTGAAGCATGAAATGTGATTTCACTCAGCAGGAACAGCTCTGTATGTTGTTAATTATTTTCCTGTTATCCACCCTAGGTATTCTGAAGAATTCCTAAGTACACATGATGGAAAGTGAGATTAAGTGTGGTCTCCTAATGAAAGAGAGATGCATTAGGTATTTGTGATTAACTGTGTTATAGTTTACTTCAGTCTGAAGTTGTCAAGCACTATGTCAGCTCCTGCAAGGACATCCTGAGTGATTTCCACAAGTCATTGGAGAAACTTCCCTGCACCTTAACATGAATCATCCCTTAAGGCCATTCATTGAGGCATTGGCAGAGTAGATGAAAGGCTAAAATCCTAGGGAGAAGCACAAGGAGTCAAAGAACCAACTTTCATTCTCTCAAAGCTCTGTGATACTTACTGGTATATCCTCCAGGCAGACATTTAATAGGTGCAACCAATTCAACTCTTCCTCTCAAAATTTGTTTTATAAAGGTCCCAGGAGCCACTCGCATAAGTGGTATCAGATCTTCAGGTGAAGTGTTTATTGACTTGGAATAGGACACTTCTGGGTATGGTCTACAATCCTGCTAACTTAAATATTTCCAAGGCTTTCTCAGATAGGTTTTGAGTTTTAATGTCATCCAATTTTTGAATTTTGAATTCCTATTTCTCAATTGAAACCACTGTGAGATGCACTTTGTGAAGGACAATTATGGAAAGACGAAGTGCTGTGTTCAAATTAATACTAAGATTTACTATAAATTAAGTTTCAATTAACTAAAAGCTCTTCCCCCCCCCCCCCCCTACATATTTNATGATTCTGGTGCCCCCCCCCCCCCCCTTTTTTTTTTTTTTTTAAGATAAGCATAGATCAAGATCACAAGATCTAGACTTCTCTGGCTGTAGGAGTATGAAACATCTCACCCTGTTCTAAAGGTTTGGTATCTATCCAGGAATCAAAAAGAGGTATTCTAGTTGTAATTAGTAAATGGAACTGGGAGATCTGGAGTCCATCTTTCCGGTTTTCCCTTCCCCAAAGAGAATACCTCTGAGGCTGATCCCAGAAAAAATTCCACTGATTCATTACACCATGGAAAGAAAGCACAAAGATAGAAGCATGGAACAAAATACAGATGTTTTCAGACGAACAAAGTGAAATGTGCTTGTGATGAAGCAGGAATTGCTAAAAGGTGGGGATGAATCTAAGTGGTTGCAATGTAAAAGAGGGAGGTTGGAATGGCTTTCTGGCTTGATCTCAAAGACGAGACATTTTCCTCGTGGAAAAGAAGCTGGAGGTGCTGGTCAACAGAGGCTGAAGCTGAGCCAGCAGTGTGTCCAGGTGACCAAGAAGGCCAACAGCATCCTGGCTTGGATCAGCACTAGAGTGGGCAGCAGGACTAGGGCAGGGATTGCCCTCCTGGATTGGGCACTGCTAAGGTCACACCTCAAACCCTGGGTTCAGTTTTGGGCTCCTTGCTCCAAGAAGGACATTGAGGTTTTACCAAGCAGTTAGCAGATCATCCCAGAATGCCCTGACTCAATTCCTGACAGGGAAGTCTTCCATAGTATGCACTGAGAAGGAGGATGGGAGTGGTAAAAAAAAAAAAAATTAAGCCCCATGCCAAACAGTCAGCAACTGAATTTCATTATACTTTTTGGGGTTTTTTTCTGCTCAACAGGTCACAGAAGAGACACACTATTTATCCCCTAAAATTCTGAAGGAGATGCCATCTCTGAATTCCAGGCTGCAGGACTGAGCTTATGGCTTCATAAACCTTGCTTCCAAGTTCCCCTCTCCTGGCAGAGAGTTGGGAAGAGAGCAGAAAAGGCTAGCTGGAGAACTGCACAGCAGAATAAGCCCCAAGTCCTCTGGAATCAAGGCACACACAGTAATCAGCATCACTAATTACCACAGTGATTTAGGCAGTGAGAAATCTAAACAATAATGAAAAGATGAAGAGAAAATCTCTGATTTTTAGGAACAGCAACATGCTATTTGACTCACTGATAAAATACCTTTTTTCCACACAAGCTCCACATCTGATAACACCTTCAGGGTGAGAGCTGCTAATCCTTGTCTCACATCAGGTTGCAAACCAAGACTTGTCTGGAAAGGTTTTAACTCTTTCTAACTTTACCTTCATTCTTTTAATCTTATATCCCCTTGGTGTGTGTTTTCCCATAAACACTTTAATGCCCAAGAAACCTTACCCATGTTATCATTTTGGCTCATTCAGGGAAGACATAAAATGATTTGCTTGGATGGCAAGTGGCTGAATAATTTAAGGATATTCTATTGTTCCAGGGAAATCTTTCAGATTCTATCTAGACTAAAAGCTAGATGTGATGCTGTTGGCTATCCCACAAACATTCTCTTATCTCACACCGTTAAACAGTAAATATATAACATATGTTAAAACTGAAGCTAATCCAGAATAGGGAATTGGCACTAAATTCCTTGTCAATTGACAGTAGGATAATAAACTGGGGGGGAAAAAAACCTCATTTGTCATTTCAAAAAATAAATGAAAAATTGCAATGAACTAAAGTAAGAATTATTGGGTGGAAAAAGTCCATTGATTTTCATAGATAAGAATTAACAAAAATAAAGAACCCAAATCACTAGACTCCAAGAAGAGCTAAATATCTAACATTTTTTAGGACATGCTCAACAGTGCAGATTTGGTGTGAAATTTCATGGAGATTAACTATGTGTCTTACATTTTTAAAATGAGCAACAGGCATCCGTTTCTAATTTAAACAGAAGTGAGTTTTTTCTAGTTTAACTCTAGAACCTTTATAATGATTTAAAAGCTAGTGACAAAAGCAGTCTTACAAAGCTGTTGTGTTTTGGGCAAGTAATCCAGGGACAATAAATGTCACTGATTTAAATTTAAACCTCTCTCAAAACATTTAAGCAAGCACCAAACAAACAAACAAAAGCTATTCCAGAAAGTCTAAAGCCTCACACTTAAAGCATTTATCTTCTATATATTTCAAACTATTGTGGTGAAGTTTTTTCAGACGGAACAGAGCACTCATATTACTCCTGGCACCAACCCATCTTCTTAATATTTATGAAAAGCAGGTTTCTATCCAAAAATACCTGGGAGCTCTCTGCTAGGGTGTGTTAGATCAGGGAGCTCCAGTCACCAACCTGCAAGAGCACTAAATGGGACACCTTTAGCCTTTCAACCAGGCTTCCTTCAGGTTGAGGTCTTCCAAGCATTATAGAATCACTGAGGTTGGAAAAGACCTCTAAGATAATCAAGTCCAATCATTAACCCAACACCCCCATGCCACTAAACCATGTCACCAAGTGCCATGTCTACATGCTGTTTGAACTCCTCCAGGGATGCTGACTCTGCCATTACCCTGGGCAGCCTAACCACTCTTGCAGGGAAAGAAATTTTTCCTAAGATCCAACCCAAACCTCCCCTGGAGCAACTTGAAGTCAGTTCCTCTTGTCCTTTTACTAGTCACCTAGGAGAAGAGATCAACTTCCACCTGGCTCCAATCTCCTTTCAGGGAGCTGTAGAGAGTGAGAAGGTCTCCCATGAGCCTCTTCCCCACACTAACCAATTCCAGTTCCCTCAGCTGCTCCTCATAACACTTGTGTTCTAGACCCTTCTCCAGCTTTGTTGCCCTTCTCTGGACACACTCCAGCACCTCAGTGTCCTTCTGGGAGCTGAGGGACCCAAAACTGAACCCAGCATTTGAGGTGTGGCCTGCCCATTGCCCAGTCCAGGAGGAAAATCCCTGCCCTAGACCTGCTGGCCACACTAGTGCTGATGCAAGCCCAGGATGAAGCCTGATTATACAATACACAACTGAGTCTTTTGTTGCTTTCTCCTCTATAAAGTGAGACACCTTTAAAAAAATCATAATTTTATGTTTTTGCAAGAGATTTTGCTGCCCCCTTCCTCTTACTTTAGAGTATTTCCCTTGTAGCATTTTCTAAATTTTGCCTCTTTCTAGCCCTCTTGTGTCTGAAAGCAAAAGTACCTCCCATTGGAATGCCCTTGGCCCACTAAAGGCAGCAGCTGCAGCCATCAGGAAGACATGGACACTGACCTTGCCTCCCTAGAGACACCTCCACCAGAAACCCCCACAGCAGCTGCTCTTGCCAAATCCTTCCTTGCCTTCTGGCCAGCAGCAACAGCTTTGGAGATACTGAGCAAGACAGTGACATCTCCAGATTTCCACAGAATCTCCATTCTCACCAAGAAAACATTCATTTTTAGGATCATACTCATGGGACAGGTGCAAAAGTCCTACTGGCCATCTAGTCTGGAGAACAGATGGACATCAGCATCTTTTAGATTATCCAAAGGCTTCACTTCCAGTAAAGACTTTCCAATATCTCCTCAAATATACTTAATCATATATATAGATATGAAAAATATGCAATGAGAAACCAAGTCACTGACAGAGCCTTAATTATGTCAACAAGCAGCAACAGAATTATTTGACTTAATTTGAGGTTTTTCTGTCACAGCTCTATTTCTCCAGGTGTTTAGCTTTTTTTCTCCCCACAGGCAGCAGAGGGCATTGCTCACCCAGTGTGCAAGCAAGACACTTCCTCCTCCTGAAGAAAACTGCTCCCAAGTCTTCTCTGTCCTATGCCTGGCACTCATTTTCCTCCTTTTATTATGATTATATCTAAAAGTAGCAAACCATTCTGCATAAAATTTTTAACTGTGGACCTTTCTACCACAACTTTCACACCCATTTTACAGACAACAGGCATTTATATTAGACACATTGTCCCCAAATCACAAAGCATCAGTGATGTGATGCTGTTGGGAGTCCTTCCCACTATGAGCTCACCACATAAGGAGTTGATCATTCTCCTTTCAGACAGGCACTTACCAGATCTGGATGAGATATGCTTATGAAATCCACTTTTAACACAGCCTAACTATTGTCATTTTGCTACTGTTTCCTTCATAGTGCAACAGAAGGCTCCAGGGTGACCTAACCTCATTGTGGCCTTCCAGTACTTAAAGGGAGCTTTTATTACACAGGCAGAGCGCGATAGGACAAGGGGGGATGGCTTTAAATGGAAAGAGGAGATTTAGAGATGTTATGAAGAAATTCTTTACTCAGAACAGGGAAGGCACTGGAATAAGTTACCCAGAGATGTTGTGGATGCTCCATCCCTGGAAGCACTCAAGATCAGGTTGATGGGGCCCTAGGCAACCTGGTCTAGTGGGTGGCATACCTGCTCATGGCTGGGGCATTGGAACTAGATGATCTGTAAGGTCCTTTCCAACTCAAACCATTTTGTGCTTCTGTAATTCTTCCACAGCCTACATTTGTTTGCTTGATAAACCCTCACAAAGTCCATTTTCACTGCATAGAAAGTGACCATGGGAAGACACAGCTATGCCTATAGCTTGCTCCACAACCCTCCTTCTGCCTTTGCTCAATGTTTGCCTTGCTTTAGGTGTCCTTTGGTATTCCATGAGATTTTCACCAGAAGCCACAAGTCTAAATCCCTTTTTTTCTGGGCAGTAGCCATTTTCACACCTCCAACGACTGGTTCTTTTCAAGCAGGCTAACACTGTTCTGTGGACGTCTTTAACTGCCTTGTGAAATCATATCCAATGTCGAGGACCTCACTTCTTAAGGAATTAGATCTAAGTAGATCACTCTCTGCTGAGATGCAAAGCAAAAGTGACATTTAAAAATGATAAACAAAACAAACATCTTTTTCTCTCTCAGAAGTCCATTTCCAGAAAGAACAGAAAGCAAATTATACTCCTCCATCTGTCTTTAACTGGTGCTTAGTAAACAGCTTGTCATGCCTTTTTTTTTTTAGACCCTGACCAATAAATATGTCAATGGAATAAAAGACAAATCCTTTCAGAAAGTACCTGAAGACAGAACTGAAGGCTCTGCATAAAAACAAATGGATTTATGTGAAAGATGACCAGCATGTGTGTTTGGGGATTGCCATATCAAAGAAATAAAAAGGCAGAGCAGTGAAGAAATAACTGAAGCTGCGTGAAGAGAAGCTGTGGGAATGGCATCTGAAAGAACACAGAGGTCACCAAGATGGTACAGGTCTGCACAGAATATTTGACATTCTGAAAGGGTTTATTCAGAAACAAACTGTCCATACTAAAAGTGTGCTCATCCCTCCCAAAAAAGTGTCATTTTTATTCCCTAAGAGCTCCTGAATATCACTTTTGTTTAGACAAACTCTTCAGAACATGCAGTGTCTTTTTACTTGATATTATTGGATTCTAGATTGGAATTCTTCAGTAACCCCTAAATGTTCTTATAGGTCAAATAATGATGATTTGGATTTATTTTAAGCAAAACTACTCATTTTTCTGTTTCCTTCCTACCTGTGTATACTCAGGTGAAATAGGTTATAAATAAAATGGAATTAAAATGAACTATTGACTCTGCCAAAGTAAAATGGGTGTTAATATAACATGGATTATATTAATGAATGTTAATTGACATCTTTTACTATTGTTTTAATGTTGATCTACTCCAAAGTGACTCTGTTAAGAAAAATGGTCCATGAGGTTTAACATCAATCATTTCAGCAACAAGAAATCAACTCAGCTCAGCTCCAGGGGAGAAGGTTTTTTTGCTGCCTTAGCCACAAACTCAGCTCAAAGCTTAAACCTGAGCTCTGCATTCTTGTCAATTTACTCTCACTGATAGAAAAGCTGCAATTTAGCTGGAGAAATTGAGATGAAGAAATCAGAGCAGAATGAAGATTGCTGTTCTGTTGAGCCTACAGAAATAACTATTGATCCAACTATGGGTCAACCCCATGGCACTAAACCATGTCACCAAGTGCCATGTCTACATGATTTTTGAACCCTTCCAGGGATGGTGACTCCACCACTGCCCTGGGCAACCTGGGCCAATGCCCAGCCCCTCTTGGAGGGCAAGAAATTGTTCCTAAGATCCAAACTGAACTTCCCTTGGTGCAACTTGAGGCCATTTCCTCTTTTCTTATCACTAGTCACCTAGGAGAAGAGATCAACTCCCACCTGGCTCCAACCTCCTTTCAAGTAACTGTAGAGAACAATAAGGTCTCCCCTCAGCCTTTTCTCCAGACTAACCAACCCCAGTTCCCTTCAGCACCTTCCTTGCTCTTCTCTGGACACACTCCAGCACCTCATTGTCCTCCTTGGAGCAAGGAGTCCAAAACTGAACCCATCATTTGAGGTGTGGCCTCCCCATTGCCCAGCCCAGGAGGAATTCCTGCCCTACTCCTGCTAGTCACACTAGTCACACTGCTGATCCAAGCCTGGATGAAGTCTGATTGTACAATACACTACTAAAATCTTTTGCTGCTCTCTCCTCTATGAAGTGAGACACCTTTAAAAGAATCATAATTCAACAGTTTTGCAAGAGAATTTTCTGCCCCTTCTCTTATTTTAGCTGCTATTTAGCTGGAGAAATGAAAATGAAGAAATCAGAGCAGAATACAGATTGCTCTTTCACAGACCTGTTGAGCCTACAGAAATAAAACCTCATCGCTAGCCCCAAAAGTTATCAGATATATGTATATATTTTTCTCTTCAAAATCAGATGTGGAAATTAGACTGAAGCAGAAAGTTCAGGTTTTTAAGCTCAGCAATTTCTAGTCCCTGAGCACAGTGTCTATACCGACCTCCTGGTGATACAAGGGATTGATAAATCAACAGATTGGAATTATCAGTATTGTTTCAAATGGAAAAGATGGTTCCTTACAGAGCCAAAATTATCTGCTAGAACACAGAACCCCAGCTCCTATCAACAGGAATACCAAGATATAGCCTAATTGACCGGCAAGAGTTCCATATAAGGATTAACAACCCTGTCACTCTGGATCAGCTACAAGTCTCTAAATGCAATATCTGTCTTTTGAACCGAGGAAATTTGTTTGTACTTGTATCAGACAATGAACTGGAAACAAGAGTTATTTGCATACACTGGAAATATGGTCCAAAATACCTTGTCAACCCCTTGTTCAAAGAAGGGGAGTGTTACCAGAGGAGAAGAAAAAGCTCCAACTGCTTGGTCCACCCATTCAGGGATGTGGTTCTTGCTTTCTCATACTTCTCACTCAAGATAGCTCATAGCAGCTTCATGAGGAACTCAGGAAGATCAAATCTGTTCTCAGTCAGTGAGTTATACTTTCATTATAAAAGGACGTAAAGCTTCGAGGTTTACATTTGTTACATTATTTTGCTTTTTTGTTTTTGCTGTGTTTTGTTTTAGAAACACTAATCACACTGTTCCACACACACTTTTACACAGAATCACAGGATGGTGAAGGTTGAAAGGGGCCACCAGAAGTCACCTACTCAAACCTCCCTGCTCTAGCAGGGTGACCTAGAGCACTCAGGATTGTGGCCAGATGGCTTTGGAATCTCTCCAGAGAAGGAGACTCCACAACCTCTCTGGGTAGCCTGGTCCAGTGCTCTGAACCCTCACAGCAAAGAAGTTCTTCCTCATCTTTAGGTGGAACTTCTTGGGATCTAGTTTATGCCTGTTGCCTCACATCCTGGAGAGGAGTAGATTTAAACTGGACATTAGGAACAAGTTCCTCACCACAAGGGTGGTAGAACACTGGAACAGGTTGCCCAGGGAGGTGGTTGAGGCCCCATCCCTGGAGGCATTCAAGGCGAGGCTTGACAGGGCTCTGGGCAACCTGATCTAGTTAGGGATGTCCCTGCCCACTGCAGGGGGGTTGGACTAGATGACCTCCAGAGGTCCCTTCCAACCCAAACCATTCTATGATCCTATTGCTTGGCACCATCAAGAAAAGTCTGGCTCAATCCTCTTTACATCCTCCCTTTAGATACTCCTATCCATTGCTAAGGTCTCCTCTCAGCCTCCTCATCTCCAGGCTAACCAAGCCCAGCTCACTCAGCCTTTCCTCAGAAATGCTCCAGCCCCCTCAGCGTCTTTCGAGTTCTCTGTTGGACTCTCTCCAGGAGCTCCATGTCTCTCTTGTCCTGAGGAGCACAGAACTGGACACAGATCTCCAGGTGTGGTCTCCCCCAGACTGAGGAGAAGGCGAATAACCCATCCCCACTCTCCTGAACTGAGCAGATGTACATCTTTTACAGATCTACTCATGCCTCAGACAACTGAAACTTTGAAAAGCAACTCTAAGTGAACTCAGTATTTGCACACAAGGCTTAAGAATTGCACACACACACACACACACCCCCCAGTTTCTTCTAAGCCTCAGGATATGAAATAATAGTGATCTTCAAAGCTGCTAATTGTGCTGTCCCCAAACAAAGGATTATGCTTTCTGGTGGAGGATAAGCAACAGGAGCAACTTCCCTTCCCTTCCATGCAATTATCACTAATAATGGAGAAATAGATGACTGAGAGGGTTCTAAATTACAGTGATGTTGCTAAGACAACTGACTTGGTTTGCATCTGCAATGACCAAACTCATTAGTATCTCAAAACTCAACAACAACTTGAAACTATTATTTTTATTTCTACTTCTTTGTAGATAAATAACCATCTTTCTTTTTTAAAGATCCAGTGCCTCTAGCAAAAAAGAAGTCACCCTTTTTAGCATCCTTGAAACCTTGACATGACCTATAGATGGTAAAAGTAACCTCTTTGAGTAGGGACAGGTACAAAGTATTTATTGTATTTATTATTGTCAGAAAGCTAAAGATTCCACTATCAGCTACAGAATAATGATTTTTTTCACTATCTAGAAAATTGCTTTTCAAAATAGACACTACAAAATTATAATTAAAAGTTCCCTGTTCCTCTTATAAAGGTAAATATCGCTTTATTTAGAAATGCTTCTTCCAACAGCTTCAACAATTTATGAAAAGAAGAGAAACTCAAAAGAGAATCTCTTAGACCCAAGTTCCTGAAAACCACAGCTCTTCTGATACAGGAAAATAGCCCAGAGTCCAAGCAGTCTGCCATGAACTGTAGCTGAGAAGACAGACAACAGTTAGGAGATCCACATTCTGATGCTGTTTGGCCTCTGACTTGACTCCAGACTTAGCTTCTTTTGCTGCAGTTTGCATAAGAACACTGAGGAGGTGGTTTGTACTACAACAGAAATGTTGTGCAACAAGACCATGTGTGAAGAGTAGATATTTAGATTAAATTAGATCAGATAGTAAGCATTTAGAGTAGATATCAGGAAGAATTTCTTCCCCCAGAGGGTTCTCAGGCATTGGCCCAGGCAGGGGGTAGAGTCACCATCCCTGAAAGAGTTCAGAACACATGTAGCTGTGGTGCTTGAGGCCATGGTTTAGTGGTGAGCTTGGCAGTGTTGGGTGGATGGTTGGACTTGATCTCGGATGCCTTTCCAACCATCATGATTCAGATGCTCTTGAGATTGTGTTTAACAGTGCTGAAGTAGTGCAGGACATTCACATATGCTCTTTATGTAATTCAATATGTATATGTATTAATAGAACAGCATCAGACAAGATATTTTATCAAGTAATCTTAGAATCTGGTCAGTTGTGCAAGTCACTTACCACAGATTCACAGAAACACTTAAAATTACATTACAGTATTGATTACAGTAGTATGGAGAACAATGGTGGACATCCCCAAGCTCTCACTGCCCTCAAGGCTGCTGATTTGCACACTCATTCACTCAGCTTTGTTATTTGGACATACTAAGGGTAAGGATTGGTAATGTCAAGACTTTTCTGAGTCTGATTTAAGCTTTCCAGTGAGCTTCTTAACAGAGAGAACCTGGAGCCCCACCAATGGCATGGGAGCACTCTGGCAGAAACACTGATGACCTGGGTCAAAGTCTATTGAGTTACCAATTAATACAGCTTTCCTGGGCAGTGGCATTTTGCTTTTCTAATTGCATGGATTTTAAAAGAATCTAAGGGAAATACAGCTCCCAACTCCCATTAGAAATTAATATCAGCAAAAATACTGTTAGCATAGAGGCTTAAAAAAAATTCAAACCAACAAACACACAACTCAGTTAAGCTTCGAGGACTAGATTCTCTCAAATTCGTCTCACTAGGATGCACTGCTGAAAGCAGAGAGCTTCCAGGAAAAGTTGCACCTTCTTACATCACAGAAGATTATGTGGCCTGGGAGATTAGCATTCAGCATCCACCTAAACTCCTTAATGTCAATGGCTTTGAGCTTGGTTGATATCCCTTGGCTAAATTCTCCACCAGATGGAAATGAGGAGTGGAGGATGCCAAATCCATGCATCTTCAGCAACTCCATGGATATGGAATAGTTTGCAATCATACCCAAGTAATTCTCCCCTTATCATAGAGTTGTGTTCGTTGGAAGAGATCTTTCAGCTCATCAAGTCCAACCACTAAACAACACTGCCATGTCACCACTAAACCATGTCCCTGAACACCACATCTACATGCCTTATCAATACCACCAGGGATGGTGATTCCACCACTGCCCTGGACAGCCTGGGCCAGGGATTGACAACCCTTTTGGGGAAGAAATTGTTCCTAATATCCAACCTGAACCTCCCCTGGTGAAGCTTGAACCCAATCCAGTTCTACTGTGTGAGTTCAGAACTGGATTTTGAGCACAGTCCTGTTCTTTTCTATCTAAATGCTGAGTGACATGGTTGTGTTGGGGAGGCAGAGACTTCATTACACCAACTGCCATTCCAGCCAAGTGACAAGAGCCAAATTGGCCAGAGGAAACTATTCCTTCCCAGCCTGAAGAGATCTACATGAGACATTCAAGCAAAGTGTCACCTCTCAGACAGCTAGGGACAGGATTACCAAAATTTAATTAGCTGTTTCATTAACTAAATCCTATCTGTGGTGACAGCAAACAATAGGTACTCAGAAGCTGCCCATCCATTTTTAATAGGGGTGCTGTCATGGAGATACTGGCTCCAAGTTTCTCTCTGCATTGCCTCTGTTTGCCTAGTGGTTTCAGGGAGGCAATCCCTCTGGTTTGATAGCTGGAAAAATGCACTGCATTTCTAGGGTCACATCCTGCTGAAACATTCTTCATTCCCTACCTTCCTACACTATTTCATTGACTGCACTTCTTCAGTCTGTTTGGACAGGAGCACCCAAAAAAAGCTTCAGTGATAAACACAGATACTCAAATCTCCTAATAAAACAAGTGTAATTAAGATTAATTGAACTGTTGGAGGTAAATGAAGATAACATCCACAAGAGACTATTCATTTCTGAATAAACAGGCTAGAGTAGGTATACAACCTCCCCACCTTCCCCTTCTCCCTTTCATGACTTTCATTTCCATCATAACAATCTCCATTAATACAGTATCAAAATATTACTGCTGGAAGCAGACACTGAACTTGCAGGCTGAAATAACAGGGAGATTTCACATCTATAGAGAGATACATACACCTATATATACTTCTTCCCACTTTGTGGCTAATTCCCTCTCTTATTCAAGGATCTGAGATCCTCCTGAACTTGCTTCATTTGGTGCAATTTTTGGAGTAGCTTTCCAGATTGTCAATGGAGGCTCAAGTGTTTCAGTGCCAACATCCACTGCTCTATCAATGTTATTTTCTGTTCAAAGCCCTTCTTGGTGCCAATACCACCAGTACAAGATAGTTGTGACACTCCAACTTGAGACACTTGATCAGCTTACACCACAGAGTAACTTGCAAAACCAAGGAAGAAATGAGAAAAAAATACCCACAACTTTACATCATAAGAAAGAAAAGCAGGGAAAGATGCTCCTATAGTCTCTGGGAAACGCACATTTGCACTTAAGGGAGCAAATTTCTGTTGCTGATATTAAAATCCTTTTCTTTCTGACAATAAGAATGGCTCAAACAGCAAGATGAATTACCACAAAATACCTTGTACCTGTCCCTACTCAAACAGGCTACTTTTACCATCTGTAGGTCATGTCAACATTTCAAGGATGCTAAAAAGGGCAACTTCTCTATTTTTGCTGTAGGCATTGGATCTTTTTCTTTTTTTAAAAAAAGATGGATATTTATCTACAAAGAAGTAGAAAAAATAATTCCAGGTTGTTGTTGAGTTTTGAGATATTAAGGAGTTTGGTCACTGCAGCTGCAGAGTCAGTCCTCTTAGTAATATCACTCTCATTTACAAGTTCAGAATTTAAAAGTATATGAGAATAAATCATGCACACATATATATTTATGTTTTTTAAAGACATGAGAGAACTTCAGGTATGGAAGACTGAAGATCCCAGTCCAGCTTGCAGGGGCAATAATGCTACTACTGAGGCACTCAAATCCAAGCAGGAAAAAATAGCTACAGAGCTAAAGGGAGAGGTGTAAACTGAATTGAAATGCGTAACCTTGCAGTAATAATAACATTTCACCACACAACAACCACACAGATAAGGCTAGGCAACATTCATTTTGATAAGTCTCATTTCTATTTTTTCCTCCTTTACTGAAGTTCTATGAGCTTCTTGGAAATAAAGATTTTCAGTGAAGAGACATTATAGGGAGGAGCAGTAACAGCAAGACTATAGAAGTGGTGTGTTTCTCTACATTTATGTGATTTCATGATTATTATCTCAAAAGTACAGAGTAACTTGGTGTTCAGGAATAAATTCAGTCTTTGTTCTAAGGACAGGCTTACAATAAACCAGTAGCTGAAGGAAGAAAAGGTGGAGTTTCTACTTGGAGTGAAAAGAGAAGCTTGCCATCAAATAAAATCCCTATTTTTCTTACTAATAGTCTGAGGAATAAGAAGTAACACCAAAACTGATCTTTCTCTTTAGAAAGAGAGCATTTAGGTAACAGCATAGCAAAGGCTTCTCAAATGGATCTGGTTAGAAGGAAAAAGCAACAAAAACATGCCAGAAAACTGAATTTTGTCTCTGACATCAAACAAAAGTAGTATCTCAGGAAAGTTTTTTAAATAACCTCAAGCGTGATGCTAGCTCAGAGTCATACAGCAGAGACTATAATCTGCCCTAAAAGGAAAGATAACATGGTGCATCTGGGCTAGGGTTAGCAATCTACTGAAAACTTTCATTCTGCCCCTTGATCCCAACCTAAAATAAAAACTGCATTTTGGGAAGCTGAGGGACAACTATCATCTCCTAAGAGAGAGGATTAAAACAAATGAACCAGAAAAAAATTGGAATCAGACATAAATGAAGCTAGCTCTGGCTTTGCCTTCACCTCATAGAATCATAGAATCATTAAGGCTGGAAACAACCTCTAAGATCATCAAGTCCAACCATTAACCCAACACTCCATGCCACTAAACCATGTCACCAACTGTCACATCTTCATGTTTTATGAACCCCTCCAGGGACAGTGATTCCACCACTGTCCTGGGCACCCTCTGCCAATGCCTAACCACTCTTGCAAGGAAGAAACTGTTCCTAAGATCTAACCTGAACCTCCCCTGCTCCTGTCTCCAACTCCTTCTCTCCTCTGTGTCACTGATCTCCAGCCTCTGAAGAGCAGAGCTAGAAATGCACTCAAGAGAGATTGGGAATACTTTTGATTGTTCAGTTGTGCTGTAGTGATAGAAGTGGTTGGACTAGATGAACTCTGGGGCCCTTCCAACTCAAACCTTTCTATGATTCTCTGTGTGTCCTACTGACAAATCTTTCATTTCCATTCGTTACTTGAAGGCACTGTCAATTTCCTTCAGTTCCCTGAGATTTAATTTCCACATCACATTTTTGTCACTGAATAAATGCCATTGGAAGCTGTTTCTTTAGCAAATCTTAGTTTAGTGAAAAGAAGCAGCAGCATAGAAAGATTTCCCCAGACAGCTAAGGTAATAAAAATAGAAGGTATCTCTTTAAAGAGAGTTTCATACTAGACTCCGATAAAACAGACAAATTCATCTTTCTCTTCTTTCTTCCCCCTTTTTTTTCAATTTTAATAGAGGTTAGACTAGTGTGGTTTCAAATATTATCAGAAGATCTAATTATTTTTGTTAAGAATCATGAAATACTTCTAAGCTGCATTTTATTACATTCAGTTTCAAATCACATTTAATTATTATCTCCTAAATAAAAAGGAATGAAAAATTATGAAGCCTGCACAGAGTGAGTATATCTATTTGAATTCACCCCCTAAGCCTAGAGCTGCTAATTTGATTAGGAACTGAAACATTTGTGGGGACTTACTAATTCCATTGCAGTCTTCATCTCAAAGAGCCTGCCTGATGCCTCTACTTCTCTGATAACCTTTTGCAGAGAGTATTAGACTCCTTTGGGGATTTTTCCTGTTAATATCCTTTTTTAATGAAGAGTACCTTCTGGCCTCAAGTCTGCAGTTGACAAGCCAAGAGATGAGGAAGCTGAAATCACAACTGTGCCTTCATTTCCTTCCACTGGGTGAATGCCTTTGTTTTAGTTGGGTAGAGGACTAGGTAAGTACTAGCACAGGTAGAAAGGCTGCCCCAGGGCACTCGTGGAGTCACTATCCCTGGAGGGCTTAAACAAATAGGCAGATGTGGCACTTAGCATGCCTCAGTGGCATGGAGGCATTGAGTTGACTGTGGACTTGATCTTAGAGATCTTTCCCAACCTGAATGACTCTATGGTAGCCCACAGACACTGTTAAAATGCTAATTTCTTCACAGACTGATCCATATGAAGAGACTTTTCCCCCCTCTCCTAATTTTGCACAAGAATAGCATACTCTTTGAGGACATTACTGAAGCTCTCATGTCCTTTTTCTTCTTGTTACAAAACCCCACACTCCTTTATGCCACAATGAGAAGGGTCACACTTGGAGACACTTGCCATTCAGATCTTCAGGATTAAAAGTAGCAGACCTTTAAAGTGATCCTTTAAATTCATGCTGCTCAATTGAGGATTAGCCTTTGTTCTTTTTCTATTCCTAATTCTTTCTTTCAGCCTCCATATATTCTAAAGAACAGTAAGGCAAAGTTAGAGTTGGTCCTTTGAATAAAAAGATCCGCTCTCTTTATTAAAGTTCTCCTATCCTTGGATCAAGAGTGACTACCAGTATTTTGCTCCATCATGAGAAATCTACTTATTCTATTACAGATTCTGAGTGTGCTTCATTAATTAAGTTTTCTTCTTCATAGATCATTTACCATTTTCTTACACTATCTCAGCTTCCAAAATTTCCAATAGTAATTGCCTAATTCAGCTTATAGTTATTAGAAGTTCTCATTTTTTTTTCCTCAAAGTTGATAAAAAACCCAATCCAGTGAGAGATTCTTTAATCTGATAGATAAAACTAGAACAAGAGCCAGTGCTTGGAAGGTAAAGTTAGAAATCTCTCAATTAGAAATAGAGAAAGAATTCAATTGGGAATAACAACTTGTTAACATTGGAAAGAACCAAAAAGTCTTAGAGCTTAAGTATGGGAAAGTTATTTCGTCATGACTCCAAGTCATTTATCAGAGACATGATGCAGTTCTAAAAAATAACCTGTAGTTCAGTCCCCACTTGTTGAACTCTCCTCTTCACATATTAAGGAGGAAAGACTTTCTTCAATAATTACCCAGTAAAATACCAATAATCATCATTACACTATCAAATATCTGCTTCTCCATTATCCCTAGACACAGTATCCAGGCTGTGGGTTAACAGTGCTAGAGACTCAGAAACCACTGAGTTGGCTGCACAGAGTTAGATTGGATCTGACAAGGTTTCATACCTCAACTCTGGTTCTCCTAAGGTGTGAAGAACAATAGGAATTAGGGAATCTTGTTCTACCTGTGTTGATTTCCTGCTGGGATAGCTTGGGTATCTATGCAACATGTTCCTAGGACATCTGCTGGGACATGCCATTCTGAACTTCAAGTCAAGTAAGTGACAACTCAGAGGCTCAGCTACATGGATCCAACCTCTACCTGAGACAACGCATAGCTCCCAATTCTTGATTCAGGCTTCCAGGAAAATCAATAAATTAAAAGAATGAGCTGTGAGAAAGTACATATTAGATCCATATAATGTAAGCAATGTGAGACCAAAGACAGATAATCTTGACAAATACAAAATCATGAGCAACCCAAATATTCAGCAGGAAAAATTCTGTCAGAAATAAAAGTTACCTTCTAGGGAAAAAAAAAGGGGGAGGTGGGGATTAAGCAGAGAGGAGCTCAGCAATATCAAGGCTTAATCTGATCCAAGCAGCAAAAAAGGGTCCCTCTTTCCCACCTGACCAATGACCACCTGGTCAGAGATTTATTAATAATGTATTAATTAATACAGGAGTAGTGAATATTTAGTGTTTGCTAGCTGTAGTTTCATCTGCATTATAAAAATACTAAACAGTTGCTGTTATAAGTAATGGACATCTTGTATGTGCCCAAAAGGAATCCAAGGCTATTCAGGTCTTCCTGGTGTCTTTTCTACATTAAATTTGGTACTGCAGGTTCAAAGAGTCCTAAACAACTCCATAGGAATGGAGACAAGGCAGCTGAACTAAACTAACACAACCACTTGCTAACTAGGGCTGGGAAACGTGGTCCAGGAATGTATAGGTAGCTCTTCCAAAGCCCGTTCAAAGTCAGAAGAGCCAATCAATGCTGAACCTAGTCTATCATATGAAGTTAGGTTGGAAAAAAAAGTATCTTATACAAAGATATCTCCATCATTTCTGTCTTCTCCGTGTGATTTGGTTTCTGAGGTCTCCCAGAGTCCAGTGAACCTGGTTTGTCAAACAAACCCCAATATAGCACATACTGGAGAAAGGATATTTAAGCAGCTCTAAAATAAAGGTAAGAGGGGAATGCAAACACCATCCTCCAAAACATCACATGGAAGGCATGTCTCATGTAGAAAGCTTCAGGCAATGATGCAACAAGCAGGCAGATACCCACCAAGATGTTGTCTTATCCTTGTCAAGCTTTGCAGAAGTGTCTCTGTTTCCTTCATCATCTCCTCTTGGCAGCTTAGTCCCATTTCCAACCACTTATCTTCAAGGAAAGGGCTCAAGTGGAGTTTGGACCAGCGATGTGCCTCAACAACAAAGCCTCAGCCTTTCCTCTGAGCCCTCTGCCTTCAGTCAGTGAAGGCTGATTTTTGTCATTCTTGAGGGAGAGGTTTTTGGGTAAATACAGATTTTGTAATCTCCAATGGAAGAATAAATGCAGACGGATCAGTAAATATATATTTTAGGCAGTATTTAAATTACATATTTATTATGTTCCTGAGAGATTGCTTGGAGCTGTTCCAGTCTGTTATGCAAATCTATTTTTAATGTGTTTTATGAAATAGCAGAACCATAGGAATAAGAGATGGAAAAGACTTCTTAGGTCATCCTGTCTCTCTCTCTGCCCAGACTAGATTGTTTCTTTAAATGTTACGAGTCATGGGCAAAGCAAATCAAAGGATATTCAAACCATTTCCTTTCTGAATATACCTGCAGCTTCTGTGCATCATCCTTCTGCTTAAGGTCAGAAAACAGTCACCATTCAAAAAATTAAAATTAGCTATTCTTATCCAAGTAAAAACGACTCTTTGGGGGAAAAACCACCAAACTGAAGAGTTTAAAGGCAGAGCAGCAAATAAAACACAAGCTCAGTAAATATCAAGTTCAATATCCCTCTGATACCACTATCTTCTAGCCTGTAACCTTTAATTCCGTAGGATACATAGAGCCTGAAGTGGCCACAGAGCAGCTCCTTTTTCTCCAGCATTACCACAGAGCTGAAGTATTAGGGCAGAACTCCAGCAGAGAACTAGTTAAACTGCTTTGGGAGTAACTGCAGCTAAGGATGGTTTAGAGCAGCCCTTCGGCTGCTCTAAATTGTACCACAAGATGAACTGAAACTTGCAGCTCAATAGAAACCCAACCTGGCCACATCCTCCTGGTCCTGCCGAGACATCTTAGGGCTGTGGCTGTCCCTTGTTCTTTATCTGAACCTATATTCAGATCACCTTGGTGAAGAAAAAGCAAGTTTAGCGTCACCTGTAGATAAGCAACATATGTAACATATACACATAGTTATATGTAATATGTACCAGCTACATTATTTTTTCTGAAGTAAAGAAAAAAGACTAACCTCTAAAAAATAAAGCTACTTTGAATATATTAGTAAAAGGTCGCATGCTAATTTGAATACAAAACTAAATGGATACTGATGAGGATGGACAAATCTGTGATTGGTATATAACAGATAACTCCCAAATCCAAAATCCATTCTTCATTCACCTTCAGTGCCTATCAGAGTCCAAGGATGCACTGGATAAGGACATTAACTACCAAAAAATATTTGGTAAGGAAAAAGACAAAATTTACAGCTAAAAATGACTGATCATGACATGTTATCCATGAGCTCATTTAGGTGTATGGTCCATCAATATAAATCCCTTTTTAAGATAGGAGGCAAGACAACAAATCAAATATAGAGTGGTGAGAAGAATGGAGAACTAAAAAAACCCCTCCCAACTTAGGGCAGAGTGTTGTAACAGAAGAGAGGTGAGAAATTGGAAGCTATACATCAAGCATTCTTATCTGATAGATATATTAGAACTTACATAGAAAATATTGGTACTCAAGTGTGAATTCAGTGAATTTATATCTCACAGCAAGCCCACAATAAATCGCTTCAGATAACAGGATGAACTAGGTCAATAAAATCTTAGCATCCATATAAATTTCAGCCAGAAGATACAGAAACATCTTTCAGACACATTTTCATTATATGTTTGCTATGCCAGTGAAGGCTCCTTTGTCTTTACTGGATTGTGCGCCACTTAAAAAAAGGAAGGTGGAAAAAGAATATCTTAACTCAGGTGATTACAGTAACCCAGAATAAGTAAAATGTGTTTCTATAATAAATCAGGTTCCTGGTTAAAGAAGTGGCAGTAGAAGAAAAATAAGGCTGAAAATGGGGTTCTGGGTTGCAAGCAATTCTATTGGGCATTAGATATTGCTTGTATTAGTATTGTTATTACTTCTCCTTGAGGTTTCCTATTAAACTGTCCTTATCTCAGTTTTTAACCTTTTCTTCCTCTTCTCCCCATCCCAAGAGTGCAGATGGGAGTGAGCAAGCAGACACATGACACTTAGTAGCTGGGCTGAGGTTAAAACCACAACAAGCTCTGCTCTCACAAACCCAAAATTTGATTTGATATTGAATTAAGTGAAGAATTGGGTCAAAAAAGTGAGGCTATCAAGTCTCTCCTCATGGAAATGAGGTTTGGTTGAAGCTACCGTTTTCAAAGTGCAGGTGGAATATAAGAAAATTTCCTTTGAAGATGTTTTGAATATGTAGTGTAGTACGCTGGATTTATTAGCCTTCCTCAGATAAAGGAAGCAAGTACCAGGCTTTGGGGAAAAACATGCTTTTGAATGCATTTAATAACATAAGCACACCAGTGGCTTTCAGAAGGGATCAAAGATAGACTTCCCTATCACATCATGCCAGGTGGAGATACTTCCTGCTGTGAAGATCAGCTACATCTCTACTGAGATGAAATTCTTCCTAAGATCCAACTTGAACTTCCCCTGGTGCAACTTGAGGCCATTTCCTCTTGTCCTATCATTAGTTACCTGGGAGAAGAGATCAAACCCCACCTGGATCCAATCTCCTTTTAGGGAACTGTAGAGAGCAAGAAGGTCTCCCCTAAGCCTCCCCTTCTCCAGGATAACCAACCCCAGTTCCCTCAGCTGCTCCTCACAACACCTGTGCTCTAGACCCTTCATCTTGTATCATTATCTTGTATCAGTTCTAAACTGATAAAATCATACACCATTTCAAGAAGAGAAACAGGATCAAAAGGAAGAAAATAATTAAATCAAAAAGAAAGGCTCAAAACTGATCTATGTTTCAGGTAAGAGCATATTCTCCCATAATCTCCATGGATATATAAACTCTATATTTTTACACTTTCTTACAAGGGAAACATTGGTAAGTGCCTTAGTACCTCCAAATGGATGTGGAATCCTGTAAACATTCCCATTTGTGATTTCAATGTAGTACCAAGGAGCAATCCCCTTCTCATGTACATTGGGAAATCAGCAGGAAAGGACCAATTTAGTTGCCAAACACATGGGCAACCTGAATCTATTTTCAGGAAGGAATATCTCTCCTATCCTTTTCCAAAAGCAGAGGACTATCAGAAAGAGCTTGGCTGTCAAGTGCTGCCATTATGCCCTACTGCATATGACCATTGAGCACTATTGATTTGTCATCAGTTCTCTGCTCTCCAGCTCAGTTGAGGCAAAGAAGCTGCTGACAGGTTGTGGATTTGACAGACTGTTCGTTGATGGCCAAGTTCCTTAATCCACTTTACTGCATGGCCTAAAATTGTCTGAGCTAAATTGCCATTGACATGCATCCATCAGTCTGCACTCTCCTCCTGGAACAAGCTTCATCTGGGCTGTTCATCATCTCTAAGGCTGGTCATCAAGTTTGTTTTAATATGGAAGACACTGCTAGTGTAAATGATGCAACTGGAGGAAGGCATCATCTTGGTGAACTTGTCTTCCCCCTCATTTTTACCTTCTCCTTTCTGAAAGCTTCTGTACACAATGGAGGATGAAGACAACTAGGGGGAAAAGAGAGCCACAGCAGAGGAAGCTGAAAGAGAGCAAAAGGGAAGGGCTGAAGGACAGCGGAGGTTACTAGAATTACAGAAGTTGGAAGAGACCTCTAAGATCAAGTCCAATCATCAACCCAATACCCCCTTGCCGCTAAATCATGTCTACACATTGTTTGAACCCCTTCAGGGATGGCAACTCCACCACTGCCCTGAGCAGCCTCTGCAAATGCCTAACCACTCTTGCAGCCAAGAAATTGTTCCTGAATCTCCCCTGGTGCAACTTGAGGCCATTTCCTCTTGTCCTATCACTAGTCACCTGGGAGAAAATACCAAGCCCCACTTGGCTCCAACCTCCTCACAAGAAACTGTAGAGAACAAGAAGGTCTGCCTTGAGCCTCCTCTTCTCCAGACTAAACAACTCCAGTTCCCTCAGTCACTCCTCACAACACTTGTGCTCTAGACCCTTCACTAGCTTGTTGCTCTTCTCTGGACACACTCAGCACCTCACTCTCCTTCATGGAGTGAGGGAACCAAAACTGAAACCAGGATTTGAGGTGTGGCCTCCCCAGTGCCCAGTCCAGGAGAACAATCCCTGTCCTAGTCCTGCTGGCCACACTAGTGCTGATCCAAGTGAGGATGTCTCCCCAGAGCAGGGTGACCAGCAGTTCCACTGCCTGAACCCCCATCACTATGCTTGGTACAGGCCAGCAGTGGGATCAGAGATCCCTCTCCTTGAGCCCCACTACTCCATGTCTCTGTCACTTAGCTCAGGACAAAAACCTTGTGCTCCACGCAGATCTGAGAGCCTCCAGATGTGTGGCTTAACCTAAGCCATGCCAGGGTTTCTCTGGAAGCTCTGCAGCTTACAGAATCATGCTACCAACAGCAAAGTATGGCCATTTAATTTAATTTTCAACATCTCAAAAGAGCAGGTTTTGATCTGTATTTCTATCAGTCAGTCATTCCCAGATTTGATTTTGTTTTCTGTTACTTATTAGTACAATTTCTATCATCACTTTGCAGACTGTTTGCTGAACAGTAGCTTACCCAAAACCACATATTCATGTCTCCTGCAGATAATCTAGGTAAAAAAAAGGTATCAGCTAAATATTTGATCTGCAGTTATTTTCTTCCCATTTTAATCCCCTTGACTGGCTGCCTCTCAAGTTTATCTCAATGCAGGGGAGAAAAAAAAGAGACACAGAGGAACCTCTTTTGGAAGCAGAAAGAAGAATCTTTGGAGCATTGCAGAGAGCAAGGGGAGAAAAGGGGGGGGAATGAAACCACAATGGTTTCTGAAGAAGAATCCCAGTTGGAGGTGCAGTGTCTCTGGAAAAGAGTTCATAGCTTAGGGAGTTGAAAGGAGTTCCGTTGTCAGTGCAGAGCACTGAGACACCAACGCATGGGAGCGTTCAGTGAAAATGAAGGGAGGTGAAGAGCTGGAGGATTTCTGTATCTGCCTGTCTCTGGCTTCTAAACCAAAGCTGAGATTGCATTCCACTGTTAAAGAAGGCAACAGGGACATGGATCAGTCTCCTGCACAACTCGCAGGCGCAGCTTGGTGGCAACCAAAGATGATTATCACAGAATCATCATTAAAAAGATGATTATAATGGAATCATAGAATGGTTGGGGTTGGAAGGGACCTTACAGATCATCTACTTCCAACCCCCCTGCCATGGGCAGGGATGTCGCCCAGTAGACCAGGTTGCCAAGGGCACATCCAACCTGACCTTGAACACTTCAAGGGATCAAGCATCCACAACTAACAACTGGGTAACCTGTGCCAGTGTCTCACCACCCTCTGAGTGAGGAATATCTTCCTAATTATGGAAGAAATGATGGACTATGGAATATTTTACCTCCTTTTCCTCTATTCTTATGAAATATGAAGTATACCATCATCTGAAAGCTACCAAGAAATAAAAATCACCAGTATTTCATTTGATGCAGCTTGTGTCACACCTATAAAACTGGTTTGTGTTCCAGCATGAGAACCTGGAGTCACTTAGCCATGCCAAACAAGCTTCATTTCTGAAGTTATTTCCCTTTCATTAATTGACTTCTAACTCTTCAGAAATTTACCCCAAGCATACAGAAAAGAGAACAGCATCTTTTGTAAGGCTTTGTGCAGTGCTACACACTCAAAAAACTAAGAATAGTGGGCTGACAAGAAACCATGCTTTAGTTCTTGGGAATCCTTCTCCTCTATTACAAGGGCAAAGATGATGTGGGTTATGGACATGATTTTTTTTTCTTTCTCAGTCAGTTATCTCTAGATCACTGCTGATCAAAAGGTTAGGTTGGAGTTGCTGTGATTTAACAGATGGAACTTTCTTCTGAAAATAGGTGTTTATGTGCATGCAGAACTATCTCCTATTAAGCTAAAACCGAAAATTAACTACAAGGAAGATTTTGAAAAAGGAGTTGAAAATTACCCATCAGGTAAAAACTTGCAAATAAACTTTTGAAAAATAATTTTCCTCAATTGAAGTCAAACAGTTCTAGTATTTCAGTATAAATATCTCTTTTAAATTACCACATCATTTAACAAAACTCCGGAATCCCACTTAGAAAATATCTCCTTAACAGTAAACAACTGGAACTGAGAATCTGACACCATTCCTTTGTGTTCATTTTTAACAAAGATTCTTATAATGAAGATAAAATGTTGGCTTTTGAGACCTCTTTGTCTATGTCCACAACTCGAGAATGCACTATACATTTACATGGTGGCAGTTGACTGAATACCTGGCCAGATTCAGTTCTGGAAAGGTTATTGTCTACATTCAGCCAGTATCTGGTTGTTCTATCACCTGATGACCCATCCCCAGCAGAAAAGGGGATTGGGAAATGGAGAGGTGAGCCATGCATTGAAATTAAAATGGGTTTAGTCATAGAACCATTGAGGTTGGAAAACACCTCTAAGAACATCAAGTCCAACCATCAACCCAACACTCCTATGCTACTAAGCCATGGCACCAAGTGCCACGTCTACATATTTTAGAATGCTTCCAGGGATGCTGACTCCACCACTGCCCTGGGCAGACTCTTCCAAAGCCTAACCACTCTTGCAGGCAAGAAATTTTTACTAATACCCAACTAATAGCTAACCTGAATCTCCCCTGGTAAAACTTGAAGCTATTTCGTCTTGTCCTGTCACTGGTCACCTGGGAGAAGAGACCAAGCCCCACCTCACTCCAACCTCCTTTCAGGGAGATGGAGAGAGTGAGAAGGTCTATCCTGAGTCTCCTTTTCTCCAGACTAAACAGCTACAGTTCTCTCAGCTGCTCCTCACAACACTTGTGCTCTAGACCCTTCACCAGCATTCTTGCCCCTCTCTGGGCACACTCCAGCACCTCAATGTCCTTCTTGGAATGAGGAAACCAAAACTGAACCCAGGATTTGAGGTGTGGCCTCTCCAGGGCCCAGGCCAGGAGGACAACCCCTGCCCTAGTCCTGCTGGCCATGCTAGTGCTAATCCAAGCCAGGATGCTGTTGGCAATGAAACAGCCAAACAAATACCATTGCTAACATAAACCACACAAAGTTATGCTTACCTCAGTGTTCACAGTAAACAGAAAAGCAGCTCTTGGGAACAGAACAACAAGCAAGCCTCTCCACAGATGGGGAGAAGAAAGAGAAAGAGCATAATCAGTAGAAGCCCCTTTCTCAACTAGCTTCCCCCTTTATACTGACCGTGACACTCATGGGATGGGCTACACCTGGAATCCAGCTCTGAGCACCTGCCCCTCCCAGTTTCAGCTTCTGGTTGTCTCCAAACTACCAATGGTCTGCTGACCACAGCTAGCCTAGGATTCCACCCCAGTGAAACCAGGACAATTATATATAGAGAAAAGACAGATGATCATCTCCTTTGTTATGGATGTGCATATATATTATATTCTCTTAAAGGTTTTGCCATGTGGTCCTCCAAATACCAAGAGAATAACTAGGAAGTGCCATGTGGACTTGCCCTGGTACCTTTTCCTTATTCTTGGAATTGTTTTTTTGTTAGTTTTCTTTTTCTTGTGATATTTTTCTGACATCAGGCTTGCCCATAGAACTCTGAATCTTTCTCTTCCTGTTCTTTCAATACACTTAAAGCAGAGGGCAGAGCATAATCCACTTAATAACTCTGGAGCCAGCTATAGATTTGGAAAGTCTCAGCTTACTGAGTGCTAGAGGAGATGTTCTTCCCAACACCAGTACTTTTTTTTTTCCCCATTAATTTCTTTGTTTGTTTGTTTGAAACAAACAGATCATATTAGTGTTCTGGCTGCAGAAGCCTAATGTACCTTGAAATAACTTTTATTATGATGAACTAGCGAATTGAAGTTGGAATGCTTCTGCAGGCCAGGGAACTTGAGAGAGGTTAGTAGTGAAGGATGAAATTTGAAATAAAGGCATAAATCTCAGGGGATTATAGATATTGCTTCTGCTGAGACTGCAAGGATTTTATAATAATAAAAGCCCCCCCCCCAATAAAGTAAGTCCTATCTCTGTGCTTCTAAGAGCTAGCAAGGATCCCCTCAGTTTCTATGGCAATAGTTCCTGCTGAGGATATATCTAATCAGTTTTTGGCTCCCTAGCACAGATTTCAAAAGGGATTTTGAATCATAAACTAATTTCCCACTGCTTATTATTTAAACAGATTGCCCTCCTTTCTAAGAATGGGGACACTGATCTTCCTATAACTCGGGGGGGGGGGGGGAGTTGTGATGCATGCTAGCATTCCAATAATTGAATAATCCTCCTTGAGGGCAATGCACCCAAATCCCTAGTCTCCAAGACATGGAAAAATATTAGGAGGAGCCAGTACCAAACTCATCATTAAATCACCTTGATTCTGACACAAAGGGTTTGCTTCCCCCACAACAATCTGTGGAGGAGTTCAAGTGAATGATCTTGGGACTGTAAAGCTATTTTCATGGACATAGAAGCTTGGCAGAGTCCTAAGTAGTGATGGTCATGTTTTACCAGCCCATGGTTGAACAGATCTGGTTTTATAGCTTACAAAACCTAAAGATATTTCAAGCACATTGTCCCAAACAAACTAAAAATGGAGCCTCCAAAAATGCCAGCAAGAAGAGGAATTAAACTGCTTCTAGTTAGTTAAAAAACTGCTCTGATTGACATTCATTAAGCCTATCCAGAGAATTGCTGGTTGCCCCATAGAAACAGCCATAAAGCCTACAGATTTATGTCCCAGAACACCCCTGAGGCCAAGGGGGCTGGTTTTTACACTAATCTGATCTACATACTTCTGGGCTGATTTCAGTGGATTGATTTCTGGTTTGCTTCAGCATGATAAGAACTCAGAATCAGGCATCAGAATTTTTACCTGATCTCAGGAAGTAAGCTACAAAGTCAAATGGTGAAGCATGAATGGATTAACATCAAAAACATTTTGTTCTTTCTTTTTTTTTTCTATGTGAAACTGCTTTCAGCTTGTTGAATTCCTCATGGTGCTCACTTCCTTAGTCTCCCATTCATTCCCTCTTTACTCTCTCATCTGCTCAGCTCTGATGATCATGCGCCACGCAGAGGTAGGAGCTGTATTTTTAGATGCAGAGAGATTATAATTGATTTTTCCCCTTCAGTTGCTGTGAGGAACAACTAAATACTTTGTCACTTTTAAGTCTAGAAACTCACCATTTCTTTACCTCCACACCACTTCATCCTACCTCAGTTAGGATTGTGCTGAAGAATAGATGAGTCCCACCTGTTGAGCCAACAGGCTAGCTTTTAATTGGCTTTTAGGAATCACTTTCAATGTGTTTGAAATTGTAGCAAAAAAAGCCAAAGATAACTTAGAGAGGATGTTGATTCCTTTTTTGGTCTTGTTATTCTTTGGAAAAAATCAATTTATATATATGCTCAGTTGCCTCTTAAAAGATTTTTGCTTTCTCAGAGCAAGTCTAGCTAAATCTTTGCATTGATGTTTACAATTAATGAACATAGAGAAATTACTGTCTATTAAAACGTTTACAGAGTAAACCCTTAATATTTTGGTAAAGGCAATTGCTATCGCATGCTGTTTAAATCAATTTTATAGTGCTCAGAATTAGCAGTCCAGTCACAAGCCTATTGGCAGTGCTGCTGCACTTAGCAGGAGAAAGCTTTCATGCCATAAAATAGAACTTCCTTGGGACTACATGCCACACATCCTACATTGCATATTATCCAACAGCTAGTCAGACTGAGTTTTGCAGGTAAAACTGCTCACTCAGGGAAGCTCTGTGAACAGAACGACAAAGAGCAGTGCTTTCCAACTTCTTCAGCTGTGCAAAAAAAGGACGTTGCGTGGGTGGGGGAAGAGTTAGATAAATAGTTTCAGGACAAAAGTGGATGTAATTTCTTCATATGAAATGCTTTAATACACAGCCCAAAGCTCACATCAGTCAACTTCAGGCTTCTCCATGTTTTCCTATTAAGACGCTGGAAACTTCAGTGAGTATTGCATTTTTCTAACCAGAAGGAGTTAAAATCTGCCTAAGAAAGATTGTGAAAGCAAGAAGAAAACCTCCTGGTGTTAGAGATACATGAAGTTTGGTGCGTCAAGAAACCGAGCTCATTTATTAATGGAACAGAAATGTCAGTTACTGTATTTGATACAGGCAATTGCATTCCAACAGCTTCATTCCACTGCTTAGGCTGAAATCTGTAGTGGATTAAATAGAAACATTCAAGGTTCTCAATTCTCAGTTGTTTTACATGTAATGTTTTCATGGAAAACAAATAAGAGGAGACTCATAGCAGGAGAAAGCAGAGTTTGGAAGTTGTAGCTGTCATGCTGAATGGTTACATTGCTTTTGGAAGTCTGTGGTGTTACATTTGGGTGCAAGAGTTGCCAGCTTTTTGCTTTCAGGAGGCTTTTTGGAGCTTACACCACCACTTGAATTTGAACTTTTCACATGGCTGAGCAGGAAAATTCTAACAAATCACTAAAAAGAACAGGAGAAAGAATAGGATTTTATCCCTCACAAATAGACAGTAATTCCTAGGAATTTCTCTACTATATCTGAGAATCAAATTAATAGGGTCAAGAGTGATAACTAAGTCCTTGAGATATATATTGCTAATAAGGATTTCCAGTAGTCATGACCAAGACTTGAAGATTTTGCAATGCATGGTAAGTGTGCATATATTATATATATATATTAAAAGTAAGTTTCCTTACAAGTGCCTTCAGATTCTTTTTACCCTAGGTGCAATTTGTAATCTCCATCCTCTTTCATCCTTATTGAGCTTAATCATCCAGCAAGTAACACATTGCACAATTCAAACTAAATATGCCTCAACCAAGGCAGAATAAAAATGGAAAATAAAGAGCTAAGCACACATTCAGATACTTTACTGAACTGCAGCCAGAGCTTTAAACAGATGCTTTAGGGCCTGATTGAATCCTTCAGTTTCCTTTTTTTTTTCCCCCTTCTCCTGGACATTTAGTGTCTGTAAATTGTTTATGGTCTTCTGATTTCAGGGTTTTTTCCCCCTGTGTTTTTGGGTTTCTTTGAAATCATTACATTCCTGCCTATTGGACTTGAAAGAATTTTATAGAACTACACTCATTTCACTTTCTCCTTCTGGTTTTCTGAGGGTGGGGATTTAATCCTTATGGATATGAAAGGTTAAGGAACTGAAATTTGTCAATGTGGGAAAGGGGAAAGTGAATCATCAGCTAATATGAAGGGAGATATTGGTTGCCTATGTATCACTTTTCCTTCCATCCCCTACACTTCCTGCCCCTGTATGGATAACTATGCTCTAGTACAAGAGGGTGAAAGAATGGTGGGAATGAAACCTTTGGAAAGTCAATCTTAAATATTGAGAAAACACAAATAGACAGAGGAGGTATCTTTGCACCAAGCCTGTTCTTGCCATCCTGACCAAATTTCACATGATCAGAAACTTCCAGCTACTGTGGCACTTTTGATTGTTTCCTCAGCACTGGCACTGAGGAACATGGAAAGGGAAGTTAGTCTTCAGTAGGATTGTGACTGTCATATATTACACTCAAGGAAACTGAAATACTTTTGTCTTCATTTTGCCTTTTGCTTGCCAAAGTGGGGAAGGAAAGTGAAAAAGGAACTGAAAATTGATATTTTTTTTTAAATAGTAATCTTACAAAATTCTTTGCATTGATATACATCTAATTTAATGCCACACTCCTGTAGACTCCAGTCACTTCTACACTTTGCATGAAAAACCTACTTAGATACTCTTTCAGAGTAGATACTCTTCCAGAGCAGTACCTGACTATTGCTGACTGAGGTTAGTTTTCCTTCTCAAAGAAGAATTTAATGTAACCATTTTATTGCCAATCAGTAGCCATTCTCCCAGACCTTCTGCCTATTTTACTCCCAAACTGAGAATCACTTTTGCTAAGTTCAAAAGTTACTTGAAAAACATGCAGTTATCATGAGAGGTGATGAATCCAGAATCCTTAGGCTGAACAGCCTGGCAGAAGAAGTGGGAAAGACAAAATTGGTTGTGAATGTTGAGACCTTCAGAGGTGTATTGCCTTCACTTTTTTAATCACAGTGCTCAGTGTCTGATGGCCTAGGTTGCCTAGAGATGTTGTGGATTCTCTGGAGTGATTCAAACATCATTTGGACATAATCCTGAGTAGTGTGCTCTAGGGTGACCCTGCTAGAGTAGGGAGATTGGACTAGAGGACTTCTGGTGGTCCCTTCCAACCTCAACCATCCTGTGCGAGAAGTTATTGAGACCTCAGTCATAAGAACTGTAGCTACAGATCTTAGCTTGCATGGCTTTATTTCTTTAGCTCTGTACCCAGTTTATATCATTAAATTCCTTTACCACAACATAAAACGGAAGATACCACTTCCTACAGAGAAATCAAGATTCTTCTTATTTTAAAACTGGCACCCAGCTAATAGCATCTCCAGTGCTCAGTGCTTCTATCAGCACACCTAAGTCTCTCTCTGAAATGCACACTAGTCCCTGGGAGACCTCTTCATCTTCACGATCAAGTCAGCCACCTCAACTTCTCCCAGCAGGAAGAGCACATCTGAAGAAGTTCCTCCCTCTGGGAGCTGTTATTCCTTCTTGTTATGAGAACTTATTTCCTCAGCTGGAGGTTAACAACAGGGTGTTATGGGGATGTCTGTCTTTGTTACTTGTCTCTAAAATTGTCATTTCTTTCTCTTGTTCCTGAGAAACAAAGGTGCTCAGAAGTGCTGACAGACAGAAGGGGCTTGTAGGGGATAACAACACTTAGCTTGAAGCATGTAGCTATTTTCCAGCCATCCCGACTTAATGAGCTGTTTGCTTGTTGTTCTTTTTTTTCTAGGATTGGTTTAAATCAGGTTATCTTTTGAATTAGTGAATCAAATCTGTGATTTGAATTAGTGAATCAAATCCTCACAGCTACTGCACTGTCCCAGTCCACCCTCCTCTTTGTGCTCACTTGGTTAGGTGCTTGATGCACAAAGAGAACCAAAGGCTCTGAATGATTTGTTCACACACTGACCAACTCCAAACCAGCTCTGCTTGCCACTTCCTCTCCAGACAATTTATCCCACACTGTTCATCCCCTGTTTGAAATATATGGTTAGATTTCCTCAAGAGGATGGCAGTGAGTCATGGCTGCTCCTGAGTCACTGGTGACTTGGTAGCAACAAATGAAGAGCTGTAGAGAACAAATCCAGATAATTACATGCTCTCCAGGCATAGTGATTCTTTAATTTGGAAGGAAGATACCATTAACCAGAGTAGCTTCTACCTGCTTTTGATGGTAACACCACTCCCTCTCCTGGGCTACCTTGTGAGGATGGCTCCTAGGATGGGTATTTTCCCTCCGCTTCCTTGGGCCACTTTGCAAAGCTTCTTCTAAGGCTGCTCTGCCAAGATGGCACCAGCCTTGGGCAATGATTTAAAGTTCCAAAATACAGGTAGCTGGGAGAGGGTTCTGGGTACTTGCTGATCTTGGCATTTTCTGAGCCTGCAGTTTGTTTTCTTACAACTCCCAAACTCCTTGGAAAGGTGCCAGCAAGTCTCCTTGCTCTCTACAACTCCCTGAAAGGAAGCTGTAGCAAGATGGGGCTTGATCTCTTCTCCCAAGTAACAACTAACAGGACAAGAGGAAATGGCCTCAAGTTGCACCAGGGGAGGTTCAGATTAGATATTAGGAAGAATTTCTTCACAGAGGAGGTTATCAGGCAGTGGAAGAAACTGCCCAGGGAGGTGGTGGTGGAGTCACCATCCCTGGAAGAATTCTAAAAACATGGAGAAATGGTGCTTGGGACCATGGTTTAGTGGTGAGCATGGAAGTGTTGGGTTGGACTCAATCTCAGATGCTTTTCCAACCATAATGATTCCATGATTCAAAGAACATTTAGACATGGCACTTTGTGACATGGTTTAGTGGTGACTTGGCAGTGCTGGGTCAAAGGTTGGACTCTATTATTGTAGAGGCCTTTTCCAACCTTCATGATTCTATGATTTTTTCAGTGTTTTTACTGATAGATGTACATATTCATTATGTTTCTGCATTCCCTAGCTAAGGCAAGACAAAAGCTTGACAAGCCCTTCAGTAAAGGTACATCAGAGAAAACATCAATCAGGCAACAAGCTCCTTTCTCTAAACATCTTTAGCTCCATTTTTCAGATTAGATCAAAACCGAAGAAGAGTCATAGAACTATCAAGCTCCTGGAGAGCTTTCAGAAGGCTTCATTTTAATTTAGCTGTTACTACATAAGAAGAGTTGCTAAGGATGCATGTTGAGAGGTATTATATTCATATATTCCTATGTTAGTGCATGTCAGATCAACTGAGCCAGAAACATGCACCTGTACTATGTTTTAATAGTATTTCACAACCTTAAAAACAATAAATCATTACATGTGCTTTCCTCTCATTTTCTTTTCTACTACTACTAGTATTTGACATGTAAAAATAAACATTGAAAATTCTTCACACCTTTAAGAATGAAAGAAACAGTCAAGTATATCTGTAGACATTCATCACTCAATATTTTCATATGTAGACCAAAAAACAATTCAAAACATATGGTGGAAGAGAACACCACAAATGAATAAGTTTATCAGGCTTTTTTTCTTTTGTCTATAAATTTTTAAGAAGGCAATTTTGTTGAACAATTGTGTCCTCCCTCATTCCCTGAATATTATATAGCTTTGAAAAAGAGAAAAAGAGAATTCTTAGCATATTTAGCATTCAAAAGCTTTTCCAAAACCAACTGGAGTCATCTGTTTTCTAAATAACCTGATAAACTAGCCTTTAATGTGGTTTGGTTTTGTTATTATTATATTCTGTGTTTTGATTGTTGTTTTAGGGTTTTTGTGTTCAGGGTTTTTCCCCCCCCGTATTTGTGGGATAACACATTAAACTTGTCATTTTAGAAAGCAAGTTTATTTCCATGTCATTTTACATGTATTTGATGAAAAATAACTCTGGAATAGTCTCTCATGCTGTTCCTCTCTTCAGCTGAGAAGCTAAATGTGGAAGTCAAGATGTATTAAGTAGCATTAGATGCTAACATTAAATGACTGCTAACTACTGATATGCTTTCAGCTATTATCTCTCTGGGACATCTGTCAATATTAATATAGTGAGAGGCCAAGCAATCAGCCCTCCTAAATAAGTATCAGATCCACACAACACCCTTCAAGCAATTAAAAAGGAAGCTTAGGGAGAGAAGATTAACATACCATTATTTTTAATTACATTATTTAAGCCCATTTTTACTTGATGAAGATTAACAGGTGGTTAGAAAACAAAGGACAAGGATGGGATCAAGTTCCTTGGGGCAGTCTTTTGTTTCATGTTCCACTGTAGTTCCTACACAAGAGAGGGAGGACTCTCCAGTCATAAGTACTACATTAGGTCAACTCATTTCACCTCACAGAGTATTGTTGGACTCTTCTCCACTCTGCCACAGATTTGCTCAATGGCTTTAGGTGAATCAATCAGTCTCAGTACCTCTAGGCAACCAGAAAATAAGCATAGCAAAGAGTAGTCTAGAGCAACGGAATACACAGATCATGGAGTTTGACTCACACATATGCACTTGGGTCACAAAAACCCCATGGACACACCAGGCTTGAGGCAGAGTGGCTGGAAAGCTGCCCACTGGGAAAGGACCGGGGACAAGTTAATGCCATCTTCTCTACTATCAACAGCACAGCACTCAGAAGATGAGGGACTCCAGGACCTCTTGCTGCTGCTTGGAAATTGTTTTGCAGGAGAGGTAGCAGCTGCCGGATGCTAGCCACAGGATTAGTAGACTAAGTTGTGGCTTGAAATCAAAGGGAAAGGAAGGGGCAGCAGTGAGTGTGGCTGTATCAGAAACAACAAAGGCTGAGTCAAGTTTCACCTGCTCATGTCTGACTCACTTACTGGAGAGCAGAAGTTTTCATAATAGGATTGAGGATAAAATCATAGAATAGGAGCATAGAATCATAGTGATTGGAAGAGACCTTTAAGATCATTAAGTCCAACTACCAGGTCACTACTAAACAATGTCCCTCAGCACCACATCTACACATCTTCTCAATCCCTCCAGGGACAGTGACTCCACCACTGCCTTGGACAGCCTGGGCCAGGGCTTGACAACCTTTTTGGGAAAGGAATTGTTCCCAATGTCCAACCTGAACCTCTCCTGGCACAATTTGTGGCCATTTCCTCTTGTCTTGTTGCTTGTTAGGATGTTGCAAGGTTGGAGGACGAGCAAGGGACATACAGGGACAAGGCAGCAAGACACGGTTGGCGAGAACTGACAGTGCAACCTCTCTGTAACTTTAAATGTTCAAGCTCTGCTGCTACAACAGTTGTAACCTTCTAAGCTTTCACACTGAGCATACGAGATTTCTTTCTCTGGCTCACTACTATTTGTTTCATTACAGTGAGAAGCTGGGAAAAAAAACCCAAACCTCTGTGAGGTTTATGACAAGTTTGGACAATGCAAACTGATGGATAATAGCTTAAAATAGCCCATTTGATGAATGTGGCTGTGTCAAGCAGCATGTGGCTAACATGAAGCTGTGAGAGTGGCAGGGAAATAAGATATCAGGGATGAAGTGGAGGGGGCTTTCAATCATGCTTGGAAACATGCCATCCTTTCTCAAACATGTAATTGCTCATTATGTGTGTTTTGCCATTCCCCAAGCATTAATACACCTGTTGAGACAATGGCACTTGTTCTGAGGATGTCAGGTTTGAACAGCAGATGCTGGAAGACTCCTCAGTGCCAGCAGAGATTGCTGTAAATTTGGGGAAAACAAACACCATCAATAAATAGTTTCCAAGGAGAACAAAAATGATGCATATGCAGAATTAGCTACTTACTGCAGACTGAAAAGTTTCATCTTTTAAAAGCAATCTCTCAAAACTATCTTCCTTCTACCTTTCAGTGCATGAAACTAAAAGCTAACTTCACAAGTTTCTGATCAAAATGAGGAGCCCCTGTGAAGGACAACATTTTCTAGAATTAGAGATAAAAATATATGTTAGATCCTAGTGTTCACATCACAAAAGCACATCCTTTGGAAGCACATTTCCTACAGAGTTACAAGAATTTGGGGTGGATTCTCTTTTGTGTCCCCATTCCTACCAGAGCTAAAGCAAAGAATTAAAAGAAATCGCAATGAGAATACCAAGTCTTTTTTCCCTCATTTTTGAAGAAGTTGTTCACAACTTAGAAATACCTGACAAGTAGTATTACTGTCAAAAATTTATTCATGTTTTCAGAAACAGGAGTAAGCTAGAAAGATGTGTACTATGGCAACATAAGGCAGAAAAGACAGCAGGATGTTTTACAGGCATAGAATTTGTGTTTGAAAGGATGCAAGGATAGATAATAACACAGATCACAGGAATGGTTTCCCTTTAAATTAGTTTGGAGATGTCAGTTTGTCACTATTCAAATAGTTCCAATTACCTTGTTCATGCAAAGTTTCAGCAAATTTGGCGGCATGGAAATAACTTGCTACAAGACAAAATAAATCTTAGAATCATTAAGGATTGGAAAAGATCTGTAAGATCACCAAGTCCAACCATCAACCTAACATGGCCATGCCACTAAACCATGTCCCTCACTACCACATCTATATATTTTTTGAACCCCTCCAGGGATGGTGACTCCACCACTGCCCTGGGAAGCCTCTTCCAATGCCTAATCACTCTTCCAGGCAAGAAATTGTTCCTAAGATCCAATCTGAACCTCCCCTGGCATAACTTGGGGGACAGGGTTTAGTGGTGACCTGACAGTGTTAGGTTGGACTTGATGTTAAAGGTCTCTTCCAAAACAAAAGGATGCTATGATTCAGAAAGAAAAAGGAGGGCTGGCAATCCAAATGGCAACTTTATCAAAACCAAGGTAGAAAACAGTTAAAATATAATAATTGCTGCTTAAAACCCAAGCTGTTTGTCTTCCTAGAAAATATAAGCCCAAAGCCAAATGGTCTGCTGTCAAACCTTATAGCACTTACATTTCTTTTTAGCTATCCACAGATTTGAAGGGGCAATCAGCACAAAAAAAAACAACCCTGAGAGGCTGAGTATACAGACATTATTGTTCTGCAAGCACTGATTGCTATTGTCACCCTGAAAAATATCTGCTAAATAATGAAATAGTCCATTGCAGAAAAATGCTTGTCTAGATGGCTTTTCTCAGAGTACAATAAGCTCTAGACTCCAGTGACACAATGAAAATGTAACTTCTTAGTGCCTTCTTAGTCATAAGTGTGAAATATTTGTAATTAAGTATGATTCCTGTTAGAGATGTTTCTACTCCTACCACATGCATGTAACGATCTACGTTGTAGTATCAAACCCACAGTGAAGTGATGTGAAAGCTCCAGGTTTTTTAGTGCATAAATTACAGTGAAGGAGACAGGAGACAGTAAAAAAATGATTAGATTTTACCCTGAGTAGCAAAAAAGGATTCTGGAGGAGGGCAGTTCCTCAAACTCTACAGACCTCAAAGTTTCAGCCATTCAGGAATGATACTGCAGTAACTTGGGATTCAGCTGTGTATGAGCCAAAGGCTACCCTTTCAAAACAGCTTTCTGACCTTGCCTCATAAAGCTACAAAGGCAGGGAGGATGGCAAGCTAACTCTATGCAAGATAAAAAAGAACAAAGGTTGGTTATTAGGGAAACTTTCTTCCCTGAGATGACTGTCAAGCCCTGGCCCAGGCTGCCCAGGGAAGTTGTAGAGTCACCATCCTTGGAGAATCTGAAAAGGCATGGAGATATGGTGTTGAGATACATGGTTTAGTGTTGATATGGCAGTGTTGGGTTAACAGCTGGAGTTGATGATATGAAAGGTCTCTTGTAACCAAAATGATTCTATGCTTCTCCTATTAATAAACTGCTGTGTGATCCTGAAGCGTGTACTACGCTAGCAAAATTTCTTTATGCAAGTAGAGAGAAGCCAAGGAGACCCTGTGAAAAGAAGGCTATGCCATAGTACAGCCTTACCTCTGCATTAAGATTTTCTCTGCATTATAAGAAGATTTTCAGAAATTCTCATCAATTTAGCTGCCTATTTCTATTAGAGGTTAATTAACCTTGGAAATCTGACATTCCTACGCTGCAAATGCTTACTCAACTCAAGTAGCACATCTATTTTACAGATGAAGGAACCACTCTCAGAAGAACAAGATTAAAGAAATTGGAGCCATTTTTAGTATTTCTGAGAATTAGGTCTTAAGAGACTTGGAAAAAGGTCAGTACTAAGAATATCAAACAGGGAATCTTTTACTAGCTCCAGTCATCAGCAGTCACAAGCAAGTCTTCCTTAAGACAGTATAATCTTTAATAATGACTTGGTCTTTGCCTCTACTACTTCTAATAGAAATCTGTTCAAGAAAGCTTAGTTTATGATGATTAAAAACCTTCTAATTTCCATCCTAAGTTTATTCACAGTTTGTTCATATGCTGATATCAAGTTCCTTCTTTAAATTCAACAGCTCTTCTCTTCTATGTTTATTCTGCTGATGAATCAACAGAGAGCAATCAGTTCCTTCCCAGCTTTCCATTTTTTAGACTAAAAGAGCCAAGCTCTACTAGTTATCCTCTGAAATAAGCTTTACCTTCTTGGTCAGTTTAACTGCCAACACTGGTTCAAGTTATAATCTCCTTTGAAAAAGCATAGAAAGTGTTTTGTAGAGGTGCACAATAGCACGGAGCTTTACCCATGAGAAAATTAACCATTTCCTCTTCTACTCCCCAAAAAGACTTTGTTGTCAGTCTCAGAAATCTTTCAGGCATGTGGAGATTAATTTGAAGTATAGAGTAATTCATAGATCACACGCCAGTGTTGTCACACCTGTTTTGTGGGGAGTTAAGGACATGGAGACTCCCAACTCCTGTAAGCTTCAGTTTGGCACATGTGGCTTGCTTGTGGTCTCCATAACAGAAAGAGTACAGCTATAAGGATTTCCAGATGGCAGGGCGAACTCTTCCAGGTTCTTGCCCAGGAAGTTAAGAAAAAATTATGTTATTTTGTCCATCCAAGAGAGTTTTACTTTGGGTTCTGACTACAAAAAACCCTTTCCCCAGAAGGACAGTCAAGCATTTGAACAGGTTGCGCAGAAAGGCTGAGCAACCTAAGTCCCTGGAGATTCTGAAGACCAGATTGAACAAAGAAAGCCCTGAGCAACTTGCTCTGATCTCAGGTATCTGGAAATGAAACAATTCAACCACTACGATTTACAAGAAGTTTTATTCCTAGCCCACTGGAAAGAGGAAATGATATTTCTACATGTTCCAGAGAAAAACAATGAATGAGCTCCTCAAAGAGTTAATGCATTAATGTTAAAATAAGAAGAGTGATATAATGAGAAATAATAAGAAATAAATCCACTGTTTTCTAACTGTTTGACAAAGGCTGGAAAAGTTTTACATGTACAACTAAATTGCAAACACTTAGATCTTCAGGAACTCTGTGACTCTCCTAGTTGCATCTAGGTGTTAGCAGTACTGTGCTTTGTTTCTTGCTGGAACAAAATATTTCTAATTCATTAATTTATGAAACATAACATTTATATAGCACTTCTGGAGCAGACACCACAAAAAGCTTAATAAAATACAAGAGCATACAATCAAGAGGCAAAGCCAAATGAATAAAGCTTAAAAGAATGATTTAAACCCTACAAGTGAGAGCCCTAGAAATGAAGATGCCATGTGACATGACTATCACACAGGCAAGAGAGAGGAGAAATACAGATCTAGTAATAGGCAGACAAATATTCTAAGAGCAATTATTAATATGCAACATCTTGTGTAGCAAAGCACTCTACAGCATTTTACAAGTTCTCTCTGAATAGGTAGGGAACAATTTCCACGTCTATTGAAATGCAAGTCATAATATACGGTTTTAATTTGCCAGCTCCTTTAGTGGCAATTATTTATGATGAGACTCTATAGAATCCTAGTGAATGGAATCTTCTGTGGCTGTGAAAAATGAGACATCAAGGCATCATTTGCTATTGAATGCCTGTTGCAGAGTGGGGCTATACAGCCAATTAGCCTCACAATTATCATACATGCAGTTTAGCATAAGGTAGGCTATCAAGGTCTTTTAATTCTTTGCTTTTATAAGCAATAGTTGTATCTAAGGAGCTAATGGGAACAGATTCAACCTAACAGCTTCAAGCAAACGACTTCTTAACCCCTAAAACCAACACAGAATCATGCAACCATTTAGGTTGGAAAAGACCTCCAAGATCATCAAGTTCAGCCATTGACCCAACACCCCTGTGCCACTAAACCATGTCCCTCAGTAGCACATCTACACATTTTTTTTAACCCCTCCACGGATGGTGATTCCACCACTGTCCTTGGGCAGCCTCTTCCAATGTCAAACCACAGAATTGTTCCTCAAGAGCCAATTGAGGCCATTTCCTCTTGTTCTATCCCTAGTCATGTGGGAGAAGATATCAACCCCCACCTTACACCAAGGAGGTGGAGAGAGCCAGAAGATCTCCCCTGAGCCTCCTCTCCTCCATACTAACCAATCGCAGTTCCCCCAGCTGCTCCTCACAAGGCTTATGCATAGGTAACTTGGATAAACTTTGTGCAGACTGCCTTGTTTCCATTTATTTGGCATTTCTGTGTAAAAGAGCTTCCTTTTCCCAACACTGGTGAGGAAGTAATTAACAAAATCTAGTTGAAGAGCTCTTGATGAAAATGTCCATCTTGATCAATAAGAGCTGAGATCATCATTATTAAGAGGCCTATTCTCCTGGGGTTTCCAGGTCACTAATGAAGATTCGAAAAGTCTAACATAGCAGAGATGAATTAACTAAGCTTGGCATCCATAGCTGTCCTACAAATTGACTGTGAGTTTGTTTCACCATGCAGGGCAGTTTTGGCATATGTGATACTACAAGAACCAGAAGTCTGAGCAGAAGTGAACCTTAAGAGTGTGTCTTTCAGCTCCTCCTATTCCTGACCACAAGATTGTTGCAGGATTTTTTGACTCAGGAAGAGACTTATGGTGTCTTGAAGCAAAGAAATACTATGTAGGAGAAGCAAAGCTGTGTGTTTGCTGCTGAAAAGGATAAAGAAGCAGTCAATTTAAAAATTAAATTTTTAGGCCATTTTGCTCTGGTTTTATGGCATGATAAATATTATCTGTGTTCCAAGTGACATTTATTATTCTTCAGAGATCTGAAAACAGTTTCCTGACTACCAGTTGCACATGCTATATGTCATTCTCCCTGTTTTCTTGATAGTTGTTTTGAGACCACTTTGGATTTACTGAAAGGTCATAGCAATACATAAAGGATTCCATTTTGGTGCAGAAGAAAGGGAGATGAGGAGGTCAGGAGGCTAGCCAGCAGTGGGACCATGAATACTTCTGCCCAAAATTTTCAACTTGTGCAAGACAGTATGAAATATCCCCTGACACTCATGGGGCTGCTCTGCAACTCTACTACTTCCTCCAAGTAAAGATGACAGTTCTACAGGAGATTAAGTCCATACTCTGTGAAGCTTTAGCAGGAAAGGACACCTGTGAAGTTACCCCAGGATTAGTTTCCACAAATGAGGACCATAGTCTACTAGAATTGAAATCCAATGAAATTGCTTGTGACTCTAATTATGCATTATCATGGGTGTCAAGCCAAAATATTACAATGCAATTAATTAGACTTTCAGCACTGGCTTTATAGATAAGGTTTAGTTAGGAACAGAAACTTTTCCTCCTGAAAAAAAAACTCAAACCATAATTCAGTGCCTAGATTGTAGTTTTCAGTCACACATCAGCTCTACTTAGCCCCTGCCACTGATGTAATAGCTCACAGATGACAAAGCACAAAATACTCTGCCAAGTCTATCAAAATAATTTGCTAACCTTTACAATACTCTGTCAATAGAGAAAAAGTGTGTTTTACAAGTGTCCTAAAGGTCTGTTATGTTCATCTGTTAGACCTGTAGAAGTTCAAGAAAATGAAATGATTTCTTCTAAAGTGAGAGGAAAGTTGTGTAGAGGCTCAGCTCTCTTCTCTGCATAGTCTAACCACCACGTTCTTGGTTTAACATATTTTATTACAAGACAAAACAAAAGGAATTGTCTAAACAAATTCCTTCCTGAAGAACTGTCTAAGCATTTTGATTCATATGAAAATGTAAGGAATATGCCAAAGATTGAGGTCAATCCAGGCATTCTCCCAGCATTTGGGAAGCTGTACTTCCAACAAGCAAAATCAGCTCTCTGTCAAATCTTTAATACTCAACAAAAAACTGCAAGCTCAGCTCTTCAAGGAAAAAGGTTACTTCACTGTATTCTATATTCACTTATGTCCTTTTCACCTTTCTCTACTTCCCTCTCCCTTCTACTTTTATAGCTTAGAGCAGGAAATCCAATTGCATTCCTAACCGTAGGTTAATGGTTAATCATTTTACATCATATAGAACAATCACTCACCTCCCCAGGCATTTAAAGTATGATTAACCAATTATCCTCTGGTATAAGATAGAGGGGCATAAGGAACTACCATCCCAATTTTGTATCAAACACCACTTGCAAATCATAGAATCAGACTCATCATGGTTGGAAAATACCTCTGAGATCATCAAGTCCAAACGTTCACCCACCCAACAGTGCCATGCTCACCACTAAACCAGGGCCCCAAGCACCACAGCTACATCTGTTTTGAACTCTTCTGGGGATGGTGATTCCACCACCAGCCTGTGCCAAGGCCTGATAACTCTTCAGGTGAAGAAATTCTTCCTAATATACAATCTGAACCTCCCCTGGTACAACTTGAAGCCATTTCCTTTTGTCTTATCACTCATTATCTGGAAGAAGAGACCAACATTCTTTCCCAGACAGTAGATTATTCCAAACAGTCTAAAACTGCACTCAAGAGCATTCAATAGTAAACAAGTTTAAGCCAAAGCCTCTATCAAAAACATATGTAAGATATAAATACTTGCTCTCCATCACACCCAGCCAATACACCAGGCAAAATCCTTTGAATAGTGTCCATATCTCATGAAGCACTACGAAATAGTAAGTCCTGATGGAAAAGAACTGCTATAAAGCCCCAATGTAGTATTTCAGTAGAGCAAGGGGAGCAGAACCATATCTAGACATCTGAGACCGTAGAAGATCAAAGTTTATTTGCTTCAGTGCCCTGAGCTTTCAGCTCTACTGATACCACCATGTCAGATGTCCTGTTAGTCTGTACACCTGACCCAAACAGAACAAGCTAGCTTTTACCAACTAATGTTCAGGAATCATTGTAAGCATAACAGTGAGAACTCTAATTAAAGGCAGAAATCCCTTTCAATTGCTATCTCACTCTAAGCACACAATCAAGGACTATCTGCGCTTCTGGGATCGGGTGACAACAAACAAGGGTTCCGAGTTCCTACAGGTTCCGAGCTTCTAAAGGAATAATAGAAAAGCCTTTACCTACTGCAAACACCTTAGGACACATTAAATTCATTCATTCATTCATAGATTCATTGCTCAGCCACACTGGTCTTCCTCCTGCCCTGCTTGACTTTTTGCATAGAGGGATGGATAGATCTTGTGCTCTAAGAAGGGCATCCTTGAAGGACTGCCAGCTTTGATGGGTTCCTTTGTCCCTAAGGACAGTATCCTAGGGGACCTCACCCATCAAATCTCTCAGCAGTTGGAAGTTTTCCTTCCTGAAATTCAAAGTCCTTACTTTACTCCATGCCATGCCTATGCTTCTAGTGATTGTGAACCTGATTAAGGCATGGTCACTACATCCTAGACTTCCCTCTATCACCATGAGGTTAATAAGGTTTTCTTCATTGGTCAGTAGCAGGTCTAGCAATGCATTATCCCTAGTTGGTTTATCTAGAACCTGTGCCAAAAAGTTATCATCCATAAATTCCAGGAGTCTCCTGGACTACCTACACCCCACTGTAGATGTCTGGGTAGTTAAAATCCCCCACCAGGATGAGGGCTGGTGAGCTCAATGCTTCCTTTAACTGAAGAAAGAAGGCTTCAACAACAGGCTCCAATTGGTCAGGTGGCCTATAGTAGACCCCAACCACAAGCTGGCCTTTGTAGGGCTGACCTTTAAGTTTAACCCACAAACTCTCAACTTCATCATGCTTGTTGCTGAGAACTGGTTCCTCACAGTCAGTTTTCTAACATAGGGGAGAACACCCCCACCCCTCCTTCCTAAGCTATCCCTTCTGAACACTCTATAGCCCTTCATTGCTATTTTCCAATCATGAGATTCATCAGATCAAAGTTATCCGATTGCACCAGGGCCTCCACCTCATCCTGCTTATTACCCTTGCTGTGTGCATTTGTATAGAGGCACTTCAGTTGGGCTATTGATCTTATCACCTTCTGGGAAGTGCCTTTATCATCTTCTTTGTAATTCACAGGTATTGTCTATCTGTCCCTTGGAGTGTTAGCAATCTCATTATCACCCCATTCATTCAGAGGCGGATCCCCTCCCCCGACTCATCTAGTTTAAAGCTTTACCAGTAAGTCCAGCCAGCTTGCTCCCCAGAACATTCTTACCCCACTTGGTCAGATTCAATCCATCTTTTGTTAACATGCCTGGTCTCTCAAAGCTACGTCCAAGATTATAAAACCCAAAGCCCTGATCACGACACCAGCCACTCACCCGCTCATTCACCCTGTCAATTTGACTCTGTTTCCAAGGGTCCCAGCCTGCTACAGGGAGGAGAGACGGGAACACTATCTGAGCTTCTGACCCTCTCAGCATCTTACCAAGGGATATGAAGTCCCTTTTGATGTCATGAAATTTCCTCGTTGTGGCCTCATATGATTCTATGTGGAAGATTAGGAGGGGGTAATAATCAACTGGTTTGACCTGACGGGGCAGTTTCTTTTTGATGTCACAAATGTGGGCCCCTGGATGGGTACAGACCTCTTTAGAGAGGTTATCTGGCTGACAAATAGGTGTCTCAGTGCCTTTCAGTTAGGAGTCTCCTACTACTAATATCCTCCTAGGTTTTTTAATAGCCGAGGTTGTGATCTGTTTAGAAGGTAGTGGGATACAACCAGTGGACCTTCAAGACAGAACTTCTCTCTCCCTATCACCCTTCTGACTCTCAGGGGCCAAGGCCTCATATCTGTTCATTAAAGGCACTTGAGGAGGTGAAAGAGGGCAGGAAGAAATTTTTGCACCTCTCTGGTGAGGGATCTGTTTCCACTCTCCTCCATCTACCAGATCCATTCCATCTGCATGATGGCAGGAGGGGCAGGGCTTCGCCACCTCCTGCCAGACTTCTTTTGCAGTGGAAAGGTTGCGAGTCCACCAGTCTATTTCCTTTTCACAATCCCTAATGCTTCTTAGTCTCTCCACCTACATACATGAGCCTTTCCTACATACCTAAGTAGTAACAGGAAGACTTTGGAATTGGAAGTATTCCTGTTTTTCTGTGTTTCTATTGCAGAAGAACCTAAAACCTAGAGAAAATACAGTGGCACAAAATAACAGTTTGCCACTTTTGGTAACTCCTTTAAGCACGCAGCCCCTCCAATAATTCAATAAATGCCATAAGAAATAATGGCAGCTTAGTTACAGGAATAAAGTGGAAAACAGTTCAGTAAGAAGTCTCTCTCCTAAGCATATTCATGAACAGAAATAATGTATTGCTATTATCCTGCTCTGAACAGGTGGAGATCAGAGAAGCAAATGTATTATCATATAATCATAGAGTTCTCCACTTCCCACAGCTTTTGATAAGCATATTGTTAATTAGACATGCTCTGTTTCCACTTGTTGCAACAAAAGGAGCTTTCTAGATGAGCACCTTGCTAAAACCTGCCTCTGACTCTGCTCAGGTTGCAGATCACCCACTGTGCAGCCTCAGTGAAGGTCCTGCTTCCCTCAGTAAAGGGTGTTTACTTGGAACAAGCTCTATCCCATTACCTGCCATGCTCTAGTTGCCATCTTTTCCCAGAATACACACAGTTTAGGTTAGTTCAGGTATTTAACCTGAGATGGTGATGATGATGAACTCTGAAATATCCACAGTACACATGCCCCTGTTGCAGCATGAAGGGGAACAGAAGAGCAGTCACAGAACTGTTCAGAACCATCGGAGAAATCACATTCAGGGAATAATTCCAGTAGCAGTTTTGAGGTCTATTTTCAAATAAGATGAACCATACCCCAGATGCACCTATTCCTTTCTACTCTAAAGGAGAAAGCACAAATGGAAACACTAAGAATGAAGTTCCATTAGATGAATGTCACTTGGATACACCATTACACTGTTCTAGCATGACATCAGATGTAGTATAGTTATTGATGCAAGGGACATCCAAACTTGCATTAAAAGGAATTTGTATCTTGATCATGTAGCTATAATATCTCCAGTTAATCTTTTTAATCCACTTAGTATTATTTTCCTTGATACATCTATTTTTTACCCCAACATTAATGCTCTGACTGTCCCAATGGTATTCATCCTAAGGCCAGGTTTCTAAATATAAGCAATACCAGATCCTGTGGCTTGTTCCAAAAAAAGCTGATAGAAGAAAGCTACATTAAACTTGGGTGTCTGCGTATAATTCAGGATCCATAATGAAAAGATAAGATCACTTTGGAATGGTTAGGAAGTGAACTATGGTTGTATATTATAAGTTCTGAGGAAACCACAGTCTGTCATAATACTCTATTGTGTAGTGCTTGATGTGAACAGTGTTGAATTTGAAGTTAAAATTGACAAAGATTGCTGTGGACAGATAGAGCCCATTGAGTAGAGAGATAATAATACTATATACATTCCTCAAATGGAAAACTCAATAGAATATTTTGAGGCTAAGAATGTGGAAAAAGGATAGGAATAATGTTTTTCTATTACAAATAGAGGAAAGAAAAATGCATTAAATACACCATATATCTGATGTCCTAAAGAAAATGTTGTTGACTGCACAGCTTTTTTTGAAGAGGAAAAAAACAATCAAGCCAATCATGTAAAATAAGAATGTGACTTGGATAATTTTCTACTTTTGCTACAGGTCTAGCTCAGCACACTGCCACCTCCATCTTTACAGTCATTTACTGGCTGAGAGCATGCACATGGACCACAATAAAAACCAAATAGAGTATACTTTCATCTGACAGCTCGATGAGGGGTGATTTAGGTTGGATGTTAGGAAGAAGTTCTTCTACATGAAGATGGTGAGACACTGGCCCAGGTTGCCCAGAGAGGTGGTGGAAGCTGGAAGTTTTGAAGGCCAGGCTGGCTGGGGCTGTGAGCAAGCTTATCTAGCGAGGTGTCCCTGTCCATGGCAGGGGGGTTGGAACTAGATGATCTTTAAGGTCCCTTCCAATCCTGACAGTTCTATGATTCTATGACAGGCTAATCAGTTGAAGGAAAAAAAAAAAAGACCTGACTACAGCATAGCAGTGTAATAATTAGGCATTTTGGTTGAGATTGGGGAGTATTTTTCATCCTGCAATTGAAAGCTACAAACTTGCAGAGCAAGTATTTTGGAAATACTAGTCTTGAAGAATAAGGTCTCTCACAAGCTTTTAGTGGCCAGTCTTGTGGATTGGTTTGATTTGTCACTGTGTGCAGGGAGGTAGTGTCCCAGTGAGAAGCAGCCAGGTGTGGAACAACCAGTACTGGGAGACATGCTCCTGCAAGGTGTAAAACCAATAAACTTGTATTTCTCAAGTTGTTTTCTCTCCTTTCTAGGGATTCCACTCTTTTTAAAGACAAATCAGGTGGGATGTACACCTTTCTTTTATGTGTGCTCATTGCTTTTAAAGCACATTCTTGTAGTGCTTGTAGCTTAATTAGGTAGGTTGTATGGGTTAGACTTGCCTATAAAAGGCATCTCAGTGACTTGAATGATCTATTCACATTGTGAGATTCACAAAAGCATTAGCCACATTTTCAGTCTGGAAAACTTGATATTAGATTAACAAAAAACAGAATTGTTAAAAATAAGCTCATGCTGGGTGACTTTTTCCCCTTCCAAAACTGCTACAGTGTCCACCAAACTTGAATTTCAGCTGCTTTTGAGTGCACAGGTCACCCAGAATATAATCAAATAAAAGGACTCAAAAATTAGGTGTAATATTTCAGGTTGTTTTAGGAAATGCTAAATAACTGCAGAAGAAAATGATGCCTCTGAGTGGAAGAACTGACTGATGAAAACCTCATAATTTGTGTCTGCACTAGACCACACTAGTTTCATTCATTCATTCCCTTAAAATGGGCCTTGTTTGTCAGTGACTAACAGTAACATGATGTACACTTACAGCTTTTTAGAGCAAAATTTTGATTAAATGCCAAAAAAAATCTTGATGTAACACTTTGACTTGAACTATCATATTCATTTTTTTTTTAGTCACCCTAAACATCTCAATAAAATTTGCAGTCTGTGCAGCCTGGCATCATAATCAGAGTAATTAGTCTTCATCCATTCAATGTCAGCTGCTTCTGGATATTCACTAAGGCTTAATAACTGTCATTCTCCACTACCAGAACTGCTATTAGAACACATCACTATGAATCTATCAAATCTATGCAACAGGTTTTTCCACATACAGATTGTTTGGGCATTTTTTGTTAGAAACTAACTAATCTTTATACACCCAACAGTAACTTCTCCATATTTATATACCAAACAGTAACCTCTCTATTTGCCATGTACAATAAGCCCCAGTAAACCAGTATTTAATAATGAAAATAGTAATCAAATATTTAATACAATCTTCAGATCATTTTGGTCACTGAATCTGGCAGTAGACCAAAGAAAACTGGAGCACTGCCATTAAATCAACCAGCTGGTGTTCCAGAAAGATGAAATCTTCTTTGTTTCAGTCATGGTATGTGGAAGTACTTGAGAACTTCCTAGGAAAGCTGTTGGCTGAGCATTGCCTGACAAAGTGGTACCAGCACACTGAGGTCAAAATCATCTCTGTCACTACAGAAGTACTGACAACTTAAGGGAAAAACACATTGACTCCCTAGAAACTACAAAATTCCTGTAAGTGCATGCTCAGTTCTAACTTCATCTTTAGTGGAACAGTGACTATGGATCATATGAGGCTTTGGCTCAAACCACTTTTCTTTTAAATGAAAAAAACCCCAACCCTGAAATGCACTTTTCATTATTTTCCCCTCTCATCTATCAAGGGTCTAGCTGACTTCTCCATCTTGAGTGATAATTTTTAGAAGCCCCATGGTCTCTAGCTGAAAATAACTTTATACAAAGGGAAGAATCACTGTGTGCTCACTGACACATAAGGATGTATAACCTAAAAGTAATACTATATCAGAATTTATTAACTAAACAACAGACACAAGTAATTACTGAAAGTTGTGTTTTTATGTAGTGTATCACATCACTAAACCCTTCCTGAAAATAGGAATGTTTTTTAGCTCAAGTCTGGAACCATCACTTAAAGTTTAGAGGGAAATAATCTGTTTCCAAAATACTTACCAACCACAGAGATATTTGTATACACATAATTAACACATAGGAATAGGAAATTCCTATGCGTTAGCATATTTTGGGCCTTTTAATGCCTCTTGGATATGGAAATTTATTTTTTTATTTTCCAAAGCTTATTTATTTCACCAAAGAGCATAGTGACAGAAATCTCCCTTCCTAGAACACGCTCACTGGACCAATCTAAATGACACTACTGGTTATCATGGTGAAAAAAGGAAAGCTGATGAATATAGATGTAAAAGATGGTCAGAGAAGTAAGAGAACTTTATGGACATGGCTGACTTGGAGGAGTATGAGACTTCCAAATTTTAAATGCCGCATTGTCACCAGTCCTTAACCTAACTACACCTATCTGCAATAATTCTACCTTAACCTTTAAGGTCAGCATTGAGTGTGTATCTAAACTGAGTGCAACTCTATGACTTTTTACAACATACATCAGTTCTGGCAAATAAATCATGAGAGCACTTGACTTTCTATATGACCTTCATAAGAACACTTGCTTATAAGCTTAGATATTAGGAAAAAATATACTTTATATACTTCCATTACATGTTCTGTACACTAAACATTTTCATAAGTCAGACAAACTAGGCAAGAATTGGATATAGCAAGTTTATCAGCCTCTGGCTAGACTGTTTTGTTATTCCAGTTGTTGATTTCTCTCTCAGGACATTAAAAGGAACAAGTGGAAGAACCATGGAAGCAAGGAACACACTTAAGGACATGGTTTAGTGGCATGTTAGTGATAGGTAGATGGTTGGACTTGATGATTGTAGAGATCTCTTCCAGCCTTAATGATTTGGGCTGAGGAGTCTCTGTAGAATGATAATTTGACATTGAGCCTTAAATATGTTGCTCTAATTTGCATATATAGAAAGTATATTACATTCAGGAATTAGACTGGCTTAATTTATAATTCATGATATCACTTTTTCCATATGCACTCAAGCTTTTTCCCTCTTTCCAGAATCCTGTTATTAGACAAGTTTAATCATACAAATCCAAACAAATGTTCATGAATGTTCAATAATGAGGATCAAAATCCCACATTTTAATAAATGCAAACAATGTTTTTCACTGAAAGTCAAGAAGGCTTTTAAGTTCCCCACCCTTGTATGAAAGTCCCATCTGAAATATGCAGTTAGAATCTCATGTTTTAGATCAGTATCCAACTAAAACTTCTTTGGTATCACTAACCGGCATAAGGTGTTCTTAAAACTGGGTTAATTTAAAAGGATTTGTCAGTTTATATATAAAAGATGTGTTTCCTATACCTTAAAACTGCTGGTTGCTGCTATCTCTAACCTAAAAAGAACTCAGTGTAATCTTCTGCAATGTATTTTATTCATCAGCACAAAAACTGAAAGGAAATAGCAAAGCGAGAAGTCTCTGTACAAGCCTGGCTGCAGTTCTGAGAGGGTCTTCCACATGATTCTGCTTTTCAGGACTTAGTGCAAGAGCATGTCTCCCTTCAGCAGAGTCTTAGCTTATCTTGAGGAATAAGGCCCTTAACCTACTTTCAGTTTTAGGAAAAACAGAGCAATACAAAAGAATCCTTGACATATGTAGGCTACATTTCCTGTTCCTTTCTCCCATTATAACATTTAACTAGGTAAGTGTTGCTTTAGTTCTTTAGATGCTGCTGTAGCCACATGCACTACTTACATCGATATGAAGTCATTTCAGTCCTCCTCCTCAAATTCAGTTTATTTCTCATCTATGCTGGTACAGCAGAGATCCTGTGTCCCACAGAAACAAAACTTTCCTTTTCAAAAGCTGATTAGTCTGATTCTGATCTAATTTGAGAGATAGGAAGCCAGTATAATTCCAGCAAACAACTGATATTTGAATGAGGGTTTAAAGGGTAAAAAAAGATTAAATCAGCTTTGAAACTTAGCTGCCTAAAATAGCTACCAAAATAGATTAACTTAAAGTCATATTTTGATATTCATGGAGTTGAACTTGTTATTAGGCACACTAACAGAAAGGCTAATTGGGGCTAGCTAAAGACAAAAAGCAACAACAGGCAGAGAAAGATTTGCTACAGCTATCCAAACTTCAAGTATATTTCAGTATGGCTTAGAGAAAGCTGGAACTGAAAAGATAAAGTCTAAATGGCATTCAGGCAACACCAGTCTGTCTTTTTGCTCTTTGTAATGCTCTGGTACTGTATAGGAATGAATCCACTGACAGTGTAAATTCCTTTTTACTAGAATGTTGCAATAGCAAAAAGTCACTTCTTTTAACTTACTCTCTCTCTAAATCATTACTGGACTAGCATTTATGGTACTAAATGAACTGGAGACTTCTAACATTTTGATCAGCTTTGAATAAGGCAGATGATGACAGGATTGAGGGCTTAAGAACATTTAAGTGAATTACTTTGCAAGGATAGTCAGTTTATTTCATCAGTTTGCTGGACATTAACCTTGGATTCCGAATTTAAGCTCCTTCATACCCTTTCCCAGACGCATTAGCATTAGATCATTTCTGCTTTGTCTCTGAAGGTTAGCAGATTAATGACAGTCTCTGTATTCAAGGGAGTAAGTTATAACCTTCAGATGCATCAGAAACAAGAAAGAGAAGGTGCAGGTCCACTGCTTGCCACACTTTAGAGCTCAGCACAGTAATCCTGGTCCAGCCTGGACCAAAAATAGAAGTGCAATTAGAGAACTAACTTCATGTTACTAAACTAGGTTATGAGCTTTAACAAAGAAAAAAATTGTTCACTATACTAACTTGAACTATGCATTCCCTCTTGTGGAAAGTTTTTATTCAGTACTTTTCTGGACAGTTGGAATTTTCTACAGCTTTTTACAGTCATAGGCACAGATATAAGAAGTCTAGTAAGACTAGTAAATACTTCTGACCCTACAGCAGCTTATTCTGAACCTTAATTTTATATCAAAGCTTCTCTACTAACAAGAAAAAGGAGACTGGTTCAGATGAGGGTATGTCTTATTCTTTCAAAAGTGTTTTTACCTGCTTGCATGTTCCTACCTTGGCAGTAACGCAGTTGACACGATGCATTATTAATGTGAAAATAGTATTTCTCTATCTATCTCTCTATATATCTATCTATATCATATTTGCACTCCTCTGTTTCTTATTTTAGGTTGTATTCTATCAAGTCTTACAGCTCTTGGATTTATTTTCATTTGAAAGGAGTTTTTTACTTGGGAAGGGTGCTAGGTAGACTGCCCAGGAGGACTGGGTCCTCTGATCATCCACAGAACAATTTATTGCAAGCTATAGGTAGAGGCATAACTTGAGAGGCTGAAAAGGCAACACAAATTCTTGTCCACCAGTTCTTTGCAAGTTGTGGCTGCCTAGCATAAGAATGCCGGTGGCTTTGCATGGCTTGTACATTTGTCACCTAGAATAGCATTTCCTGAAGGCCACCATAACTTCTAATGATAAACAGAATCCCCTTTCCCTACCTTCTCTCCATTATAAAGGAGAATTGGATGGCTCCACTTGGAACCTGTCCTTGTTCCTACTCAAAACTGCCTAGGTTCATACATCTGGCCATGTCTTAGCTTTCCTCCCCACTATCAATACAGGTTAGGGGATGAGATGATGGAGAGCAGCCCTGCAGAAAAGGACTTGGGAGNGTTGGGGATGTCCCTGCCCAGTGCAGGGGGGTTGGACTAGATGACCTCCAGAGGTCCCTTCCAACCCTAACCATTCTATGATTCTATGATTCCTCCTTAACTACTTGTCATTTTGAAAAGTTAACCCATTTGTCCTTTTGTAAATTCATCAGAAGCTTGGTACAAGTCCACAGAACTTTCCCCAGGAAAAAAAGACACAGAACAAAATACATTTCCTCATGTCAATGAAAATTAATCAGTACCATTTGAAGCTGCTTCAGCCAACAGCCACAATTGATAATTAACTCATTTTACTGGTCCATACTTATTTTTATGTAGCCGATTTCCCCTTTCTAATGCAATTCTTCTTCAGTTCACTGAATTCAGTTCAGCATAGACTGACCTGAGAAGGGTTGCAAACATGTCACATTTGCTCCATGTTGACTCTAATACTTCAGGTTAGAGACAAACAGTTTAAATGAGTCTCTGACAAGGAAACTATCTAGCTCCCCAAAAACCTGTTTCAAAATAGCTACTCAGCTTGAACCATCTCTAAGGCAATTTTCTATGTCACATTTCACCACTGATTTTTTAGAGTTGAGTGTTTTCTCTTGGTGATGGTTAGACACTTCTCCATTTCACCCCTCTCCTGTTTACAACATAAACCTTACTTTTTACAGTGCTGCTGTTGTTTCCATGTACAGGATGCCACCAGCTTTCAAATTCATAATTTTGGTCTAGAGAAACCATTCCATGCATCAAAGCTTCAACACTTTGCTTCAAAGACTGATTAAACCACAGTATTTGCAACACCATCAAAACAACGCTCTGACTTGGGGAACTTTGGATGAGGCTCTGAGCTAGCTGATCTAGTTAAAGATGTCTCCGCTCACTACAGGGAGGTTGGACTACACCTTTAAATGTCCCAGCCAAGCCAAAATAATCTATGATTCTACAGCTTTTCCTCCAACCCCAAACATTCTGACTTTATGATAGTTTTTCTCTCTCCACTTCTTAACCACTAAGAATTGCTATCAACCAGGGGAAATTTGGTCTCCTCAGTGCCACAGAGGAAGGTTAGAACTCAAGAGATCAAATCTGAATAGAGTTTAAAAACACTGCACACCATCATAATCAGTTTACTTTTCCAAATAGAAATATCCTCCCAGCTTTGGAAAAGCTACACAGAAAATTGCATGTCAAGATGATAAATTTGTCAATTTGTAAAATTGCTTATTGCTGCGGGCATGACACCAACAGTAAAATAAATGAAAACTTCATCCTGGACACAAGAGACATATCACACCTGACCTTCAATTATTTGATCATGTGACTGCCTACATTTATTCAGACCATTCTCTTGGCCATAAAGGAAGAAAGAAGGAAATAAATACAAGCACAATTTCCTACATGGATAGTTGTTTGTCTTTACAACAGGCAAGACAACAAGACTTTCTGAGCTAAGGCTGTATTTTGTTAGACCTTATCTTGTAAACATCAACCCCTGGCTGTCTGCCATCTCTAATACTGACCAAACCAACCCCTCACCATAAAATCTCAATCTGGGGCAACTGATACTGGCAAAAGGTTACTGAGTGGTGAACACAAGGATGTCTTGAAATGCACTGTTGGATTCTCTGCAGCTGGATCTGCAAGCTAGACTTGCAACAGATCTCAAGGAAAGGAGGTGTGGTCCTGATGTGTTGCTGTAAACTCTAGTTCCAGGTCAGGCACAGTCTGAAAATCACTTGGGGTNCTGCAGGTGTCAAAGTGCAGACTTAAAACAAAATTCCAAGTGATTTTTTTTTTGTTTTCTTTTACCTTCCAGGAAATGTCCAAGTTAAAGTTAGTCTCAAATTGCCATACCATTTCCACTGTTTGTTAGAGCATTAATCAAAAGTAATCCACTACAGGTCAATTAGAGTGTAAATTTTTCATGTCAAATGCAGCATATCAAATCAGCTTTGCATGGGCCACAGAGAAGATGTCTTCAGGAGCTTAGTGGATTCTGCACTAATGACTGGCACAGACGTTTAGGGTACCAGAAGCCAATTTGTTATTTACTGGCTCAGAGATCAAAATTGCATCTCAGAGACGAAACTACTTTCCTTAGGTTAAGATCAGTGTCAGCAGCTGTAAACATTTGGAGCTTCTTCTGTTTGAAAACTCCCCTAAACTTTCCACCTATTCATTCAAAACATTCCAAATCATCTTTCATGCCTACACCAGACACATTATCCCTTTTTTGATTCATCACGACTCCAAGCAGAATATGTGTACCTTTCTCCTCCCCCCCTTTGCAGCATACTTGGTGCTCCACAGAGATCATTCCAAAGTCTTAAACACTGCTTAAGCCACTCAAGACCAACTCTTGTCAACTCCTCCTCCAACAACTGGTGCCCTAGAATTGAGGTGAGACCAAGAGGAGTGCACCTGCAGGTAAGACCTGGCTGAATGGCTCCTTCTGCATCACTGCCATGACACTAACCCAAAGAGCAACGTAGTCTGGGATCACTGTTCTGCCTGAAGGAAATATCAACTGAATAAACAAATCCAGTTTCTAACTTGTTTTCAAGTAAATGTAATAAAAATATGAAAAGCTAGACAAGTAAATGTAGTTTATCTGTATTTTCTTTCCAAGACAAAAATGCTTTCCTTTCAGTTAGCTCTACCAGAAACAAATCTCTGTATCATTACATTTAGCATTAGTTAACTCAATTTCTAGTTTTGAAGAAATGAAAGGAAAACCTATAGCGTAAAATAAGGAGTTTCAAAAATTCAGGCAATATTTTCTCTACTAAACACTACCTAAAGATTATCTATTTTTACTTTCCCAATTTCCTGACATCCCTGTGACAAAATCTAGAAACTACTGACATGGGAAAGAGATTGAAAAAAAGAATTTATGTATCTTTAACCATCAGTTATTTCCCAGATAGGAAGATGGAATTGAATAAACTGGAGAGTTAAGACCAAGCAGAATATTTTTACATGAAAATAAGTAGGAACACTCAGACCTCTGTCTGAAAAAGCACTAATTATAAATCTTAATCAGGACTTTTTACATTTTGTGAAGGTAATGAGTGTATCTCTCTTCTTGCTACTAATTATGTATTATGAATATCCTCTTTCCTTCTGTTTGTGGGTGGCAGTGAAATATGTCTAGCTATCCCCCCCTTAAAATGCTATTTTTTATTATTTTACTGACATACATTGAAATTAATTGTTTTATTTTTTTAAACTTAATCCATCTTGAATCATGATTCAGACATTTCTCAATGATTAAGTAATAACGTTTTCTTAAGTATGTAATCTCCATTTTGGCTCTGGCACAGACAGCATTGCAATTCCATGCACAATTCTAGGGAGTATATTGGTCCTTTACCAATAAAAATCACTGTGCATCCTGATAGATCAAGGTACCTGCTACTTCCTTCATCCTTCAGCTTCTCATGGTTCATGACTAGTCTCATGGCTGCTGACAGGTTCATTTCACCTGTAGACATGGTGCTTGGGGCCATGGTTTAGTGGTGAGCATGGTTGTGTTGGGTGGATGGTTGGGCTTGATGATCTCATGGATCTTTTCCAACCATGATGTTTCTGTGACTCAGTCAGGTACAAAAATACCACTTCTGAGGTAGCAGTGCAAGTACACAGCAAAGAAATTCTCTGCCCCAGGCATCAACTCGAATGCCTGTTGCTCTGAGCGTCTGAAATACCCTTATCCCCAGGTGAACTCCAAGCCTTCCAGAAGCTTTTGCAGAGATCTCCACTCCCACCTGAACAGATAGCTCATCCTTCTGACTTGTCAAGCTATATTAGTAATCTCCACTTCCCACCCCAAAACACAGAGAAAGGCTGGTAGGTGTCAAGATAAGGTCTTAAAACAGCATCATCACCTCTTGGCCATGAGCCCTGTGGGCAGCCACAGGAATCCACTACATCACTTGCTACTGAACTTCAAAGCAAAATTCCCTTTTCCCTGTCTCATGTGCCTGTTCCCAGGTACCATCCTAGCCTTTCTGGAGAGCTTTTTCTTTAACATGTCCACAGAGGTGCACATAGATAACACCCACAGCTCAGAGGCTGGACAACATTTTTCCTTCCAGGGTTCACCAGAGCCAGTAACTCCAGCTCTGAGAATTCTTCCTTAACTCCCAGCATTTAGGGAAGTCAAGTATTAGAACATGCTTTGAAGGGACAAATAGCCCCATCACAGTTTTCAAATGAGCTTCTTCATTTGGGCAAGTTAAAAACACTTTTTGTATGTTATAATTTGATTCATCTGTAATCACCCCTAACTGCTCCCTTCCTGAATTTTTCTCTCTTCTCAAAATGTTCCAAATGGAAAAGAAAAACCCAGATGCTGCCTAAGTACCCATTTCATGATGATTGCATTTTAAGCAGCATCCAAGAGGCATCACCATTTCAGGATGTGTTTTAGAAACCTTTATCTTGCCATCTGAGTATGGCAAGGGAAGTAGTTTTCGGAGGCAATCATATCTGCCACAAAATATCAACTGTGCAAAGGTAGGAGTGGAGCAGTTTCAATTACTTGCTGAAATGAAGCACAGAAATATTTGAGTTGGATTTGAGAAGTGTTTGACTAGTCCAGTCAATATCAAAGAAGGAAAAAAAGCCTGGAAAAGGTTTCTATCAAGTGATGGAAATTGAAGTCATCACATGAGCTATACAGAGCTTCATCTGAAAGGTGTAAGGGGACTCAAATGGAATTCATAGAAGAGTTTGGGTTAGAAGAGACCTTTAAAGGTCAGCTTGGTGTCATCTGAGGGTACACTTGATTCCACTGTTCGTCTAAGAAAATGCCTTTGCAAGGTTTTAACATCAAGAACTGTGATAAGAGAGAGGCAAAAAGCTTCTGAACATCTATATATCCATTTGAGCTAAGCTGTAACTACTGATTTGGCTGACTATGCTGTTAAAATATATAGCTTTAATTTTGATTACAGTTGATTGTAGTGATAAAAAACTCATTGTAATTACATTAGCATATGCACAGTTCCTGCTTTTGGCAGACTTAAGCACATATTCTAAGGAAGCTGGTAAAGATGTTATTTCCCTTAATGGTCTTCAGAAATTAGGGTGGAAACTTTGCTTGCTTTTGGCAATGGTATAAAAGACATAAGAGTTACTCCTAAAAGCCTCATGTGTGTCCAAAAAAGTCAATGTTTTCCAAGTGTATCATAGAATGGTTTGGGTTGGAAGGGACCTCTGGAGGTCCTCTAGTCCAACCCCCCTGCAGTGGGCAGGGACATCCCCATCTAGATCAGGTTACCCAGAGCCCTGGCAAGCCTCGCCTTGAATGCCTCCAGGGATGGGGCCTCAACCACCTCCCTGGGCAACCTGTTCCAGTGTTCCACCACCCTTCACACTTCACTGGAACAAAATATTTATGTGGTCTACTTTTTAGCTGGCCTAATCAGCCTTAACTGAAAATGTTTGGAAGAGCTGATAAAAGTCATTACTTCAGGTCCCCTATGGTGCCACCACTCATACAAACACAACTCATTTAAGATTTTTAAATGCATTTCCATCTACCTTTCCATCTTCAGTTATGATCTAAGACAGGCTTGTGCAGTCACCATCATCATCATCATGGCTAGGCTTCGCAAATGAAGATCCAGGATGCGCAGTCAATATGTCTTTTTTAAACATATTCTTAATTATTGACCAAGTTTAGACATGCCATGGGGAAAATAATCTTATAAATGAGAAGGAAAAACCTTATTAGTCATTGCAGAAGTGATAACTATAATTTTTTTCTAAACATTAAAGTCCTAAAAATTAAGTAAACCACATATCTAAGGATTGTTACCTAAATAAGACACCTATCTAAGGATTGCTACATGAAATGGTCTTCATTATTTAGATCTGCCAAACCACTGTTATGATATTCAACTGTCTAAATCTAGAAGGGTACTACAGAAAAGGGTTGCCACAAACTTTTCTGACACTGTTTTGTGATTTGCTGTCAGTGTGAAAGATGAAGGTTTGTGATAGATAGATTTTTTAATCTAATTCAGAACCACTGGATTCAACAGTACTGATATTCTGCAGTCAGCTTACGGGACAGTCACTTCAGCATCTGACTTCAGTGTCCAGTCACATTTGAATTACACTAAAACTAGCATTGTTCTATAATTTGAGTGCTAATTTTCCATTGATTTGCTGCCTCACTGTTCATGAGGATTCTGAGTACTAAACTAACCGAGCTGTAGTCCCAAGTCGTTTGTGTGCTCTGAAAAAATGTCATTTTTCCATAGTAAAGACTTGAAGATAAAGATCAGTTTTTCCATCACTAAAACCAGGTGGATTTCAGACCAATGGGTTTTTTAATCTAGTGATCAAGGTTGAGCTCTGTGAAGACACTGTTAGTCATCCATTAAGCATCTCATATTGCTTTAATTAACTTACCAGTGTGCATCAGATTTGCTTCTCCTTTCAGTGATGTCGTATCACAAATCCGAAAAAATCAAATAGCAAAATACGGTTAGCAGGATAGTAGCTATGGAATCTTCCTAACCACTTTCCCTTGCCATTATTCCAAGCAGAGTCAAAAGCAGGCTGTTTCTTGCCACCTCTTTCAGCTCCAGAAAAGAAGCTACTACTGCTCTGCTGTGAATTAATGTAGATATTAGTAAAGACACAAAATCAACATGTATTACTATTGAAATAAGCCTCCAGAAAAAATGCAAGAGCTTTAAGATCCAAGAAAAAGTGCCTGAAGATATCTTCTCTTCCAGGTTTGAAAAACTGTTTCTTTTCAGTAGAAGAATTCTAGGGCACTTTAGAGGTAGATTTCCTGCACAAATACCCCTTCAGTGGTCTGACTTCAGGTAGGAGTTGTTGTAATTATACAAAATCTTTCCAGCCTGTTCATATTTACATTAAAGTTTACAGTAATGGAGACCAGCAGCTTGAATTTAACCTTCTGTTTAATTTTTCCAGCTAACAGAGAGCAGAAGTGTTTTTTTCTACCTTTTAGATTACTGGATCTTTGATGACTCAGTGATGACCTACAGCATGATGAGGCAGCCCACTAAACACACTCTGGATATCATATGTAGCACCTGCTTGCATCAGCTTCTCATCTGAATGATTTTGAGGAGGTGTGAAGCAAAGCAAAGGGGTAAGCCACAAAGTGCACCTTCTTTTGTTATTTTTTAAGCATGGAAACCTATTACTTCCTTACATTACTGTTATTTGGACACCATAAAATCCAGATTTTTCACTGAAACCTCCTTTTCAGTAAGTGTTGGAGTAGTTAACAGTTTTTTGTTAAGCTAGTGGTAGCCAAACCTTTTATAAGAAGGACTTTTATTCACTGCAGCCTGATTTGAGATCTGCAATCCAACACCCACCTGAGTTGTTTCAAAGGAGCAACTGTTGTGTCACAGTGATTGGTGTGGCAATAAAATTCCAGCCATGGCTTGAGCACTTTAGGCTTGCATGACAAAACAGGAGTAAAGCACTAAAAGATTTTGCTTGTTGATCTGAACAGGCTACATTATTTATGCAGAAGGCAACAGATTTTATGGGCTTGCCTCTTCTCTCTGAGGCAAGATATAAGTGAGCTAGACTGAAAAAAAAACAGATTGTAGATCCATCCCCAGTGGAATTACCCAAAAAAGACAGCTCTAAAGATTTAGCTGACATTGAGATGTTGAGAGAGTTTAGATCACATAGAGCATGGTCAAACTTGGAGCTCAGCTGTGGTCTGGGGCATTAAATTTGCAGCCTGGAGAAGACTTCGGGGGGACCTACTTAGTGACCTTCCAGTACCTAAAAGGAACTTACAAGAAGGCTGGAGAGGGCCTGTTTGCAAAGGCCTGCAGTGAAAGGACAAGGGACAATGGTTTTAAATTGGAGAAGAGTAGATTTAAACTGGATATTAGAAAGAAGTTCCTCACCACGAGGGTGGTGGAACACTGGAACGGGTTAATGGGTTGCCCAGGGAGGTGATTGGGGCCCCATCCCTGGAGGCATTCAAGGCGAGGCTTGACAGGGCTCTGCACAACCTGATGTAGTTGGGGATGTCCCTGCCCAGTGCAGGGGGGTTGGACTAGATGACCTCCAGAGGTCCCTTCCAACCCAAACCATTCTATGATTCTATGATAATATGTACCAGAAAGATTATTCTGTTGATGTCTAAGAATAATATGCCCTTATTTCCTTTCCCCCAAGGAAAAGAAATAAATGCTAGTCCTAGGAATTCAGTAGTAAAAGGCAATAGAATAGGATTGTGGCAGTAGAGTCATCATCGTGGCTAGGCTTCGCGAGCGNGAGTATAAGCTCTGCAAAGGAACTGATTAAGACTATACCTCTCCAGCATGATTGATTTCTGCAGGCAAGGCACAGCAGAGGAAGCAGGAAGACTTCTTTTTGTGAAGGACATTTGTTTAAACATGGGATGGCAGCTAATGGTAATGAAGGCACTAGGACACAGACAAAACCTACTGGAGCTGAGGGCAAAAATAAATCTACTGGTGTAACTGGATCATAACCAAGTATCTGTACCCAAAAGCAGATTATAGAATCACAGAAAGGTTAGAGTAGGAATGGATCTTTAGAGACCATGTAGTCCAACCCCCCCACCCACTGCTGAGCAGGAAGATCTCTGACTAGATCAGGTTACTCACAGCACCAAACAACCTGACCTGGAATGGTTCCAGGGATGAGGCATCTACCACCTCTCTGGGACAATATCTCACTACCATTAGTGTGAAAAATTTCTTCCTTATATCCAGTCTAAAAGATGGTAAACTAATGCTCTTAGCATTTGAAAGAAATTCCTCCAGTCACACTTGAGTGCAACAGAATTTGTTACTTTCAAGACCATGTAGAGCTGAATTAGCCTGGAGCGGTGACTCAGCATCCTTATGAGGAACCACTGGAAACAGAGCTTGTGTAGACAAAAGAGATCTCCAACACTTCATGTAATGCAAAAAAAAAAAATCTTCATGGGCTTGGGAAAGAAGTACAGCTTTATGCTTAGAATAGTTAGCAGTAGAGTCTGGATCGTGACTGTAAGAAACAGCTGCAGGTCCCACCAACTCTTTGCAGAACACTCAAACCTGGAGAAATGCTTCTTGAGCAGGAAGCTCTGCTGGCACAGATGTGGGGAGGTAAAGGATTACTGCATATCAGAAAGCTCCTGGGCAGGACATATAAGCACCTGGAAAGTATATTTATAGTGAATACCTGGAGAAGGGAACATGGTACATATTTCAGATATCTCATAAGTGTAGCAGGGCTCCAAGGAAGAAAGCGCAAAGGCACATCTTCTGTCACTGCACATGTCTTCTGCTAGGTATGGAATCTATTCCCCTAATGCTCTGCACTCATAGGAGTTTGGCATGGAGCAAACAACAGAGTTGGCATGGAGTCAGACAACATCTGCCTGGGCCTGGAATAACAGCAAACTAAAGCAGAGGACAAGGAATAAACAGAGCTTACATCAAGTTATTCCCTTTTTATTTTACAGGAAATTCCTCAAGGAAAAGCTATGAAAATTCCACTATTGTCTTTTTGGGTGGTTTTAAACTGCAGTATCTTTTTCACTAGCATTTGAAGCATCCAATGTTCCCAAAGAAAGTATTCCTAATGATACACACTGGAGTAGTTGGGTACACTAAGTGTAATCCATGTAGATTTTGGAAGGCTTTCATGCATTAATCTCATCAGACTTCATATATAGAGAGACAGAGCTGTTTGTAAATCCTGATGTGTTCTGAGAAGGACACAGACCAAACAACAAAGTGAATCAGGCATGTTGTCAGCTCAACAATGTATCAAGAAGTATTATTCCTTACAGTGTCAGCAAAAGTTACTGGCAATTGGAGTGGCAACAAAGCCATTTTATATGCAAACAGGCAGGATGAAGAGAATTTCAATGACCTTTGTCCCATTCACCATTTTGTTTCAGGAGGACACATAATCAAACATCACATCAAATAATCCTTAGATACAGGGCTGAGGAGAGGTGGACATACTTTAGATGCCTTGTGTAGCTCAACAAGGGAGTTGCAGCTGCAACCTTTGAAAAAGCAGCATAAACCTTTTGCTGCTGCAGTATTTTACCCAGACAAGTTCTTTCTATCCTACTCAAATCACTGTTTTGTTTCATTACTCCTGATCCTGAGGTAAACTCTTGAGAAATAATCAGTGTCATTGACCCCGTTTGATTAACTCTATTCTTCAGTGGTCTCTGAGGTTAATACCAGTTTTATTACCTTTTTACTGGATAACTTTATTGAATGTCATGGTGCAGCACTAAGAGCCATTTACTGAACAAAACATCTGCAATAGCCTAGATGGAAACAGAACTCCAGAGGATTTGCAGGGACCTGCTTACATTTCCTCAAACTATTCAAGTGGGGGAAAAAAGGCAATTTTAGAACATCCTATCAGCCTATGGAAGGAGTTTTGTTCAGAGTCAAACTGAATGAGCTAAAAGCATCTACTCAGGAGTTACCAACACAAAAACATTACTGTTTAGTATGCTTCAGCCCACATGATTGTGTTTATTTCTATTGCAGGTCGATAATTCTTTCCTGGCACGTTTAAACTTACTAAGCTTCAATACTGCAAAGGCCAAAAAGGGGAACACTGGGATGCTTGTACACCATCACTTGTTTGGAAGCAGTGAGCTTCCGAAGAAATACAGAAATAATTCAGTGCCTGGGCCCTTCCAAAGCCATTCTGCTGACATACAACCAGAAGATTTGGGTCCATCATAACATTAGCCAGAAGCCATATACAAGCCATTTCCCAAATTCAGAAGTCCACAGAACTATAGACTATTGCCATTGACAACAACAAGACATAAAGCTGGAAGAATGCACACTTGATTGAAATAAAGTGTTCATATGAATATAGTTATGCATATTAATATATTAGTTGGGATTATATTAAGGGTTACTGTAAAATGTATTCAGTCCAAAGTTGCAAAAGAATTATGTTGATGCCCAAAAACCACTATCAAAAAGGTGGGTTTTTTTCCTAAACCCTGTTTTCATTTTAAATTACTTTAAAATGGCAACATACTACTTTAAAAAGTGATTTTATGACACAAAAACATTACACAAGTGCATGTTGCTCTCATATGTTGGCTCAAACATACATAAGCACATACATGCCTATATTGTACTACTAGAAATCTTATTTCTTCAAGAACTTCTAAAGTCCTTAACAAAGTGATTTTATGACAGAAAAACATTATACAAGTGTATGTTGCTCACATATATGTTAGCAGATATACGCAATAGGTAAGCTCACACATATATATTAAAGTAACAGCAATTTCATTGCTTCAGGAACTACTCAAATCCTTAACAGAGATTTTATGACACAAAAGCATTACACAGGTGTATGTTGCTCACATACGTATTACACGAACAACAATCTTACTGCTCCAGGGACTTCTTAAATCCTTAAGAAAGGCCAGAAAAGTAGCATAAAGTGGCAACAAAATACTTAAAACATCACCCTGTTGATAGCAGTCCTGTTTGCCAGGAAAACCTGGCATTACATTTAATTGTGTTGATAAAGCTATTAAAGAGTGACAATATGGAGTTTTAAGGAGAAAAGAAACCACCCCACCAAGTACTGAAGTCAGAGAAGGAACAAGAGACAGAAGCACTGCCCACTTTCAATCCTCAGCTTTAAGCACTTTACACTCAGACATTTTGAATACCCTAATACAAAACTGAAACTGCCACAACAATAAAAAACTCCAAACCACACCTGCAAGACATGAAAAGCAGGATGAGAAAAAACTTCAGAACTTCACCTAACCAAACACACAAGGCTTCAAGGAACAATGAAATTCTTCACAAGCTCACTCAAATTTTGAGCCCCAAGGTGGATGAGAAAAAAACTTAGATCGTCTTCTACAGCTTTCCTGCCTTGTGCCTTCTGGGCTCGGCGCAAGGATAATTACCTCAATAAGCCTAAACCTAAGCACATCTACCTGTTGCCCTCCTCCTTCGCCTTTGTTTTCCTGCCCAAAGCCCTAAGGGGCTAGTTAAGTTCTACCTAAGACGTTTAGCTTGAGGTGTGTTTTTTTATGTGGTGGTTTGTTTTTGTGCATGTTTCCTGGGATGGTATCTCTTGGTGGGGTCTTGATTTGAAGGTAATGGATTGCTTTTATTGTTTTTTAAGGGAAACTTAATTGAAATGTTTGCATTTATTGGGTAGAGAGAGTGCGTGCTACCGTGAAATGGAGGTGAATGTGCTGCTACTGGCAGGGGAGCTCAACTCTGGTTGAATTTGCTGTTGCGGGCTTCAGGTAAGGAAAAAAAACATATATATTTTTGCTGCTTTCCTTCAGTAACAGGATTTTGGACCCTATTTCTCCACTTTTCTCTCAAGAAGGAAAGATTTTTGTGGAGAAATCGGGACAAATCTCTTCAGAAGCTGTTGTTCTCACGCCGCTCTGCTAACACAGCAGTAAGCTGGTACTGGTGTATTAGGAGACCCTGTTAGAAGGAGGCCATTTCCAGGAGCCTCAATTTTAGACCTTTTCTTGGAAGAACTTATGTCTGAATGTCTGAAGCTGGAATGTGTTAATGGAGGTTTTGTGGGGTATTTTTGTTGTTTTGGGGTTTGGTTTGGTTTTTTGTTGTTAGTTTTGGAGTTTTATTGTTGTGTATTTGTTTGGGGGTTCCTGTTGTTTGTTTTAGGGGGTTTTGTTGTTTGCATTTTTTTGTTAGTTTGTGGGGTTTTTAATGTATTTTGGTTCTTTTGTTTCGTTGTGTT